>SKCR01021769.1:0-594821 GCA_019454045.1 Zanthoxylum bungeanum | reverse complement strand
AAACAAGCAAAACATTTTCCAACTAAATAATATCAATTATATAGATTTTTTAATGTTATTATAATCCATTCAGAATCATTATTTCATTAAACTTCATAAAATCTAAATCTCTTTTATGTTTTCGATTCATATCAATTTAACTCTAGCTCGACATCGCTATCTATTTTTTTAAATATTTCTAATATTTAGATAATTTATGTAAAAATACAAGTTTAAAAGACATTGATATCCAATTACTAGTCTTCAGATCTTTATAATCATATGTTAAAAAATAAAACAAAGATAACTAAAATATATGTATTCAGTTCGCAAACAATTTGGTTGCAAACATAGATTGTGTAATATTCAAATCTCTTAAAACAAAATCCCAAAATGGGTGTTTTATTTGATTGAGAAATGCCTCCAAATGACGGGGTATGCAATTCTAAATTAATTATTTAAGAAAAGAGATTGAATTTGCTCTTATCGAGTCTTTTGATTTTCGTCATTCTTCTTTTGGACTTCACTTGGAGCTTATATACTAGTGAGAATAATTGTGTGACAACTGTCAAGGGGATGTATCCCACGTTCTATAACTCAATGTTAATTCATCTGCCACCTGTGATAACTGCTACAGTCGTGTTTCAAGTTGGTTTACCACATGTAGTAATTTCTAGGTCGTGATCCTCGTTGTAAGTTACCACCTATGACAACTGCTGGGAACGTATTCCAATTTCCCCATGTTTTGCTCACCTTCAACCGTTGGATCACGTCAAGTTGGTTTACCACCTGAGGTAATTTCAGGGTCGTGCTCCTCGTTGTAAGTTGCCACCTATGACAACTGCTGGGAACATATTCCAATTTCCCCATGTTTTGCTCAACTTCAATCGTTGGATCACGTTTACATAATTGCTTCTCGATTCAGTTGTTGCCTCGCCAATTGGACGATATAGTTGTCTGGACGATTGAGTGATTCGATTATTTGGGCGATTTTCATTGCTTCTCTCATCTGGACGAGTTTTGCCACATCACCTATCTTGATTGAACGATGATATCTTTGTGTGTTCTTTTGCACGTCATCTAGCATTAATATTTTTTTACCGCCAATAATTACCCCTCAAATACACTACAATTGATTTGGTCGATGAAATTTGAGCCATATTTCTCGATTGCTGTGTAAAATTCCAACAACGATTTATATCTTATATCTTTTGAAATGACCCTTCATTAAATGCTAATCAAAACAACTAATATCCTTATTAAATGAAAGACGTCTTTTGCCCTGGTTACGCTTCATGTTCCTTCAGCTAACATTGATCAGATTGTATCACGCGCCCTGTCCTTTCACGTTTCCCGCCTCTTCGTCTAATTCCAATCAAGGTGTGCCATTTGTCTAGGGCAGTTAAACGTGTGCCACTGCTTCAGCTATAAAATGAGCATTTTCCCTTATCGTTTTACTTTTATTCCTTTGCGATTCTCTCTAATCTAAACACTCTTCAATGGCGTCTTCATCCTCTGCTTCGAAAATGCCAAAGTCTCCACCTTTCTGGACCACTGGAAGTCGTTGAACGTTTTGCCCAAAGCTTGTTGCTCTCATCCATACGACCGTTTTGGTATATATATAAGTCGTTGAAAGTCTCTGGTAATCGGATAAGATTTTCAAAACGTGTCCTCATTCCTCATAGAACATGCCAAGCGAGTCTCGGATCAGAATGACACCTACATCGCTCACAACACAACAATGTGGAATGTACAATTGTGTTCTGGGCAGCTCCTGATCCCGAGGCCTCCGGTGTGCTGAGTTGAACACGTTATGCAGTAATAAAATCAAACTTTGACTTTCCTTGTATTTAAGTTTATGTCGAGTTTTCACGCGTTATAATTGGGCGAATTTGAATGACTTATTTGTATTAATTATTGAATTGTGGAGTTGAAATGTGAATGGTTGATATCAGTGTTAATAGAGGAGCACTGAGGCACGCCTTGATGTGAGAGGCGCATGAGGCGATGGCTGATGCGCATCACTCCGGTCGAGGCGACGTCTAAGAGGCGCAGCAAGGCGTGCGTATCATGGTTTTTCGATTTTTTTTGTCAGTTGTTTTTACTTTTTTCCAGTTCTGTTTCTTTCTTAATCTTTTTTCTTTTTTTTTTCCATTTTCTTTATTTACGATTCTTTCTATTACATTTCTGTTTCTTTTTTTTTTTCTTTTATAGTTCTATTATATTTTTATTTTTTTCTTTTTCTTAGTTCTGTTTCTTTCATTTTTTTCTATTTTCTTTATTTTCGATTCTTTCTTTTATATTTGGGTTTCTTTTTTTACCTTTATAGTTCTTCTTTTTTTATACTTTTTCCTACTTCATCTTTTTCTTCTTTTTTCTTTCATTTTCTTTATTTACAATTCATTCTTTTACATCTTTTTTATGATTATTTTTTTCAATTCTGTTTTTTTAATGTTGTTTTTCATTTTCTTGAACTTAAACTATGTATATTTTGTTAAGAATATGATGATATTTCTTCTGGCTAGATATTTTTTTAATTATGATTATTTTTATTATTTTCTTGAATTTGAAATTTTGAATTTGCATATTTTCTCAAGTATTATGAATTGGACAAGTAGAAGTAATATAAAAATAGACTATATGTCAAAATATTACTATCTATTTATTACTTTCTTACATTTACAAGTTAATGATACATATATTATAAATTTAAAATTATTATTAATAAACGTTCGCCTCGTGTCTGTGAGGCATGCGCCTCTCACCACTCACATCGCGCCTGGCTCTTCTAGCTCTGATAGCCTCGGTGCGTCTCTCGCCTTTAACAACGTTGGTTCATATTGATAGATATATGATTGTCGAGCTCCATCTCTTAAAATAAGAGAATTTGATTATTGGTCAATGTCAAAGTCTGTTTCGTTAAGCTAATCTGCTCTGCTCTCGACTCGGTGGTAGACCCCGTAGAATGATGTTTGACATTCAGGGAAAGGTTGTGACCTAGAATCCAAACTCATTTGGTTATGATCTTATTCGGATCAATTTATTATTGTGATTATTGAGGATATTCTGATAGATTCCAAGACTCGAATGAAAACACGAAATACACTTGGGGATTTTCTTTTGGACTTTGAGGATCCATCAACTGTATGCTAGGGAAAGGTGATTTATAGATGAAAAAAAGTCAAATTCATGTAACTTCTCGTTTTCCAAGAAAGTATTTTGGGGGACCCACTAAGCTTAGGCATGTACTTTGGGAAATGCCTCAGTGTGTGAAGAATGCAGGGTTCCTTGTATTGGCTGGTTACTATTGACATTTTATCAAGAACTTCTCCAAATGGTTATGCCATTGACAAGTGCATCGTTCATTTTCGTTCCCAATATTGACAAACCATACATAATCTTCATTTGTTTATGACAGTAGATTATATTATGCACTGTTGCATGATGACGAACATTTGGATAACTGAGGAAGAAGTACATATATGTTTCTCCATATGAGTACAACTCGCTTGTATCGAAAGACTAAACTTGGAGAGATTTCATTATCAAAGGTGCATCGGTCTAGATTCGCGATATATTTAGAAGTTACCAACGCTATATAGAGACTTTAATGAGGCAACACTGGTGATCAGAAAATGAAACATATTGTGACAGGGTATGTATCTCAATATGTGATTTTATCATCTGATGAAGTCTAAACACCAGGGATTAGCAGAGATGTCGAAGTCTTTTAAGTATTGTATAACAGTAGGACCCACTTATATGTGATCTTATATTTGGATTTGAGGTTCACATCCAGGTTTTTAGAAGAGTCGTAAGACGCTTTGGGATTGGAGTAGAATTGCAATATTGTCCTTTATCTTCATACAGATGGTCAGTGAGGGTATGTATCTTGATATGTGATTTTATCATCTGATGAAGTCTAAACACCAAGGATTAGCAGAGATGTCAAAGTCTTTTAAGTATTGTATAATAGGAGTAGGGCCCACTTATCTGTGATCTTATATTTGGATTTAAGGTTCACATTCAGGTTTTTAGAAGTCATAAGATGCTTTGGGATTGGAGTAGAATTTCAATAATGTCCTCTATCTTCATACAGATGGTCAGTGTGAAAATGATTGTGCAGATCCTTGAGTATTCACTTGAGACTTTGTTATGAAATTCATAGCACTTTTCTTTTTTGTTGGGCCTAAATGGAAGATCGTGTTACTCATGTGCTAGTTTTGATTCAGGATGACTACTATGAGTATTCGAGTGATAATGAATCATTTGCAAACAACCTAGAGTTACCAAGGGATGTGCTATTTGAGAATGAAATTCCAAAAGTCTTGATTGGGATTACGATTTCATAAAGATTTTCTCCCTCTGAGGTGTTTTTTGATTCGGTGTTAAAGGCATGTTGGCCAGTCGTGTTCCAAACCCATTTATATTCATAGATGATGAGCCTAGTTGCGTGTGAACTACTCTTATCGCTATAGATGCCCTATGGATATGATATTTTTGGCAGTACTATACAAGAAATAACGTGTTTAGGACCAAGTGATTTAAAATTTTTGGTGCCAATAACAAAACTGTATGGTGTAAGGTTTGAGCTTGAGATCCATCCATGTTATACAGTCCAAAAAGGAGAATATCATGCTAGTGGGTCGAGTTGTTAAAATGATCTCATGCATTCGGACTTAGAACTATATTGTTTGAGATATTCTCATCTATTTAACCTCCATGCAAGATGTCGTACCTTGACCTATTTAGTATTTTGAATTTCTTGATAAAATTCTTAAAATGAGGGAAGGTTGTAATAGCCCCAAAATTTTAAAAATGTATTATGGTCTTTTCATCAAAATACCCAGTCAAACTTAGTCCTTGTGCTAGCTTTGACTTTTTAAAAATTAGGACAAAATTGTAAAGATTTGAAAATTTCAAAGCTATTTTGTAAATATTTTATAGGCTAACTAAAGAATATCTGAAATTTGAGCTCAAATCATAATTTTTTAAAACTTTAGGGGGCTCGATGATCTTTTTTAGGGGTTGGCACATGGTCCACTAAATGCATGACACTTGACCCATTAAACGCGTGACACGTGTCCCATATTTGTCTACATATTACTTTTCCCCATCATTTTCTCCTCTCTGACACACATGAGTTGCCGCCTGTTTCACCGCCGTAGCAGCGTCAATGCTCATCGTCCTCCGTCACTTATTGGCCCATTGGGTAGCCCTCAGCATCGCCTTTCCTACGGTGCCGGAGGTGAGAACACCGAAGCCTTGCCGAAAATGTTATGGCCACCCAAAGTTCACGCTAAAACTAGAGAAAATTGCTCTGTTCGCGGCCTTCTAATCATTATTTTTTGACACCTCTGGAGCGAGCTCCTTTCTTGTAGAGACCTTTCTGATGCCATCGACCATACCTCGCTCTGACACCGTCTGAGAAATTTCATTTGTAACAGTAGAAGGTAATAGTCTTTTGGCTAGAATTCGAAATCAGGCCATTGGATCAACAAACTAGACGCATCAGCCTGTCGTCGATACGAACATTTTAGTATACATATGAGCCGTTGAAAGTCTTCGATTATCAGGTCCGATTTTCAAAGCAGATATGCATTCCTTGGACACCATGTCAAGCGAATCCCGAATCAGAACGACACATAAATCGCTCATAGCAGAACAGTTTGGAATGTACAATAGTGTTTTGGGCAGAGCTTGATCTTGAGGCTTCTGGTGTGCTGAGTTGAACACGTTACACGATAATAAACTCGAACTTTGACTTTCTTGTATTCAAGTTTATATCAAGTTTTTACATGTAATAATTTGATGAATTTGAATAATTTATTTGTATTAATTATTGAATCTGGTCGAGACTCGTGGTATATTTAGAAGTTACCATGCCAAAATTTTAACAGCATCAAAGGCTTATGGAGATTGGCTTTCCCTGTCTCTTGTCAGTAGCATCCTGGCTCAAGAGGGATGTTACAATGTTATACGACATTGACTGGGGGATTCCTTCTATTTAATCCTAAAATTTGGCTATTATCGGCCGGAGGTGTTCCTCCACGGGGTACCCTCAAGACGGGTATCCCTCGTGATGGCATGCCATTACTTGGCCCAGCACTCTAACCTGCAATCACCAATCGCACATTACCCCTAAATTCAATGCGCTATGAGGCACAATATTTCCAAGTGGGAAAGTACCAATGCCAATACATTTGGCCATTAGGTCACTAATCACACCCATATATTTGGCCATATTTTCATAATGCAAGTTACTCGTTGAAATAAACTTATCCATATTATGATTATTTGAATTCTAACATGTTCAACCACATCTTGAGTGAAATCGCCAAGAAAAGACCACGTCACATTAGGGTTGAGCTCCCTCATGGTCTCATAGTGACTTCATTCTGCCATGCCCTCACAGTATTCCACTATAGTAAGGACGTAATTTTGGTTGGTTTACTCCAATCCCATTTTTTTTTACTTGATCCAGTTTGAGTGTTCTTTTTCGGAAGCATATTAATTCTTTCTTACTAATCCTCCCACTATGGTCGCCAAAAATTATTCGCAAGTAATTTGGTTGTAAACAAAGATCGTGTAAGGATCAAACTTCTTGAAACAAAATCTCAAAAAAGTGTTGATTTAATTGAGAAATTCCTCCAATGGACGTAAGCAAATAATTCTTCATGTTTTACTCACCCTCAATCGTTATATCGCGTTTACATAACTGTTTCTCGATTTGATTGTTGCCTGGCCAATTGGACGATTTTGTTGCCTGGTCGATTGAGTGATTCAGTTGTTTGGGCGATTTCCATTGCAAGGCGGTTTATCATATATTCTACAACTCATTGTTCCTTCATTTGCCACCTGTAATAACTGCTACAGTCGTGCTTCAATTGGTTTACAACCTATGGTAATTGTTGGGTCGAACTCCTCAATGTGACTTGGCATCTATGATAACTGCTAGGAACGTGTGTTAATTTTCCTATGTTTTACTCTCCCTCAACCGTTATATCATGTTTACGTAACTACTCCTCAGTTCGATTGTTGTCTGCCCAATTGGACGATTTGATTGCCTAGCTGATTGAGTGATTCGATTATTTGGGCGATTTCCATTGCTTCTCCATTTGGACGAGTTTCTCCTAAGAATTATTATGTCACGTCAGTTGCCTTAATTGAACAATGCTACCTTTTTGTGTTCATTCTGACGTATCTAGCCTTCTTAATTTTTAGCCGTCTAACACATTGAAATCTATTCATCATTTTTAACTACATTCAAATCTATTCAATGTTCGAAAAAAACATAAACCACCAATTCAGACATTTCAATTCTCTCAAGTGTTTAGAAAAAAA
Organism: Zanthoxylum bungeanum; assembly: GCA_019454045.1. Taxonomy (NCBI): domain Eukaryota; kingdom Viridiplantae; phylum Streptophyta; class Magnoliopsida; order Sapindales; family Rutaceae; genus Zanthoxylum; species Zanthoxylum bungeanum. The sequence goes on along the minus strand of SKCR01021769.1, from coordinate 587,498 downwards.
AAAAAAAACAAACAAACACCATCTTAACATTTGGCATGTTTTGACATTTCTGAATTTAATAACTTCTGTTACTTTAAAGGATGGTTAAATATAAATTTTCCTAAAAATTTTGTTCAAATACCTCAGTTGATTGCTCTTATCAGTAACCTCCTTGCTCAAACTCGTGTGCTTGCTATTCTCCAACTGTGATGAGTCATGGTATTAATTGCAAGTCCAAAAGTGTGATTTTAATTTGTTCAGCATGAAATTCAGGAAAACACAAATTTTTTTTTTTTTTAAAGAAAGTAGGATCGCGCAAATTAACTTTTGAACCTCTATTTCTCTAAGATTCTCGAAAATCACTTGATCAAAGCCTAAGATCCACAGTACATAAACACAAAATAAAGATGATGATTATACCTAATGTGGAAGCCAGATTAGGTTACCTGGAGTTCAAGAGATGGTTGATTGAGTTTGCCGATATTACTAGAGTGCACATTGTACCTTGCAAGTATATCCTTCATGCTTCACAACACAATTCAGACTAATGCATTAGCTGGGAAATTAATCCTATTTATACCAATATAAATTACAAACTATGTAGCTAACACTTGAAAATTAGCTAAATAATAAAAACCAAAATAAGAAACAAAATTTAACATAAACAACATCTCCAGGAGGTTTTACGAGATAAATAATCTAAAATAAGTATTTTAACTTCTTCACCTTTGATTGCATTTCTCGTTACGGTATGAAGGTATGAAAGTAAGCATCGTGTCAATAATTCACTATAGTAAGGTAGTATAGGTTTTCATGAACATCTGTGAGTAAAATTTACTTAATTTTTAAAGAATAATTGGTTAATGAAGTATTTATCACACACTTTAACACATTTACATTCGTGATCTCTTAGAGGCTATCAGAATTACTATAAAGGTTTTACTTCTATACTAGGTATGATAATCCATTTGAGTTTCTTAAGAGAGAATGAGAAATGTATTAACAATCCTGGATTTACAGCTTGGATGAACAATGTGGGTTGCTTATGACACAATCAAGTTGGAAGATTTTTTTAACAAGTTAAGATTATGAATACTTTCTGCTTTGTTGCATCACTGGAAAGACAATAAGAATCAAAGATAATGTATGAAGATAATTAATATTTTCTGCTTTTTGCATCACTCGAAAAATGATAAGAATCAAAGTAAATATAAATATAAAGATAATTAATTACCAAGAGTGATTGTCGCAATTTTTAACAATCAATTCAAAGATTGATTGCTAATCAATATTAAAATTGATAGAAAAAAATTAATTGACACACAATCTTTATAATATTTCCTTTTTTCATATAATTTCAATATTAGTACAAATTGAACCTTTATGTTTATGAATCAATAAAAGTGAATCACTATATAAAGTTTCTCAAAACAGATTATGGCAAAATACCCAAATGATTTGTTAACAAAGCCTTTCAATCTTAAACTGTTGACAAATTTCAAGACTGTTGGGATCTTCTTTATAGCCCTTCAGTTTATCCAGCTTGAATGGGCTGATAAGAATAAAGATTATTAGAAGGCAAGAGGCTAGCTTTGTGGGATTAATTTTCTTTCAAATATGGCTACAAAATCAACAAAAACTACTAACAACTTAAGTGAAACAACCAGTAGCCCAGTGGTCTCATGCTCTTAAATAAATTTAGGGGTGTGAGTTCGAGTCCCTATAAAGACTCATGGGTTTGTGAGGCCTTGTTGTTTGTAGGACAAAATTAAGAGATCAAAAGTAATGCACCACTCAAGTCTTTCTAAACTCAACTTAATTCAAGGACTTGAATGCAACAAATTTAGATTTGAAAGAACATAAGCAGAAACTTCTAGCCTTTGAGTTTCTTTCTACAAACAAGAAGAACAAATAAAAAAAACACCCTTTATATTATAAATGCAAACTAAATTCCTCTCTAATTTTACTCTTCAAGCATAGCTCAAATAAGAGAACAATGGCAATTCACCACCAATAAAGATTCTAAAAGCGAAGTCACTCCAAAAATAATCAAAATATATGATTCATGCACGTACAATGAATGAATTCATGTACTCATAGAAAGGTATTTTAATTCCAGTTGAGGCAAGAATAATAAGAATGCAAGTATGCATAACAAAATTTGAACATAAAGTTGTATTATAATTAATATCGATTTAAATTCTATGCCACATCAGTTGAGATATGGATAATGTTATACAAGAATAAGATCTCCATTTTTTTTAAAATTCTATAAACCAATATCGATTTAAAGACTCAATCTCACCCCACAACATTTAGGTCCTTAAAAGAGAACAAAGCCATGCAAGTTCAGTATTTTAATTTCTCAAAACCAATATAGAGACTAGAGTTTATGTATGAGTGGTAATAATCATTCTATATACTTATTTATCCTAACTTATGTGACATTAACCGATTAAATATTAAACTTGCTCAACTTTTGAAATATTTAATGTATATACACAAATGTTCAACAAACTAGTGGGAGAATTTTAGCTTTGGCTTACTTTAGGTTGTTACAAGGTTCTTGTCCAAATTCATACCAACATAATCATGTCTAGTATATATAGTTAATTAAAATCCTAAATTAATCGTATATCATAGCTTCTCACTATGCAGCTACTTGGAACTTTTGTCTTATCGTGTACTACTGACCAAATTTTCTTTGATTGAACGAGGTCTTCAATTACCGTACCTGAGATGGATCTAGAAGCGACAAGACTTGGCCAACCTAGAAAAATTTATCGTTCGATCTTTAGATCCAAGTAATGGAGTTTTTTTTGGTTAAGAGACCTCTTTGATAAACAAAGTTTATTCTATAAATTAGGTGTTGATTTTGTAGCTTATTTGATTGTTTATTTGACTCCCTTATTTAGGGTTATCTTAGTTTTGTATCTTGACCATTTTAGTTTTAGTTAATGCAATTATTCTTCAAAAAAGCTTTTGTTTTGGAATTTCACAAACTACATATACTGAAGTTAAGATCTCTCATCTTCCCACTACATATATCTTAATTTATAGTTCTCTTTTATTCTCTCTATACAATCTCACGTCACAAGTGTCCTATTTCCTCCTCATCCAACTTTCGTTTCTTATATTGTAAAAGAAAACAAAAAAAATTAAGTTTTTTTATAACAATACTAACTGTGAAAATATTGGCCTCTAAGAATTCATATTTGAAGAAAATATTAAAAACTCGTTATATCGACCAAAACTTTAAATTCTTAAAATTTTTACATAAATATAAACTAATTCCCTCCTAACCCTCGGAGTTTATAAATTTTACAAATCTAACCAACTAGCGAATACACTAGACACCAACTAAATAACCTATTATTATTATTATTAGCTATAAAAGCTTAAAAAAGGATTGATCCCCTTAATCCTACGATAAATGATTATTTCTTCTCATTTGGTGGGAATTCTTTAATGATAAGTTTGGTTCGATGCATGTAAGACTTTTGATGACACACCAACCTTAAATCTTCTGATAACTCTCACTACCTTTTAAGAAGTTAGGAATTCATTAATGATAAGTTTGGTTCAATACATATAAGATTTTTGATCACGCACAAACCTTATATCTTTCTATAACTTTCACTACCTTCTAAGAAATTATGATCCATTATGTATCTATTGATTATCTACTTAATTTATTTTATGGTTATTTGTCTATAAATGGAGGGATCACATTCTTATTTGTACACACTTGATAATATATTTTATTTCTTCAAGATTTTTTCTTTTTTCTTTTTAATCTAAAATGCTCTGATATTTTATTCTTCTTACAGAATTTTATATATAATTCCAATTCGCTTGACAAACTCTTATAGCTTATGATGCTTGTACCCGTTTATATATATTTCCATGAGCAAGAAGCTGCTGAGGCACCTGAATTTTCTACGTGATAGGTGTATACTTCTTCGGAATTTTTTTGGGTAGTAACTCATGCTTGTATTCTTATGAATTCCAATTCATCCATTAGATAATCTTTAGTTTTTTTCTATATTAGTTACTTGTGAAGTTTTTTTGTGCCAAAAGAATGGTTTTCACCGACTACATAATTATTCTAGTGTTTGATGTAAATTCCACATTATTTTAATTTTTGACTTTGTAGGAAGAAGTTTTGATGAAAACTGAAAAGTAATAATCATCCATTCGATGCAATATTATGGGAACATCAATTTATATGATAGAGTCTGTATAGTTTGTATGCACAATTTTAATATTATCAAAAGGTTCATTAAATGGTATGAAATTTAGAATTTTTATCTTATTTTTATTGAATAATATTATTAACATCACTTCTATCTTTTATTAGTCTTCAGATTCAACTTTATTATCAAGATTTAATAGTGATTCATCATCTTCAAATTTTATATTTTAATGAAGTAGGAATTTAAGTAAGAAAAATAAATTATTTATTAATGAAATTAAAATCCACTTAATGACATAATTTATTCAATGCACGGGTCTCCAAACTAATTAAGTTAATAATGTAATATATATAGATCAAACTTTATTAACTCATTTTTTTACCAAACATATGCTAGATAGCATGTTTATTATTTTATTAATGAAGTGATTATTTTATTAATATATACAAACATTTCTTTTAATTGTAGAATTTAAAATCGGTTCTAATTGCTTCGCGATGAAAACTTTATGTCACAAAAACACTATTTATATGTTCTGTGGAGCATTGCATTTTATTAACTATATATCTCTGTTCAACTAATGTATTTAAAAATTAAATTAAATTAAATTTTAACATAAAATAGTACATTAATTTTACGTTTCAACACTTTAACCTATCTCGTTGGCCAGTTATTGTTTCTCACTGTTGAAAGATTATTCACTGTTTATTCATTTATTCTATTTTTTAAAAAAAATACATAAATTTACATTAAGACAACATTAAAAAACAGACTTGACATTTAACAAGAAATAATAAGAATTTTATTCCTATATTAATAATAAACTTAAAAGAGGAAAATCATCCTTCTACTGAACAGATCATTAAATAGATATATATATATATATATATATTGAAGCAATAATATTAATTATCATTATTTACTTGCTTAATTAATATTGCATGATAATAAAAAAATAAAAAGTTAATTATGAAGGGTCCATGATGGAACTTCCATAAAAGGATTTGTAATCAAATTAATTCTAAAAAGCTTATAACGGTTGAGGTTTTGTGAAACCTAAGAGTATGAAACCTGAAACATTAATGAAATAATGCAAAGGATTTTTTCTTAAAAATAAATAAATAAAATACCTGGAGCTAGAGTTCTCAAAGAGCTTGCCAGTGGCAGAGAAAATGATAACAGCAACCTCAGCATCACAAAGAACAGAAAGCTCTTCAGCTTTCTTGAAAAGCCCTCGCCTTCTCTTTGAGAATGTCACTTGCCTTGCCGTTATGTTATCAATCTTCCTGATCTTGATCTTCTCTCTTGCCATAACTACTAATTATTTAAGCTAATACATCATTAATTAAATGCCCCCACAATTTAAACCAAAAAGAAAAAAAAAAAAGAAACCCTAGTGAGATCAAACCCATTTCAGATCCAGGTGAAAAAACCCAGAAAAATATTTTAAAAAAATACGCATGAAGTCTCATGAACATGATAACGAGATTACAAAAGAATGAATGATTTTTTTAATTTTTTTAATTTTTTTAGAATTTACCTTATTGAGAGCAGCGGTTTGGAACTGAACACAGCAACCAAAAGCCACAATACAGAAAGTAGAAAGAGAGAGACTTAGATTTTGTGTTCAAAAAGGAAAGGTCACCCTCCCTTTTATAGACCAACAGTATCTTTTAATCACATTTTTTTCAATTAATTATCTTCAATTTGTAAAAAAAATTTTTTTTTAAAAAAAATACATTAGGTTAATATAGGAGAACAGTAAATTTGATAGTCCGATTGTAATTAGGATAACTTCAATTTAATAACTCGGAAAACACATTAAATTAAAGAAATACAAATTTTGTTATATTAAAAAATAAATAATATTACATAAAAAAATATATTAAAAAAATAAATCCTTACCAACTTTAAATTTATTTTTATTAATAATTTATTAAAGTAATTTTTGTGGAGCATCGCTTTCCGTACAAAAAACTCAGCCAAATGCTCAATGCTGCCACAAGCTGATAATGCATTGGAAAATGCAATAATGACTTGTACCTTCTATTTTCAGCATCTGTTCCTCTCACTTCATTTCATTGCCATCAAATAAAAATCCCATCAACCCAGGAGATATTTTTCTTAACTATTTTCTACTCTCTTTTTTCCACCTAAATTAAACATAAATAGATTTTTGTCTTGTCAAGAATATACGACAATAGAAAAACTCCTTTATCTATTTGTTTGTTTGTTTATATTGTTGATTATACCATATGGCTTTATTTCTTGTATTTATGGCCGCTACTTTGTATCTTTCGGTATCAGTCCACATTTAATTAATAAAATCAATAATAAATTAATATAATATTTTAATAATAATAAAATATAAATATTAAATTATTAAATTATAAGTACAATGGTCAAACACTAGTAGGAAAACACATTTTTATGACAGTTTTAAAACTGTCATAGAATCTCAGTTTCATTTTTTATGACCGTTTTTTGTGTATTATAAATTTTATGACATAAATACCATCAATATATATGACGCATAAATATTATAAATTTTTGATTTTATAACATATATATCATTGAAAATAAAATATATTATGACAGATATTATGTAGTATTAGAAAGGAGAAGCCAGACTTATTGGATTTAGTCGGATCATGTTGAGAAGTCGACCTTTTATATTCCTTATAAGAGCGTTCTCCTCTATCCACTGATCATTTATTGATTAGAGTTTCTTCTAAAATCGCTCCTATTACTCCGTATTGGATATGGACCAATAAAAAACCAAATTTTAATTAGATTAGATTTTGGTATCGTCATGTGTACGTCAGAGTGACGTTACGGGATAAACTCTTGCCTTGACGGCAATAGTATAGAAGGAACGTAAAGTTCAAATAAAATAAATACCTTTATTGAACACACTCCATAGGTTGAGTAGGGAATCAAGACTTTTTTATTCTTGTATTTGATACAGGAAAATAATCTTAGTGTTCTCTTATTGGTATAGACTTATCCTAATACCTATATAGATACGATATTGGACTTCGATTTCGTGAAATTGTAGGACACCATGAAATCAGAGTTAGATTTAATTTCACATCCTGAGGGAATTGTTTTAGTGAATTTGTAAATTATTCAATAATAAACGTGAATGGCTCATTTGGAGGATTAAAGTTACACTTAGTGATATGGTGTCGGCTTTAGTAAAATCTTTTCATTAACTAAAGTCTATTAGGATTTCATTGGCGATCATGTTTACCATACGAAGAGATTTGACAGATGGAAATAAAATGGATTTTTTTGAAGAAATCTATATAGAATAGCTAGAGAGTTTTGTATTCAATTAGAACTCGCGTATGGTTTACTAGTTTCACGAAAATAGAATATTCATTTCAATGGATTAATTAGATTTACTAATTTTCTCGAAAACTAAGTAAAACCATGTGTTCATAAGAAAATTAGTGGGGGTATGATAGTATTCTTAAAACCTTATAGGATTTCCATCCCGTTCATTATATATTATGTAAGGATGTGCTAGGACATCATAGCCTCCAAGTACTTCTCCATAAACAACTTGGATCAAGCTTCTTGTGTCTTCGGCAAAAAACTCCGTTAAGATAGAGGAAGCTGATTAGGGTATCCCAGTCGAAGTACATGGATAAGATCCAAGAATAATTAATTAATTGTATGTCAATTAATATATCATTCTGATACGTATAGGGTCTGATAGATTACGTGGTTATTGTAACTAGTAAATACCAGTACAATCTGGGTACGACCATTGGATGGGTGAAAAACATGTCATGAAGTATCTTTTGCATACTAAGGATAAGTTTTATGTTTTATGGAAATAATGAATTATGTGAATTTCCATTCCTAATCAAATCTAGGTGGTAGGTGTTGGGGTTTTTTTGTTGCGAATCGTGATTTAGGCGAAATCGTAATTTTAAAATTTAATTTTTTAAATAAATTATTCGGTATCATATACCAATAATCAATTCATATTTCACCTAATTCATTTTTCAAAATCGAATTACGACATCAAAATAAAATTCAGAAATATGTCAAAGTTTTATGAAATGATTTTTTGTAGATTCGCACAAAACACATGATCGGTCAAACTGGCCACTCGGACCTCGAACGGTGCTGATTTGGTCGTATGCAAAAATGGTTGAACGACCCTTAAAAGATGGTTGTGCAGTAAGCAATTCGCTCCACATCCGCGTTTTACCCTATTTACCTGATTTTACCGTTTTCACATAATTCATCGATTTCGACCACAAAACCATTTCTGAAAATTATTTCAACAACCATTAACATCTATAAGCATCCAAACATCATATTTTTCATACCAAAAGTAAATAATTATTAGATTTTATTAGATTAATAATTAATTTGATCATTTTCATGCTTAATCAAAATTTTTAACAAATTAATTCAATCACAAACTAAAGTCACAGCACATGAGGTAACCTGAATAATTCTAGGTGTTACAAGGGTGGTCATAACACTCTAAAATAACAACTTGTAATTATATTGCAACTTGAGCACAAAATTCACTAGTTTCACTCAATATAAGCTTACACATGTATCTAGTTCTCAAATTTATTGTCCAATATACAAAGCCTCAAATTCAAGGGAAGAAAAGAAACTATACATCATATGTAATCCATAATAACAACAAAAATAATTTTCTAAGATATAGAATTATTAAAGATTACCTTAATCTTTAACCTTTCTTTAAGGTTTCTATTCTAGCTTGGATTTTTCTTCTCTAACATCTTTAGGTGTGTTTAGGAAGCTTTGAGAGGCTAGGGTTTCTAACAAAAATAAAGCAAATGCAAAACATCCCCTTTTACATGATGATGGGTGAAATATAGGGGCAAAATTATCATTTTTTATTTCAAAAGTTTATCATATAAACACTTGGTCATTAAACATGACATTTGACTTAATTATTTACTATATATTACATTTAATAAATATTAAATAATTACGAACCTTACACACATATCTTATATGTTGATATTTATCATTTACATTAAATGATAAATTACACCTAAGCATGACATGTGTGAAGCCACCATTTGTTAATTAATGTGTATCTAATCAAATTATATGTCAAATACAAATACACATAAACAATAACTAAAATATCCCGGCATATGTATTTTCGTTTAACGATTAAATGATTTGAATTAATTCGCTTAATCTGAAAAATATTTTGAATAATATGTATTATTCATAATATGTTGCCCAAATGTCAAATGAGTACATTTCATATTGTTGGACTCTCTAAGTTCAGGTTTATCCATCACAAAACCTAATTTCATATCCATAATTCACCCACTCATGATTTATGATGATCATGGATAATCTGGTTTAACTATACAAGTCAAGGCCTTTGCATACATAAATCCTTCTATCACAGACTATCTGTATTATATCGGGGATATAGATATAAACATCAAATCTCCTAAGGTATAATATTATCGACTTATAAATTCACGATCTCTCTATAACACTTGGAACTCATTTCCAACGTGTACCACGACCATGAATTTAACAGATCACAAATACGTGAATGATACATATATCATGTACATATGACTGACGGATCCTCTCTTGATACTCACCGGAAATCATGAGCATTAGTCTACATTTAATGAACAGGTAGAGGTTTAATCTAAAAAGATTATTGATGTGACTATCATCAAAGTATAAAGGTTAATCTGGTATCTCAAGTCGAAGGTGTTAGGGTTGGTTGATAAGTGTGGTTTATACCCACCTATTCCGACATCTTTAGCATATTATTTTATTATGTTTCGAGTAATTTAATGTCATTTATAGTTTATTTTATGTTTTAATTGTATGAAGCACTAGAACATCAAAAATGGAGTAAATACGAATGTTTTGGGAACTTTCGGATGCAAATTGAAGAAGAAACACGTGAGGCCCTAGCTTGTTTTGGAAAGAATAAAACAATGCAAGTAGAAGAAAATGGTGTGAATTAAAAGGGAAAATATATGAAGACTTTGACCAGAACAAGGCTGCTGTGTGAAAGAAACAAGTTAAAAAGGAAAAAGGTGGGGTCAAGAGAAGAGTCAAAGCAAAGGGCCACAATTGCTGACTATAGTTAAAAGGGAAAATAATGTGGGCCCTAGGGAAAAATTGTCTTGTCATTTAAATAAAGCACAGAGAGAAACAAAAGAAGGGATGCGGCGTGAGTTGAAGGGCGGCTGCGTCTGCAAGCCAAATTCAGTCCCATAATAAAACCCGAGAGAAGGGCGCCGTGGCGCCAATTGAACATAGCTGCGGCGCCGCTGGGGAAAATCAGACGCGCTCCAGAACGTGGATTTTAGGGTTTTTAAGATCCCTAATGACACCAAGACTCTATTATAAATACATTAGTTCGTCCACAACTCAAAGTGGAGGCTAATACACAACACAAAACACAAAAACACATATTTTTAGAGATCCAAGGAGAAGGATTGAAGAGCGACAAGAGGAGACGAAGGAGGTGACGTCCGAAGAGGAAGAGATTCAATTCGGGTTTTATCATCTTATTTCTTTCTTAGAACTCTAATGATTTCCATTAGATTCATGACTTGTTTATCATTGTTTTTATCTTTTGTCATGAACTAAACTCCTTAATTCTGGAGAATGATGTATTCGATGTTTGAACCTTTGTTTTAATTGTTAATTTTGTTATGAAGTTTTTAGATTTATTCATATTCTTTTGAGTTTAATGCCTTGTGTTTGCTGGCCACAAATATGATGATACATGTTTGAAATCTATCACTCGAGAGAGGAGATTTTGAATAGATCTAGAGAATATAACCTAGGATTTTATAGAGTTCGAGAGAATCTGTAGTTCCTTTGAAGTCATTAATATAGAATCACAAAGCGTAATGAGTTGTTAACTACTAGATTTTTATAGAGATATCGAAGTCTGTAGTTGATGATATTTTCACTCGGCACTCGAGATAAAGAGAGTGGATATTTTCGGAGTCTTGACTTATAAACAATATAACTGAACAAAGATTAATTGGCATGACAAATACATAGGCGACAACTAGGTGAAATCAGGATCCAGAATCTCTATCGTATTAGTTCCTCCTATCTAATTATTTTTATATTTATTTATTAAAATCTTTATTAATTATCGTCTAAATAAAGTTAGGATTATCAATTGTAGTACTTAGTACAGGTTAACGCAGTCCCTGTGGGTTCGACACTCTAAACTCATTTAGACTAAAACTTGACACCGTACACTTGCGGTACGATATAAAATATCACAACATTGGTATCTCAGAGTGCCAATCCGGATCGTATTTATGTCTGATTCATAAATACATACAATTTTTTTTTTCCGTAATATCACTTATTTATTGGTAGCACCTCTTGTCTTTTAATACACATATTCGATCTAATTGCGAATAGATATCTAATTATGATAAGATTGAAACTAAATCTGATTTAGTGATACATGTATATTAGACAAAGACCCTAGGATTTACAACGTAGTGCGCAGTTACAACGTAGTTTGTAATTGTCATTGGGAAGCGTCACTATAAGTAGTATATCTTTAAATAAGGTTCCTGGTCAAGATTTACTAACAATGGTCGGTTAGTAAAATCCGCTGAGACCAATACATGTCGTATATCGTGACTTGGTCCGATGGTTTATCCCAATGAACCATGAGTCTCGGGAGACTCGTATAGACATGTAGGTGTTTATCTGATAAACACTAGACGACTCATTGAAGATTTCCTAATATATGGTGCATCAACGTCAATAGGAATCTTCTCGAGTTGAGCGAGCAAAGTGGTCATTCGACTTGAGATACCACTGTGGATGTATGAGTTATCCTCCACACTTTGATGGCAGTCACGTCACCGATCTATTTAAATCAGACCTCCGCCTGTTCGTTGGTTGTGGACTGATGCTCATGATATCATGTGCGTATCAAAATAGAATCCGTCAGTCCTGTGTACAAGGCATAGGTATCCTACACGTGTTTACGATCTAGTAAATCCATGGTCGTGGTATAACTTCTGAAACTAGTTCCGAGTGTTATTTAAAGATCATAAATTGAAAGTCGACTATATTATACCGAAAGAATTTGACATTCTTATCTATATCCTAGGTATAATATGGATAGCCTGTGACTGAGGGATTATACGTATGCAATGACCTCGACTTGCATAGTTTAGCGAGATTATCTGTGGTCATCATAATTCATGAGTGGGTGAATTATGGACACGAAATTGGATTTTATGACGGATAAACCTAAACTTAGAGAGTCCCACAATTTGAAATGTACTCGTTGAGCACTTGGGCAACACGTTATGAATAATACAGATTATTCATAATACTTCATCGGATTAAATGAGTTAATTTGAATCATTTAAATGGTTAAACGAAAACACATACATAAGGGCTTTTTTTGGTCAATCGTAATTATTGTGTATTTGTATTTGATACATAATTTGATTAGATACCTATTAATTAATTGTCAATTAAGACTTTGACACATGCCATTAATATATGTATTTGTTATTTAATGTAAATAAATAAATAAATAAATATATAATATTAATTATATTAATTAATTATTTAAATATTTAAATATTAAATATTTGAATAATTAAATGATATACTTTTTCATAATTGTTATGAAAAATGTTTAATTATTATTGGTTACAAATGGCAAGATTTTATTAAGCTTTAAGTGTGTAAATTTGATTTGTCAAATTAAAGCTTATTATATTTAATTGAATTAAATTGTCAAAAATGACCAAAATGCCCCCTAAAGTCGGTTATCATGTTTTAAATTAAAAAAATTTGTTTTCTTCATCACTTACTCCCTCCATGGCCGAAACTCCACCCTAAAAAAGCTCCCAAATTGTTCTTGATGATTCAAGGAAGAAAATCAAGCAAAATCAAGAAAAAGCTTTAGGAAAATTAGAGATTAAAGGTAATCTTCAATCCCCTTAAGCTTTGAAAGCATGTTTCATGTTCTTGATTATCTAGATTGATTCTAGGGTTTCTTTTTTTTCAATAAAATTTGGGGCTTTTGATTTTGGAGGATGGAATTGGAAGCATATTGCATGTGTGAAGTTGTTTTGGATAATATTATTGTAATATTATTCCAATTTGATCATTTGATGATATGTTTCCATTCTAGAGTGTTATGACCACTCTTGTAATGCCTAGAATTATTCTTGGGTGGTTCATGTGTGGTGACTTTGATTGGTGTTGTGATTAATTAGATTAATGTTGAAAAAGTTGGATTAAAGCATGAAAATTTGATAATTTTTGTTGCAAAATCATATCTGGAAAAATGATTTATTTGTGATGATAAATTATGTCATTTTAATGTATTGGATGTGTTTTGGGTGTTGGAACAATTTCCGGAAATTGTTTCGGAGTTGAAATAAGTGAAAACGGCGAAAAACTGCGTTACCGGGTGACTTTTGAGCCAACCGGGTGACGGCTATCCAAACAGTGAATTTTTCATTGTTCGGGCAGTCCATGAACTGCCCTAATACTATTGGGGCTGACCTAGGCAGCCCTCATGTGTATTGGGTAGTCGGTTCGGTCAAAAACTCGTTTTATGCCATTTTATGGAAAAACATTTTCGTAAAAGTTTCGCGACGTTTCTTAACTATTTATGTCGTTATTTGATATCGAATAAATATGTTTAGGTAAAATATGAATGAATTATTCCTATTGGATATTGAATAATTTATTCGGTAATTTAAAAAGTTTTAAAATTACGATTTCGCCCGAACAGCGCTTCCGCCGCGCCCTTTGCCCAAAACCCCAACAAAAATGGTATCAGAACAGGTCTGATGCTTCATCCATTACATTAGTAATGCTTGATATATGATATGTAATCCAATTTTAATATTTGCACATGCATGTAATCTATATGTTTCTTGACTTTTCGGTTTTACACTAACGGAAATATAACGGAAATTTAATGGTTAAATTGAGTTATATTTTCTAAGGTAGAATTTAGTGTTTTAGAAAATGATTTAGATTAAAATTATGCATTTGATGTGGAGCAATTCTTCTTTGAGGAATATCCCTGCTTAAAATAAGGCAGTAAAGTGATATGTATTGGATGCATGTTTCTTCGTCCGTCTTGTCAATACGGTTTATGGGTATCTTTCTATGGCTGCATCCGAGATTGTGCCAAAGCAGTGAGGGTGTAGTTGATAGAATTTTATCCATGCGGGTTGTATATTGATACTAGACAAATTCAAGTGAAAATGAAAATCCTGAACGTGCCAAAACTGCCAGGACTACATCAGTATCTTGAGTTTGTCATTGGCAAGTGAAGCCTCAATACGCCTCCTTGTGAACGTGCCAAAGCTGTCATAATAAGAAACGGTCAGGACCAAAATCACGAGTCACTGGTGAGTGATTAACAATGAGTTGTCTACCTAATGAATATACGTAGGCGAGATTGTGCCAAAGCTGTGAGTCGAAATATATTCATGGGATCATACTCTCACTATGAAATTCGATTTAATTATTGAATTCTAGTTCTCCGTTGAGGATTACGGTATTACATAAAGTAGTGGGAGGCACTGCTGGGTTAAAAATCCATAATTAAGGCAGTGCGTAATTTTATGGAATTTGCTGCTTTTGTTTTCATTTATTCTATATTGTTAATAGATTTATACTTCTAATCCATTGCATGCATATTACTTGAATATGTTTTCTGACTTTACTTATGGTTGCGTTTTTCCTAGAATAGATTCTAGAATGACAGTAGACTTAGATATTGTTAGATTAGTTCAAACCATCGGGAACTGTTGTTCCAATTTTCTTGAAAAATCAAGATGGTTAGTGACTTAGTTTCTAAGTCACGATAAGTAATCTAAATAGATATCTGTTTTAGGATATTATTCTAGAAAGAATAGTTTCTCGTGCAGTAAGAATTGACACGAATCAATTCATGTCTCGAGATTCTTGACTGGCATTAATAAAACTCCATTAGATATTTATTTATCTTATAATGACGTTTCTTGGCTTTAGTGACTTTTAGAAGTCACGTGTTTGACACATTTTGCGAATCAATTATTTGCAATTGTTGTGAATAATTGAAGGCAAATTATAAAGCTAAAGAAATGAGATGTGTATAGTTATGTATAGAAAATATCGATTCTCACAATACGACAACTATATGTATTGGATATCGAATCTCCCGTCTAGTTATTTAAAATAATATTTAATGATTATTTTGATATTTGATATTAGAACTTGCGACTATTGGATAATTACTTGTTCTTTATAAATAATTGTTACATATTTTAATACGACAAGTAGTGTCATTGATCAAAAGATAAACATTAAGAAAATATTTTTGGTTAACTAAATAACTTAGAACAGTGCTTTATGAGATTTTATCACATAAGCATGAGATGTTTATTCCGTATGGTAAAGGATGGTCTGATACGAGATCACACCATATATCCTTATCCATTTAATGAATATTATATTCAGGATGTGATTAAATCTCATTTAACAAATGATCGTCATTGGACCACAAGATTTATTAGACTAATACATTATATGTATGTAGTTTAATGAATTAGAAATTGCTTAAGATAGTTTTCTTTACTTCGTAACTTAGTTAATGAATTGTCATGACTTAGTTACATGTTTCTAAAAGAATATTTATTGAACGTCTTGAATGGTTCGAGAACTTTCAATATGTTTCTAATGAAACCGGATATAATATTTTGAATAGTTCAAATATATTCTATTTGAAGTGTTGAAAACTATATCTTTAAAATTCATTGTGAGTCTTTGAATTGTTCAAGGATGTTTGATATGATCAAACATATGAATTTTTGGCAATTAGTTCTAAAGTTATTTAATGAATGTGATTCTTACTCAATATGATTCTTCTACGATTCCATCGTGATGGAATTGGTCAGTGAAAGAAATCGAATCTTATATGATTTGATTCGTTTGATATTCAGTGTTACCGAATTGATTTTCAATGCTCTTAGGGTTATGCTCCAGTTACACTTATTCATCTTTTTAATTATTGTCCCATTAGTTTCTACAATTACGTTTATGATATGTATAAGTAGAAAATTTGAATCTTAAAAGGTTTGAGATTTGAATCTTTCTTTTTATATAATGGTTATATAATTGAAAGTAGTCGTGCCTTGGAGGTACAAGTAAAAGTTTATCATTTATTCTATTTATAGAATATTGTCTTCTGTTTGATAGAATATCTTTTCTATGATCTCGAGTAATAAAAATATTTTATTACTTGGTGTGTAACATCAGATGTTAACGATTGTAGAAAAGACTTGACTTATTGAAGTCAAATGTGAGAGTGATAAACTAAAATGGAACTACATAATTAATAAGATGAAAAGACCCTTAGACAACTTCCGTATAAGTTCAATAGGATGTCAGAATCATTTACAAAAGTATTTGATACTTAATGGTTCTGTTGTTTTCTTATCGAAGAAAATTATCATGTAACTTATAGTAGGAGCGATATTTGATATCGATTTCAGAAGTTAGCATTGAATCATAGATTTAAGATTGCTCATAGCTTACTACGATCAAGTTTTGAACTTGATTAGGCTTTCGTTATGAATAGTTCATAAAATGTGTAAATTATTTGCGCAGTAAAAGCAAAGTGAGCTTATTAAAGGTTTGACCTTTATAGTATGACAGTGAGAAAAATTATACTCAGTGATCTATAGTAGATTCTGAGAAAACTTGTCTCTAGTCGTACTAATTGAACAATTAAAAATCTGTTGGTTAATGTTGATATTAAACTATGTATTTTGGCTAAAGAATGAAAATTGGAGCTCTTGAGTGATTTCTTCGAATGAGAGATCCGTCATGATTTCTTTGTTTGAAGAATTTATTCTAGAATGGCCCTGGAGTTTGTATTCTGCTAAGATCACAGTTTGATATACTAGCTTATAGAGCCTATTGTAGACTCAGATAAGCTTTCCGGAAATCTGTATTCTCTAATTTTGATACAGTCAGATTGTCTGATTTTATCAAAGCATAGAGAATACATATTTGATAGTAGGGTCAATGGGAGCGTACAAAATTCTTTCTAGTGTTGTATATCCTAACGACATTATCATTAGTAATGTAATAATGAAATGTTTGTAAGGTAAAATGTTTACCTATGTATTCTTTTCTCCGTGGAAGCAGTGTGAGTAGTCTCTGTTATTTTTGATATAAAGTTTCATATTGGATATAAAACTAAGAGACTTGTGAGAAACTTCCATTATTCGTGCATTAGATATGATCTAATAAAGGACATAATAAGACTATATGTATGACAGTTAGTATAACGGTTTGACAGTTAATGTGTCTCTTGTATATAGTATTAATTTTTCGTTAAAGGGTGATTCCTTTGTCGAAAGAGAAATTGATTAGAATGTCTAGTCAATCTGATGCTTCATATGATGATAGCATAATGAATGCTATATAATGTGCGATTAAAGATATCAATTTAATTGTAATTGTTACGAGTTATTTTGTTATGCTGCAGACCATAAGATGAATCTTGAAACATGTTCTTTGTGATCTTTGAGATATTAAGAACGAGTTTCTTATTCATGGAGAATATAATCTGCAACCATTAGGGTCAAATTAGTTTTGAGTCTAATTATGACATTAGATGGTCTATGTTATATAAAGTCAGAAAAGATGCAGTGGGAGTGTCACCGTTTATTAGGCTGTATTAGTGGAATTCGTTGCAACTTATGAAGTATTGACTTATGAAGTTGCATAGTGACCTTATAGATTAGAAGTTTTGATATTAGTGATGTGCTTGCGGTTGTCTGCAAAGTATTTTGGATTTGATCTTTAAATATATAGACAACTCAGTAGCTATGACACAATATTGATATCGCATCTGAGTCATATTTATGTAGAACTTGGGTTATGTAAAATATGAATGATGTTGGCTAAGGGAAAATAATTGGGTTTGTTGGACAAACTCAATTTGTTAAAGCATGCTTACTTGTTGTTTCCTAACTCTTGAGTGCAAGGTGAGTGTGGGAACACAGAAATCTGGGCGACGCATGCTGTCCCGGGCTCGCGGCCCGGTCGGGAGTATAGAGTAGCCACGGGGGACTAAACCGGAGAATAATGGAGTCGCCACCCGGTGTGAACTGGGAAAAATGAGATTTAAGGCCGTACTCACCCCTCGCAAGGGAAGACCTCAAACCGTTGGGTTCGGAATGGTCCCTTACTTATGCCACTTGTAATGACAGGATTTATGTAATAATTTAATCATGCTTAAATAGCACTTATTTCTAAGAATATCATGCTTCTAAATTCACAGGTACAAAATAAAACTTATACATACATTTCACATATATCTCACATCTAAGAACACATGCCTGAAAATACCTCAAAGTAACAACGAACATACAACTTCATTCAGCATATCATATTCATGAAAAACACAAGCATACATAATAACCGCGCAAGCATACATGTGAGCACTTTTCCAAGTGATACGTGGAATTGTATCCCAAGTACAGACCGCATTACCGTCCATTCGGAATCGGCTACGGAATTTATGTATGGGTTTCCATCCGATATATCACAAGAAATAATACTCCAAAGTCATCATGGCATATGTATATGAATCGTAATGCGTTAAATCAAGACTAAGGCAAATGACGCAACTAATGGAAAAAACATGCTTTTCATTATTATGTGCACAAAGATAAGAACGACTATGTGTGGTTCCATAAAAAAAATCACCTAAGAAACAATTATACATGGCATGTGATGAATATGTCTCAGTTTAGTGTGTTCGCGTTCGTGTAGCGTTCGTAAACACGTTCGAACGGTAAACAGAGGTTCACGTTCGTATGGCGTTTGATAACGCGTTCGAACGAAAATGAAACAGAATGCTCACGTTCGTATGGCGTTTGTTAACGCGTTCGAACGGAAATGAAACAGAATGCTCACGTTCGTATGACGTTCGTGAACGCGTTCGAACGGAAATGAGACCTGATGCATGATAAGGCAAAATGCATGCACGTTCGAGTTGCGTTCGTAAACACGTTCGAACGGGAACATACCTGATGCATGAAATAGGACGCAATACATAAACAACAAAATAAAGGGGCGCGGCGAAGTACTGCCGTAAAGGTGGCCTTTTAGGCTCTTCGTCTCTCAAAGAGAGGACCTTTAGACCAACATACTAAGCCCATGCGCATCACATCACAACACGTGAAATAAAGACAATGAAAGTGTAGGACTTCGTATGCCTAATTGAACGTACATTCAACCCAAACACACTTCGTCCAGCGCGGCGAAGTAGTGTCACAAAGGTGGCCTTTTAGGCTCTTCGTCTCTCAAATAGAGGACCTTTGGACTAACTCACTAAGCCCATGCGCTCGATCGCATCATACATACAAAATAAAGCCAAACATATCAAAACCAAGTATGCCCGATTGAACACATCTTACATCCAATCCGAACACACATCAACCGGCGCGGCAAAGCATCGTGGTAACTGTTTTAACCCCTTTCCCCTCCCCATAAGGGATCTTTCATTCCACTTACTAAGCCCATGCGCTTGATTGAACCATGCATAAAAAATAAAGACAATCATATCAAACTAAGTATGCCCGATTGAACGTATCTTGCATCCAACCGAACACACATCAACCGGTGCGGCAAAGGATCGTGGTAAAGGGCTTTAGCCCCTCCCCATAGGGGATCTTTCATTCCACTTACTAAGCCTATGCGCTCGATTGAATCATGCATAAATAAACAACATACAGAATTCAAATGACGAAAAATAAATAAACAAAAGCAATACAAAACAAAAGAGGGTGCCGTTTACTCAAGTGGTACGTGGAGTTGTGTCCCGAGTACAGATCATATTACCGTCCATTCGGAATCGGCTATGAAATTTATGTCCGGGTTTCCATCCGATATACCGCGAGAGTTGACACGTCTCTCATTTTATTCCACAGCCACAACATACTACATCTCATAATTCATGCATATTTATTTACTCAAAGGCCACAACATGCAACACGACAATCACACAAGCAATATTTAAGAAATAGTACAAAAGCGAGTGTGAAAAATACCCTCAGGTCTAACCTTTTAGCCAACTTTCAGGCTTGCGTTTCACGGACGTCGGAAGGGTACAGCTCCTCAACTTCTCCGGTTCACTGGTTCAGCGTCCTAGCTCACTGCTTTGCTGTTTGGACCCCGTTCTGCTATTGTTCAGCCTCTGTTTTGCTGCTCACTGTTCAGGTCACCTGTTTTGAAATCGTTTTGCTGCTGTTTTTGACGTGTCTTCTACTCACTGTTTCAGGTCCTGTTCTTCTGTTTCGGTGGACTGCTATGCGTGTTTTTTTAAAGGTTTTAAGTGTAGTTTTTTTGTGATTGTTTAAGGATTAAAAGTGCAGTTTTTTTGTTCACTGTTTTTAAGGATTTTAGGGACTGTTTTAAGAGGATTTGGGCTGATGTTTTAAGGTGATTTAGGGGCTGTTTAGGCTTGTTTTAGGGGGGTGCAGGGGCTGCTGTGTAGGCGTGAATGTGGCTTTTGTTTGGTGGTTATTTTTGGTGGTCTATAGCGTTTATAGGGCTGGTTTTGAGTGTTTATTAAGGGGTGTTTCAATGTTTGTAAGGGTTGTATGGGGGGATGTGGTCTCGGTGAAGGATAGGAGTGTTTTGATTCGGCTAAAGAGGATTATTGCTTGTGGTGGTCTCAACTTTGAAGGATTTTGGTGTTCTGGATTCGGCTAATGGTGAGTTTGGTTTGTTTTGGATTCGGCTATGGTGGTTGTTGGTGCTCTTGTTGTCTCGGCTATGGAGGAGATCGTTAGGGCTCTTTGTTCTCTTTTTGTGTATATATGAAGTGTCTTGATGTCTTGGGCGTGTATTAGAGAGAGTGGAGAGATCTTGTGGCTAGGTTAATGCATGTTTATATAGAAGAGAGCTAGGGTTTGCCCTTGTCTCACAAGGAAGAGATCTAGTTTCCAAATTATGAGTCCTAAGAATGGTATACACAAGATTGAGGGGGGACAAAATATTTTAAATTAGGAAGTCAACTATTTTAAATTGGTAGATGTCTTATTAGATTAGGAAGTCAAATATTTGATTGGTTTTAATTGGTTAGGATTGATTTTAATTAGGCATATCTTCTTTTTAATTTTAGTATATGATATATTCAAATTATTTAAATTAGGCATGATTTTAGTTTAGGTTTGGTAAATGTTTTATTTATTATTTTATTAATTATATTAATATCTTATTTAGTTAATGTTTTAATTAATATTTATTTATTTAATTTGGGATGTGTTTTATGGGCTTTGGGGAGTTAAATGGCTGGGGTGTGAGGCTAGCAGCAAAACCAGAATTACCGACACCGTTCGAACGCTTCCTCGAACGCGACACGAACGCCCGCAATCTGTTGCCGTTCGAATGCATACACGAATGCAGCACGAACGAAAACAGTGAACCTTATTTATTCTGAATTTCCCATTCCGATATCCGTTTCCCGCGACTTTCATGACTCAAAAGGTAGTGCCTCCAAATGAGACTCATCATCGGGTTTCACATGCAAAAATGCAATGCCTACAGTCGCCCCCACTTTGATGGGGCTTGTGCAGTGTGTGACAGTGACAGTCCTATCAAAGTCTATGCAATGCATTTTTTTTACTTACCTAGCTAGCTAGCTGTGTCGAGCTGAGCTGATACTGTAGTGGACCTCGATCCTGAGACGCATCTCGATACTGCTGATGATGTGGGCCTCGCCCGCAAAATGATGTGATATGGAGCTTCGCTCCTCAGCCGATATGGGCTTCGCCCCCAAGCTAACATGATGTGATGTGGAGCCTCGCTCCCCAGCCGATATGGGCCTCGCCCCCAAGCTGGTACAATGTGGAGCCTCGCTCTTCAGCCGATATGGGCTTCGCCCCCAAGCTGATATAATGTGATGTGGAGCCTCGCTCCCCAACCGACATGGGCCTCTCCCCCAAGCTGGTACAATGTGGAGCCTCGCTCCTCAGCCGATATGGGCTTCGCCCCCAAGCTGATATAATGTGATGTGGAGCCTCGTTCCCCAGCCGATATGGGCCTCGCCCCCAAGCTGGTACAATGTGGAGCCTCGCTCCCCAGCCGATATGGGCTTCGCCCCCAAGCTGATATAATGTGATGTGGAGCCTCGCTCCTCAGCCGATATGGGCCTCGCCCCCAAGATGGTACAATGTGGAGCCTCGCTCCTTGGCCGATATGGGCTTCGCCCCCAAGCTGATATAATGTGATGTGGAGCCTCGTTCCTCAGCCGATATGGGCCTCGCCCCCAAGCTGATATGATGTGATGTGGACTTCGCCCTCCGAGACCTATACCCGGAACTTAACTTCATTGGGACCTCAATCTTCAGATTACTGCCTAGATCAAATACTGTGCTTTTACTATCTCTGATTGGCTTACTGCTCGCTCTTTTCCGTCTTCAACACCTATTTACACAAAACAGAACAAACACAAAAATATGCAATATAGGTTACGTGTATGCATGTATGGAAGAGTTTTCTTATTCCGTTGGGTGAGGTCTTCCACTGGCGACCGAGTCTTCTCAAGCAAAGTACAACTTCAACATGTCAACATTGATTGGTTCTGTGAATTCATTTCCCCCGAGGTCTGACAACTTCACTGCTCCATTTCCCATGACTTTCTGAACGATGTAAGGTCCTTCCCAGTTCGGCCTAAATTTCCCTCTTGGATCTGTCGTCGACGGCCTCGACTGCTTAAGTACCAAATCACCCTTTCTGATCTTTGTGGGACGTACTTTCTTGTTGAAGGCTCGGGCCAGTCTCTTCTGATATAACTGCATGTGATGTAAGGCTCTTATCCTTTTCTCGTCCAAAAGTGCTAACTGATCAAATCTCTGTGCGGCCCATTCTGACTCAGGTAACTCTGTCTCTGCTAATACCCTCATAGACTGTATTTCCATTTCCACCGGCAGTACCGCTTCCATCTTGTACACTAAAGAGTAAGGTGTTGCACCCGTTGCTGTTCTGACTGACGTTCTGTACCCCCACAAGGCATACGGTAGTCTCTCAGCCCAATCCCTGTAGTTCTCTGTCATCTTAGCCAGAATTGTCTTTACAGTCTTGTTGGCTGCCTCAACTGCCCCATTCGCTTGTGGCCTGTAAGGTGATGACTTATGATGGCCTATCTCATACCTTTGTAGCATTGCCTTTGTCTCTCCTTGAAACTGTACCCCATTGTCCGTGACCACGTGGTGCGGCATACCATACCGACAAATGAGGTTCCGTGCTATGAACTTGGCCATCTGTTTTGCTGTAACGTTTCGGAACGACTCAGCTTCTACCCATTTTGAGAAATAATCCACTGCTACTACTATGAAGCGATGCCCATTAGATGCATTCGGTCGAATTTCCCCGATCATGTCAATCCCCCATGCTGAGAATGGCCATGGCTCTGACAGCCCGTGCAACTCTGTATGTGGCAGATGACTCAGATTGCCATGTATTGACAGTCGTGACAGTGCTTTACCATCCTTGCGCAGTCTGTCTCCATAGTCGACCAATAAAACCCTGTCTCACTATCTTGCGGGACAAGTTCAACCCATTCATGTGCGGACCACATACCCCGGCATGTACCTCTTCCATCACTTTCTGAGCTTCTTCTTTTCTCAAACATTTCAACTGAATGCCGTTTGCTTGCCTTTTGTACAGTTCTCCTTTCAAGATCACATACTGAGAGGCCAATTTCTGAATGGCCAATCTGTCTTTTCTGCCTGCCCCTTTTGGGAATTCCCCGTGCTCTAGATACCTCTGAATGTCATGGTACCAAGGCTTACCGTCGTCAATTTCCACTTCCAGAACTTTCTCTGTCTCATAAATCGGCCTGTTGCTGTAGTCAATACCAATGGTCTCATCACTAACTTCTCTGGATTTTCCCAAGTAGCTGCAAGTGTGGCTAGTGCATCTGCCATCTGATTCTCTTCTCGCGGCAAGTGCTGAAACTTACACTCGGGGATAACCTGCGCCAACTTTCTGAGGTGAAAAAGGTAAGGTTTCAACCGTTCTTCTTTCAATTCCCATTCTCCTCGCATCTGCTGGACTACCAACATCGAATCTCCGTAAACCTCAACACTTTCGGCTTTCAAGGCTATCAATGCAGTCAACCCAAAAGCACAGGCTTCATATTCGGCCATGTTGTTTGTTACTCTGAATGTTAACCTCTTGGCCATGGGCAAAGTTTCTCCCTCGGGGGTCACTATCACAATTCCAATTCCGGCTCCTTTGTAATTAACTGCTCCGTCGAAATACATTTTCCATCCCTGAACTGCTATAACACTGATTTCTTCATCTGGGAACTCAAACTTATACTGATCCCCCTCAACAGGTTGCATTGCCAGAAACTCTGCTACTGCTCGCCCTTTGATCACTTTGGAGGTAAGATATTCAATGTCAAACTCTGTCAGCAATACCAACCATCTGCCCAACTTTCCCACTAGCGAGGGCACCGAATGAAGATATTTCAGAGGATTCTCCTTTACCACTACCTGGATCTTGTATGACTGGAAGTAATGTCGCAACTTTCTGGAAGCCATACCACTGCAAGACAGATCTTCTCAACCTCCTGATATCGAGCCTCATACGGGAGCAATACATGAGGCTTTACTAAGTACTATCTGATCTTGTCGAAGGCTGTCTGACACCGTTCATTCCATCTCACTGGCTAATCGTTTCTCAACAGTTTGAAGATAGGCTCATATACTGATGTCAACTTGGCGATGAACTGACTGATGTACTGAATCTTTCCCAAGAATGCTCTGACTTCTTTTTCTGTCTCCGGTGCAGGCATTTCTGTGATTGCCTTGATCTTCTCGGAGTCTACCTCTATTCCGCCCATTCCCAGTGTGTGACCAAGCAATTTCCCTGATGTCACCCCAAACACACATTTCTTGGGATTTAGCCGCAGGTTATATCTGTCAACTCTCTGAAGGAACCTTTCCAGTGCTTCAATATGCCCAACTCTTGTCTCTGATTTCACCATCATGTCATCCACATACACCTCAATCTCTTTGTGCATTAAGTCGTGGAAAAGTGTGGTGGCCATCCGCTGATAGGTAGCCCCCGCATTCTTAAGCCCAAACGGCATAACCTTGTAACAATAAATACCACACTCGGTAACAAATGCAGTCTTGTGTTTATCTTCTTCCGGCCATGAGAACCTGATTGTAACCTGAAAACCCGTCTGCAAATGAATACATAGCAGATAAAGCCGCGTTATCAACCAGAACATCTATATGCGGCAAAGGAAAATCATCTTTCGGGCAAGCTTTGTTGAGATCTCTGTAGTCTACACACATTCTGACTGACCTTCCATCTTTCTTCGGCACCGGCACTATATTAGCCAACCACTCGGGATATTTTACTACTTCCAAGAACCCCACATTTATCTGTTTCTTAACTTCCTCTCTGACTTTCTCAGCCCATTCTGGTCGCATCCTCCGAGTTTCTATTTTACTGGCCTCATATTCGGATAAGTTGGTATCGTGTGTTGGGCAATGTTTCTGTCTACCCCAGGCATGTCCTCATAGGACCAAGCAAAACTTTGGCATATCTGACCAACACTTCTTCTAGTTTCTCCCTCTCTTCGGAGGTTACTTCACTTGCGATCAGAATTTCCTTGGGGTTCTCAAGTGTACCCAAGTTAAATGCAGTAGTTCTGGCCGAACTGATATCAAATATGCTTGATTCGTGCAGAGCAAATGGAAATGACTCAGGCAAAGTAAGCAAAAGAAATGTCTTTATTATTGGATAATGCGGAAGTACATTCAAACAAATCAGGAAGGTAAATGTCTTCATCATCTATAGACACTTCTTCCTCTGCAATCATATCTTCCTCAGGCTTTTCGTCCTCTCCCAGAGTCAGGCTTTCTACTTTTCAATTCTTCTTCCCAATTCTCTGCTTCCACAGCTTCTTTAACCAGTGGTTTCTCACCCAACAAATCCTGGAAGATCTCAAATCCCGTACCACAATTCCATTAACTTCCACAGGTTCAGGCTCCCCTTGATATCCTGAAGCTTTCACAAAACATTCCATCAGTTTCAGGCCTTTTTTCTTGACCTTTGGTTTTTCTTCATCAGACTTATACCCCAAACCTTTCCGAGTGGTCTGTCCTCTGAAATCTGGCAATTTTGAACCTTCACCCGGTTCAAACTTCATTTTCTCCATAATCCTAGCCACCCTAGGATCCACCCATTCCTCAAAAGTAGCTGACACCTGAAACCTTGTGAAAGGTTGTATCTCCAAGGCAGCCACGTCATTATCTACCTCAGCCCGGATAGTAACAACTTCTCCCTCATATGAGAACTTGATCATCTGATGCAAAGTGGAAGGCACGCCCCCAAGTTTGTGAAACCAAGGCCTTCCCAACAATAAGGCAAAAGTGGCTGGGATGTCCAGCACTGTGAACTCAACCTCATCTTCAATCGGTCCTACCTTACCATAGCCACAAAGGTACCCTCAACTCCCATTTTACTATCATCATAAGCCTTAATGGTCATACTGGAGGGGTCCAAGTCTGTTGCTTTCATACATAATCTTGCCAGAATTTTCAACGGGCACATATTGATGGACGAACCGTCATCCACCATTACACATGAAGTTTTCTTGCCCCTCACTTCGGCCCTGATAAATAAAGGCCTATTATGATTCCTCCCCTCCGCGGCGGGAAGTTCATCCTCAGAAAAAGATATCTGCAAAGCTTCTTTCTGAACTGACCCAACAAACATTGCAGGGTTGGCGTCTTCTGGTACCACAATTTTGCTCAAGGCCTCAACCATGGCCTGTCTATGCTCTCGGGATGCACATAACAGTTCCCAGATACTCACTTGTGCTCTAGTCTTCCTTAATTGCCTCAGCACTATATCCCCCTCAGTATTTTCTGCAGTCTCAACCACTTCTCTACCATCTGTCAAAACTCTCTTACCCTTCTCCGCCATATCATTGTAAAAGCGACCGCTACGCGTCATTCCCCTTACTTCTTCCTCATCACTGCTAGAGAAATCAAGCCAAAAGCTTTTCCCCTGCTCTGCCTGCCTCATCTTCACTAGTACTATCCCATATTCCAAGGCAAAAGGCTTGAGGGTGGAAGGATTTTAGGACAAGGTCTTCTGGGAGGCCAGAATTGATCATGTAGATTGGGGGGGGTACCGCTCGGTAATTGGGTAAGGGGTTTCTGTTTTGTGTCTGGGTTGTTCAATTTCGGGGTCAGGTATCTTTTTGGAGTCAATGAGGTCTTGGATCTCGTGGCGCAGTCGGCACAGTTGTCAGTGTCATGGCCTTCTTCTGCTGATGAAATAACAGTAAAGGTTGAGATTGAAATGTGGTGGTGGTGGGTTTGGGATAGGTTTGGCTTCTAAAGGCTTTAAAAGCCCTTGCCTCTTTAGTTTCTCTAGCACTTTGACAGGGGTCTTCCCAAGTTAGAAAACTGCCGGTTCAGATAGCGGCAATCTCAGCAGAAACGGGCTTTGCTCCCGATGTTCCCCCAATGGGCCTCATGTTCTGACCATATAATTTTCTATTCTCGTCTCGGCCTCTTCTTCCTCATATCCATGACAGTTTCCCTTAACTGCCGAAAGTCTGCAATCATGGAGGTCATCCTCCTCAACTTGCTGTAAATGGAGGGCTTGGTGCCCTTGATAATCATCTGGATCTAATCCTTCTCCGAAGGCCTAGTCTGCATCTTCAGTAGCTGGCTTCTCCAGCGATCTACATACTCCTTGAAGCTCTCATCCGGCTTCTACTTGATATTTTCCAAGTCACGGAGTGACAAATCAATCTCCAGGTCCGTGACATATTGCTTTAAGAAAGCATCAGCTAACTCCCTCCAGTCTTCCTTCACTTTCTTCTCCAAACTATGGTACCACACCATGGGAGCTCCCTCGAGCGACATTCCAAACATTTTCTGCACTTGGCGCTGAGACAGGCCAACTGAACTCATGACTGATACAAACTGTCGGAGATGCACCCTGGATCCCCATTCCCGTTAAACTTAGCCATATCAGGCATCTTGAACTGTTCCGTCAACTGTTCCTCGAAAGTCAGTGTGTCATAATCCACAGATCCTCATTCTTACCTCTCATCTTGCGGGTAAGCGACTCAACTTGATCCCGGAGTTTCTGTAACTCTCCTGAGACCCAGATACTCTGCCTGCTGCATACTCTGCCATATCATCATCAAAAGCGGGGGTATCATCCCCCAATCTGTTCGGAGATTCCTCTTGCCTCACATCCCCAAAATTAACCCCGGCACGAGACCCAGCTATACCAGCCATACAGTAGTCAAAGCCTGCAACTGTTCAGTGATCTTGGCGAGACCGTTCTCTAACTGATCCATACGGGACACCTCATTATCGGATTCACTCATACTTGTTCTTTTAGTGAGTCTTGTCCCTTCTCTAACCCAAACGGTATCTATGATTGTCTTTTTGAGACATAGATAGTGTTAACATGATATATGTATGTATGAGGTGCATGAGATGCATGTAACATATATAACATACTAAATCAATTATAACTCTCAAGCAAATCGGCCCGTTATCATTTTAGAATCTTTTCGGGCTAATTGTCATAGGAGTGAACCCATCCCAGTTTAAATGGCCCAATGAGTTCACATCTCATGACAAGGTGCCCGACTAAACCCAAATGGTAACGTTCCGAACACAATCACAAAGTGGCCCATCAATCACTTAAAGCCTTTGGCCCAATAGTCATGAAATACGTTCTTGTCCCAGTTTAATGGCCCAACAAGCCCATATCCATGATAAATGGTCCAAATGGATCCAAACAACGATGTTCCCAAACACAAGCATAAAAGAAAGATGATGCAAACATGACATAATAATTTATACAATAATGGCCTATCAACATTTCAGAAGCTTTTGGCCTAATAGTCATAGGTGTGAACTTGCCCCAGTTTAAATGGCCCAGCAAGCCCGCATTTCTGACAATAGTCCAACTGCATCCAAATGAGGATGGTCCACAAGCACATATTCAAGGAAATAATTGTTACTTTAGCCAACCCGGTCTATGGGTGGGTTAGCAAGAGTATAGACAAAGGCTCTCACCGGTGAATGATGGCCCACAACTAGGTCTCCCCACTCAAGGGTTCGAGCAACAAGTGAGCACACCCTTTTCTATACACTAAGGTACGTGCCAATGAGCTATGGTGTGTGACGGACTGTCAAATGGATTTCCCATTGTAGACCCCCAGAGGAAGGTGGAGCGAGGCTCACTTAAATACCCAAGCCTCTTAGGCTCTTATCGCTTGTTGTCAGGAATAAACAACGAGTCCTCCAAATTAGTCTATCACAATAGGCTATGAGTAGATGGCTATCTAGGTGGCCTTCGCAGCTTTTCCTTCTAGAAGGTAGTGAATGAAGGAAGACACCAAACCATTACCTAGCCTCCAAAATGCCTTTGATTAAACCCTCACTTTATCCATTATAGACACGGTCAATTAAAACATAAATCCAAACATCACAAGACATAAATGCAAAGTATTTTGGATTTGATCTTTAAATATATAGACAACTCAGTAGCTATGGCACAAATTGATTCGATATCGCTCTCAGTCATATTTAGTAGAACTTGGGTTCTGTAAAATATGAATGATGTTGGCTAAGGGAAAATAATTGGGTGTTGGACAAACTCAATTTGTTAAAGCATGCTTACTTGTTGTTTCCTAACTCTTGATGTGCAAGGTGAGTGGGGAACACAGAAATCTGGGCGACGCATGCTGTCCCGGGCTCGCGGCCCGGTCGGGAGTACGGAGTAGCCACGGGGGGACTAAACCGGAGAATAATGGAGTCGCCACCGGTGTGAACCGGGGGAAAATGAGATTTAAGGCCGTACTCACCCCTCGCAAGGGAAGACCTCAAACCGTTGGGTTCGGAATGGTCCCTTACTTATGCCATTTGTAATGACAGGATTTATGTAATAATTTTAATCATGCTTAAATAGCACTTATTTCCAAGAATATCATGCTTCTAAATTCACAGGTACAAAATAAAACTTATACATACATTTCACATATATCTCACATCTAAGAACACATGCCTGAAAATACCTCAAAGTAACAACGAACATACAACTTCATTCAGCATATCAATTCATGAAAAACACAAGCATACATAATAACCGCGCAAGCATACATGTGAGCACTTTTCCAAGTGATACGTGGAATTGTCCCAAGTACAGACCGCATTACTGTCCATTCGGAATCGGCTACGGAATTTATGTCTGGGTTTCCATCCGATATATCACAAGAAATAATACTCCAAAGTCATCATGGCATATGTATATGAATCGTAATGCGTTAAATCAAGACTAAGGCAAATGACGCAACTAATGGAATAAACATGCTTTTCATTATTATGTGCACAAAGATAAGAACGACTATGTGTGGTTCCATAAAAAAAAATCACCTAAGAAACAATTATACATGGCATGTGATGATATGTCTCAGTTCAGTGTGTTCGCGTTCGTGTAGCGTTCGTAAACGCGTTCGAACGGTAAACAGAAGGTTCACGTTCGTATGGCGTTTGATAACGCGTTCGAACGGAAATGAAACAGAATGCTCACGTTCGTATGGCGTTTGTTAACGTGTTCGAACGGAAATGAAACAGAATGCTCACGTTCGTATGGCGTTCGTGAACGCGTTCGAACGGAAATGAGACCTGATGCATGATAAGGCAAAATGCATGCACGTTCGAGTTGCGTTCGTAAACGCGTTTGAACGGGAACAGACCTGATGCATGAAATGGGACGCAATACATAAACAACAAAATAAAGGGGCGCGGTGAAGTACTACCGTAAAGGTGGCCTTTTATGCTCTTCGTCTCTCAAAGAGAGGACCTTTAGACCAACATACTAAGCCCATGCGCGTCACATCACAACACATGAAATAAAGAAATGAAAGTGTAGGACTTCGTATGTCTAATTGAACGTACATTCAACCCAAACACACTTCGTCCAGCGCGGCAAAGTAATGTCACAAAGGTGGCCTTTTAGGCTCTTCGTCTCTCAAAAAGAGGACCTTTGGACTAACTCACTAAGCCCATGCGCTCGATCGCATCATACATACAAATAAAGCCAATCATATCAAAACCAAGTATGCCCGATTGAACACATCTTACATCCAATCCGAACACACATCAACCGGCGCGGCAAAACATCGTGGTAATAGGTTTTAACCCCTCCCCATAAGGGATCTTTCATTCCACTTACTAAGCCCATGCGCTTGATTGAACCATGCATAAAAAGATAAAGACAATCATATCAAACTAAGTATGCCCGATTGAACGTATCTTGCATCCAACCGAACACACATCAACCGACGCGGCAAAGCATCGTGGTAAAGGGCTTTAGCCCCTCCCCATAGGGGATCTTTCATTCCACTTACTAAGCCCATGCGCTCGATTGAATCATGATAAATAAACAACATACAGAATTCAAATGACGAAAAATAAATAACAAAAGCAATACAAAACAAAAGAGGGTGCCGTTTACTCAAGTGGTACGTGGAGTTGTGTCCCGAGTACAGATCATATTACCGTCCATTCGGAATCGGCTATGAAATTATGTCGGGGTTTCCATCCGATATACCGCGAGAGTTGACACGTCTCTCATTTTATTCCACAGCCACAACATACTACATCTCATAATTCATGCATATTTATTTACTCAAAGGCCACAACATGCAACACGACAATCACACAAGCAATATTTAAGAAATAGTACAAAAGCGAGTGTGAAAAATACCCTCAGGTCTAACCTTTTTGCCAACTTTCAGGCTTGCGTTTCACGGACGTCGGAAGGGTACAGCTCCTCAACTTCTCCGGTTCACTGGTTCAGCGTCCTAGCTCACTGCTTTGCTGTTTGGACTCCGTTCTGCTACTGTTCGGCTCTGTTTTGCTGCTCACTGTTCAGGTCACCTGTTTTGACGTCGTTTTGCTGCTGTTTTTGACGTGTCTTCTGCTCACTGTGTCAGGTCCTGTTCTTCTGTTTCGGTGGACTGCTATGCGTGTTTTTTAAAGGTTTTAAGTGCAGTTTTTTTTGTGATTGTTTAAGGATTAAAAGTGCAGTTTTTTGTTCACTGTTTTTAAGGATTTTAGGGACTGTTTTAAGAGGATTTGGGCTGCTGTTTTAAGGTGATTCAGGGGCTGTTTAGGCGTATTTTAGGGGGGGTGCAGGGGCTGCTGTGTAGGCGTGAATGTGGCTTCTGTTTTGGTGGTTATTTTTGGGGGTGTATAGGCGTTTATGAGGCTGGTTTTGAGTGTTTATTAAGGGGTGTTTCAGTGGTTGTAAGGGTTGTATGGGGGGATGTGTTCTCGGTGAAGGAGGGGAGTGTTTTGATTCGGCTAAGGAGGATTATAGCTTGTGGTGGTCTCGACTTTGAAGGATTTTGGTGTTCTGGATTCGGCTAATGGTGAGTTTGGTTTGTTATAGCTTGATGTCTTGGGCGTGTATTAGAGAGAGTGGAGAGATCGTGTGGCTAGGTTAATGCATGTTTATATAGAAGAGAGCTAGGGTTTGCCCTTGTCTCACAAGGAAGAGATCTAGTTTCCAAATTAGGAGTCCTAAGAATGGTATACACAAGATTGATGGGGGACAAAATATTTTAAATTAGGAAGTCAACTATTTTAAATTGGTAGATGTCTTATTAGATTAGGAAGTCAAATATTTGATTGGTTTTAATTGGTTAGGATTGATTTTAATTAGGCATATCTTCTTTTTAATTTTAGTATATGATATATTCAAATTATTTAAATTAGGCATGATTTTAGTTTAGGTTGGTAAATGTTTTATTTAATTATTTAATTAATTATATTAATATCTTATTTAGTTAATGTTTTAATTAATATTTATTATTTAATTTGGGATGTGTTTTATGGGCTTTGGGGAGCTAAATGGGCTGGGGTGTGAGGCTAGCAGCAAAACCAGAATTACCGACACCGTTCGAACGCTTCCTCGAACGCGACACGAATGCCCGCAATCTGTTTGCCGTTCGAACGCATACACGAACGCAGCACGAACGAAAACAGTGAACCTTGTTTATTCTGAATTTCCCCTTCCGATATCCGTTTCCCGTGGCTTTCGTGACTCAAAAGGTAGTGCCTCCAAATGAGACTCATCATCGGGTTTCACATGCAAAAATGCAATGACTACAGTGAGCTCTTGAGGGCAATGAGTATGTGATACACATTAAGATGTGTATATGATACCATGGATTGGCACTAGAGCAAGTGAGATAATTGTTAGGGTTGGTGCTCAGAGTGCCAATCCGGATCGTATTTAGGTCCGATTCATAAATAAGAACAATTCATTTTTCCGTAATATCACTTATTTATTAGTAACACCTCTTGTCTTTTAATACACATATTCTATCTAATTGCGATTAGATATCTAATTATGATTAGATTGAAACTAAATCTGATTTAGTGATCCATGTATATTAGACAAAGACCCTAGTGTTGGGTTTCTATTAGGTCCCAAGGATCAAATCATCAATGAAAATACATGTGAATACTCGTAAAAGTATGGCGGAATCATACTTACAACGATCGGCTTTTGCGACTCGAGGAACATAAAAAATCTTCATGATTTTCCCTCCAAGGTTCTCGGCAGTAGCAGTTTTTTGTGTTCTCCAAATTCGGCCATGGTGTCCTCCAAGCTCCAAGCTTTAGGTTGTGTATTCCATGCTCACGAAATTAGTTCCCTATCACCTTTGTATGTCCTCTTTTGAGTGCTAGCTCTTGGTAATTTTTGCCACAAAAATCACCATATTCTCCCTTGTAAACTCTCGGCATTTGCAAGCCAAAAGAGAAAGAAAAGTGGTCCAAGACCGTGAGAGAGATGAGAGAATGAGAGAAAAGAGTGTGTTAGGTTGTTATGTTTTCCAAAAACAAATAAAATGATATACCAAATTTTGGTATTAGGCTTTCCAAAAGTCAAACCAAGATTTGGAGCCAAAATGGCCATAAATGCCATCAACCACTCATGTCACTATTCACATCAATCAATGATGACAAGCATCACTTCACTCAAAGTGATGTGACTTCCATCACTTGATTGACTAGTGATTTGACGCTTGATGTGACTTATGGGCCACACTTTAACTCGCAATGCGAGTGCGCCCGCAAACACTCACGGGCTCAGGTTCGCTAATTCTAAATTAACGAATTTTCCGTTGCGACGTAATTAAATAATTATGCCTAGCAAAATTACTATTCACGTCGCTAACGAATTAATTCTAAATTAACTCGTTTGCCCGAATTAAATCAAATTTCAATTCCGCGTCGAAATCCAATTTCGTATATATATCGAATATATTATTTTATCGATTAATTCCAAATTAATCGTATTCTCTCTTTAATTAATATTTTTGTCCCAGATAAAATATCTCGGTAATTAATCCCAGATAAATTTCTCTCTCATCTAATTAATCCCAGATTAATTAAGAGCGAGTCATACGTCATCGGGACTCATATGCAAAAATGCAGTGCCTACAGTTGCCCCCACTTTGATGGGACTTGTGCAGTGTGTGACAATGACAATCCTATCAAAGTACGTGCAATGCATTTTTACTTACCTGGCTCGCCAGCTGCCACCTGACTTGCCTGCTACTTCGAACTGAGTTGATGTCGCAGTGGACCTCGATCTTGGGACGCATCCCAATAACTGCAACTGACAACGGGGGCCTCGACCATAGGACGCATCCCAATACCGCTGACAATATGTGGGCCTCGACCCTAGGACGCATCCCGAAAATGATGATGTAGTGGACCTCGATCCTGGGACGCATCCCAATAGCTGCAAAACCGAAACGGGGGCCTCGACCCTGGGACGCATCCCAATACCGCTGACAAAATATGGGCCTCGACCCTGGGACGCATCCCAGAAATGATGATGCAGTGGACCTCGATCCTGGGATGCATCCCAATAGCTGCAACCGACAACGGGAGCCTCGACCCTAGGACGCATCCCAATACCGCTGACAAAATGTGGGCCTCGACCCTGGGACGCATCCCGAAAATGATGATGCAGTGGACCTCGATCCTGGGACGCATCCCAATAGCTGCAACCGACAACGGGGACACCTCGACCCTTCACCGCTACAAAGTGGGCCTCGCCCTCAAACTGATGATGTAGTGGGCACCTCGACTCGGAACTACAACCGACAACGGGGGCACCTCGACCCTGGGCACCTCGACCTAACACCGCTGACAATAGGGACCCTCGCCTTCAATATGATGATGTAGTGGGCACCTCGACCCTGGGACGCATCCCGGAACTACAACCGACAACGGGGGCACCTCGACCCTGGGCACCTCGACCCAACACCGCTGACAATAGGGACCTCGCCCTCGAACTGAAGATGTAGTGGGCACCTCGACCCTGGGCACCTCGACCCGGAACTACAACCAACAACGGGGGCACCTCGACCCTGGGCACCTCGACCCAAGACCGCTGACAATAGGGACCTAGCCCTTGAACTGATGATGTAGTGGGTCATTGACCCTGAACTGGTACTGATGTGGGCCTCGCCCCCAGACTGACATGGATGTGGGCCTCGCCCCAAACTGATACTAGTGTGGGCCTCGCCTTAAACTGATACTAGTGTGGGCCTCGCCCTGGGACTCATCCCCAAGCTGATACTGATGTAGGCTTTGCCCCGGATTGATACTGATATGGGCCTCGCCCCCAGACTGATACTGATATGGGCCTCGCCCCCAGACTGACACTGATGTGGGCATCGCCACTAGACCGAAACTGATGTGGGCCTCACCCCCAGACTGAAACTAATGTGGGCCTCGCCCCAACCTGATATGGGCCTCGCCCCAAACTGATACTAATGTGGGCCTCGCCCCCAGATTGATGCTGATGTGGGCCTTACCCTTAACTGATATGGGCCTCGCCCCAAGTTGATACTGATACTGATTTGGGCCTCGACCTCAACTGATACTAATACTGAAGTGTCTCCATACCCGGAGTGAGTGCCATACCCGGTAAAACTGATACTGATGTCTTCGTACCCGGAGTGTCATACCTGGCAAGACTCCCGGCTTGTTCATTCCCAAACTGTGTTTCCATTCTCGGAGTGCCATTCTCGGCTTGTTCATTCCCGAAGCTTGCTCCATTCTCGGATTGCCATACCTAGCAGAACTGATTTGATATCTCCATACCCGGAGTGCCGTACCTGGCAGAGATGATCTGATATCTCCATACCCGAAGTGCCGTACCTCGCAGAACTGATCTGATATCTCTATATCCAGAGTTTCGTATCTGGCATAACTGATACCGAACCAATGTGGGCCTCGCCTCCGGAATGCCATACCCGGCAAGCCTGCTATTGATGCTGATGATAATGTGGGCTTCGCCCTATGATTCATTCTTGGATTCATTCTAAAACTTTGACAGCGTGGGCCTCGGCCCTAGGATTATTCCCGAAACTGATGATGCTATGTTGTTATTTCTGGGGGCTTGTCTTTGCCGCTTTCTCTTTTTCTTCTTTTGAGACCTGTGAATACAAAACAAAACAAACACAAAAAGAGAATGCAAAATATGTTACATGTATGCATGCATGCATAAATGAATTTCCTATTCCGTTGGGTTAGGTCTTCTGCCAGTTCTCCAGGTGATTGCACAGGATTCTCTCTGGTCTGATGGCTCAATTTCTTGTTATGTCCCGAATTCACGAGGTGGTAGACTGGTCACTCCCAGTCTTGATTTAGCTTTCTGTTCTCCGCTGTTTGCACTTGGTCAAGATGAACCACATGGTGGGGCCTTCCATATCATCATACTATATCACATGCTACAAAATATTCCCAATAATTATACATATTATCGTCCTCAATGAATGCCCAGTAATGAAACCAGAGAACATTCAAAACACTCAATGCAACTCAAATCTGAGTTTTTGAATAAATGATCTATGCCAGACTCAAAGTGTGTGTGTGCAAAGATTCTTTCACAGCTTGATCCTTAAGCAAGCCAACTCAATGATTTCGTTTCAAAAATCGGGATCGGTGGGTCAAACCAACCTAAAGGTCTCAATTATATTCCGCAATTGCTTTTCCATGCTCAATGTAGTATGGCTTTATCTCTCATTTTTTTCTTTTCATTTTCAACTTTTTTTTTCTTTCTCTTTTTTTTTTCAACACACCTACCCTTTAAGGTAGCATTTCTCCTCATGGTGGTCCTAATACTCGCCCATGGGTAGCTTCACGCTTATCGGTTATAGGCGGTTTATTTTATTTTATTTTTTCTTCGAGACTTTTTTTTTTAACTATACCACACATTATAACACAAGCAAGTCAGGAGATAGACATCTAAGCAAACGGTCATTCATCGACCCGCAATTTCTTCAACTAGTCACCTTGCCAACTACTCAGGTTTTCCACCGCTAAGAACCTATAGTGAAGTGCTTACGAGTCTAGCATAGATCAACAATTCAAAGCATCAGATAAAAGCACATCAAGAGTTTATTGTTTATAAGATTTCATCCTAAAGCAAACGATTTCATCATCGGACTTATGTCTAACTATCAAAGACTAAAAACAAACAACAACTCTTTTTTTTCTTTTCTTTTTCTTTTTTTTCTCTTTTTTTTCTTCTCTTTTTTTTTTCTCTTTTTTGAAGGCCCCCCCAATGGTCTTTCTATCCTTGCCGTAAGGTTTTCTGTTTCTCGATTTCCTTTTCCCCGCTATCCATGTTTGCTAAACTCTTATGTGACAATTCTTCTTTTATCTCTAACCCAACAGATATCTATGATGGCTTTTAAGACACAGAGGGTTAACATGATGCATGTATGCATGAGATGCGTGCGATGTATGAGATTTAATACGCATGTGGTTATCAAAAGCATAAATGGGCAACTTCTATAGGATATACAACTATCGTTCTCATGCGGGTTTATGACAATGCCTTTGATTGAACTCCCTCAACCCACTATAGAAACGGTCAACTAATGCACAAATCATACACATCACAAGACATGATTTCGAGGCCAATTCTCTAATGTCCCCAGTGGAGTCGTCAGACTGTAGACAACAGAACCTGGGCGACGCTGTTCTAGGCTCGCGGCCTAGTTGGGAAGTACGAAATAACATGGAGTCACCACCCGGTGTGAACCGGGACAAAGATTTAAGGCCGCACTCACCCCTCGCAAGGGAAGACCTCAAACCGTTGGGTTCGGAATGGTCCCTTACTTATGTAACTTGTGATGATAGGATTTGTGCAATAAATTAACCGAGTCTACTCAGTAATCATGCTCAAGGGTACTTAGATCTAACATGCTTTCATCCAAATAACTCCACGCAATGTAACACAACGAGCATATATAAACCATTAAATCAACATGTATAAATCATTATCCAAACACATCATAAACTATTAACATGCATAAAGGACAACCTAAATATGCTTTAACAAATAAATAACAAACTAAATTAAACCATGCTTTAAATAATAAACGAATAACCTAAAGACTATAAAATGCTCAAATACAAATTTGGATGAAACGAGATACGTGTATCTTAAGTGGTACGTGGCGTTGTATCCCGAGTGCAGACCATACTACCGTCCATTCGGAATCGGCTACGGAATTTACGTCCGGGTTTCCATCCGATATACTACAAAATGGAACACATATCCCGCTCATCCAACAATCGCATCATGCCTCAGACGACTCTCATGCGATAATATTCAAATTAAATAAATAAACGAAAGATAACGAATAAAAGGGTGCCCTCAGGTCTAACCTCTTTTGTCGTTCCTCGAAAGCGCGTTACACGGCCATCGGAAGGATTGATACTCCGCAACTTTTCTGGTTCACTAATCCGAAGTTTTTCCTCGCTGTTTCGCTGTTTGGGTTGCTGTTTTCACTCCGTTTCGCTGTTGTTTTAGGGTCAGTTTCTGGACAGTTTCGGTGGTTATTCGGGGACAGTTTTATGGGACAGTTTTGTGGGTTTTACTGGGCAGTTTTTGTTACTGTTTTGGGCAGTTTTGAGTGTGTTTTCAGGCTTATTTCAGGGAGGTTATGCGGCTGTTCGTGGAGTAATTAGGGAGGTGCAGTCTCGGTGATGATTGAATACAGTTTAGGGGGCTATTTTAATGGTGGTTTTCGGTGATGGCTGGGACAGTTTCTGGGGGTATTTTTTGGTGATTTAAGTGCAGGTCAGAGGCTGTAATTCGCATTTTAGGGGGTGTTTCTGGGAGCTGTTTTATGGTGAATGTGAAGGTTGGTTGGGTTGTGTTTCACGGTGAATTTGAGGGCTGGTTGGAGGTGCAATTCAGTGCAGAGGATGAGGCCATGTGTGGCAGTTTGGGGTTTGGTTTCAGGCCGTGTTTAACGACGATATAATGGTGTTTTTGCTCATGTTTGCTGCGGCAATGCAAGGCTGTCAGGGGACGTGTTTAATGGCAGTTACGTGGGCTGTGTGAAGTGGGTGCTGAGTGATCGTGAATGATAGTGGGCTATTAGCGTGAAGGTGCCGTGTTTGTTTATTTAGGTTAGTCGGTGAGGGGGTGTTTTCCGTGAAAATGGGAGGAG
Source organism: Zanthoxylum bungeanum (assembly GCA_019454045.1). Lineage (NCBI taxonomy): Eukaryota > Viridiplantae > Streptophyta > Magnoliopsida > Sapindales > Rutaceae > Zanthoxylum > Zanthoxylum bungeanum. Next base: position 547,685 of record SKCR01021769.1, on the reverse strand, counting down.
ATAAAATGGATAGGGAGGGTTGTGCGAGGTGGTGAAGGCTGTTGGTGATGAAGGTTTAACGTGGCTGGCAGTGTGGAGGGGCCGTTACCGTGAAGTTGAGTGTGCGCAAGGTGCGGTTCGGTTTCAGGCAGTGAGTTGTGGTGTGTTTGAGGCAGGGGGAATCAGGTCTTTGCGTGTTGTTGAATGGGCTGGCTGAGTGATCGTGTGGTGGCAGAACGTGGCTGAGGTTTTTGACGATTAATAGCGTGGAGGGATGCGAGGGCTTAGGTTCTTTTGTGTGTTAATGCCGTGGACATGAAAGATAGCTAGGGTTCCATTGTTTTGTCGTGTTTGAGGAGAGGTCAAGGGAGAGAGTCAGGCCGAGTGTTTTGGCTGGTCTAGGGTTTATCTTTTGTTTTCTTTGCCGTGTGAGCCGTGAGGAGGGAGAGGGCTGTTAGGGTTTCATCATTTGGTGAGGCCGTGAATCGTCTGTGAGAGAGGCAAGAGAGAGAGAGGGGTCAAGGTGCGTGTTATAGAGAGAGATGGCTAGGGTTTATTTTTCTTTGCTGTGAATCTGTGAGTGGGAGCTGGGCGAGGTTGTTCTATTGCGTGAATGGAGGGCTTAGGTTTGTTTGAGTGGTGGCCGAGAAGATGAGATGGAAACTTCTTGTTATTTTTTTGTTGGTGCCATGAATAAGCTTTGTGTGTGTTAGGGTTTATTGGTTTCGTTTGGTTCAGAGACAGCGGGATGAAGATGGTTAGCTGCTAGAGAGAATAGAGGGCGTGCGGTGATTTGTTTAGGTTTTTTTTTACTGGCTGGTTGAGGGAGGAATTTATTTAACTTAGGGAAAGAATATGTGTATTTAAGAGGGGATTATTTAAATTAGGTGATTGATTTGTTTAATTTAGGAATAGATTGATTTTAATTTGGAAGTGAATTATTTAATTTTGGTATTTGATTTTAATTTGTTTTATTTAATTTGAATTGCAATTAATTTAATTTGTGAATTTAATTTAATTAATTTAATTGGTTTGTGAGTTTTAGATTTAACATTTAATTTAATTGGTTATTTAATTTACTTAGATTTAATTTAAATTTAATTTGTGACGTATATTTTAAATATTTTAATTATCTTTGGATGTGATTTAATGGGTTTGGTGTGTTTTAAAATAGAGGTCCAACAAGCGAACCCGAAGCGAAACAAGCGAGTTAAATCTGACAAAAATGCTAATTTCCAACTTTACCCTTCCAACGTCCGTTTCCCGCGGCTTTCACAATCAAAGAGGTAGTGTCTCCATACGAGACTCATCATCGGGACTCATATGCAAAAATGCAGTGCCTATAAGAACCAGTTCAGTATCCTACGTGATCATCATCTCCACTATGACTGGAGTGATACTTCCATCTCGACATCACACCCAATACACTACGATTCTCAATATACCAAGAAGAGGCGTACACAGAACCTGTTAAAGCCCTGGACGACCAAAACCAAAGTATATTGATTGTCGCAAGTATTAGCGGTGCAAGTCTCAGGTTAAGACAAAATACACCTACCCTGATTCGGACTTCCATAGACACATAGTCATACTACCAATGGAATTCCGAGGGGTCTATCCAGAGCGAAGCTGTTTTCCGTACCATCGGTAAAACACAACCTCCTACTACACTTGCATGAGTATCATATACCCAAATATATGAGAACTATGCCGTTATGCTCCCACAACGCGCATAAGTGTAATACTAGTCTATTCCGCATTATCGATGTCCAATCTCGATAATACTACGACTAGGGATATTTAATGATTAAACCTTTATGGATTGATACTGTCTCATATCATCTCAATCCGGAACTAATCATATGGACCTTCTATCATTTATACATCTTGGTAATCTAATTACAAATGACAGAAGAGCAATTTCCTTTGTCACATAGTTAATTTGTACAACAACACCATGATCTGTACAAATAGTGTGCTATGGGTCATAACTGTCCAACACCTAGGATTTACAACATAGTGCGCAGTTACAATATAGTTTGTAATTGACATTGGGAAGCGTCACTATATGTAGTATATCCTTAAATAAAGTTCCTGGTCAAGATTTACTAACAATGGTCGGTTAGAGTGTCGAACCACAGGGATTGCGTTAACTCGCACTAAGTACTACAATTGATAATCCTAACTTTATTTAGAAAACAATTAATAAAGATTTTTATAAATAAATAAATAAAAAATAAAAAAAATTATATAAGAGGAACTAATACGATAGAGATTCTAGATCTGATTTCACCTAGCTGTCACCTATGTATTTGTTATGCCAATTAATCTTTGTTCAGTTATATTGTTTATAAGTCAAGACTCCTAAAATATTCACTCCCTCTCTCGAGTGCCGAGTGAAAATATCATCAACTATAGACTTCGATATCTCTATAAAAATCCAATAGTTAACAACTCATACGATTTGTGATTCTATTTTAACGACTTCAAAGGACTACAGATTCTCTCGAACTCTATAAAATCCTAGGTTATATTCTCTAGATCTATTCAAAATCCTCTCTCTCGAGTGATAGATTCTAAACATTCATCATCTCAAATTGTGGCCAGCAATCAAGAAGCATTAAACTCAAAGAACATAAATAAATCAATAAAACTTCATAACAAAATTGATAAATAAAATACAAGGTTTGAGCATAGATTACAATCGTTCTCCAAAATTAAGGAGTAAATTCATGACAAAAGATACAACAATAAATAATCAAGCCACGAATCTAATGGAAATCATTAGAGTTTTAAGAAAGAAACAAGAAGATAAAACCCGAATTGAATCTCTTCCTCCTCGGATGTCACAGACTTTGTCTCCTCTTGTCGCTCTTCAATCCTCTCCTTGGATCTCTAAAAATATGTGTTTCTGTGTTTTGTGCTCTGTATTAGCCTCCCTTTGAGTGTTGGATGTAATGTTATATTTATAGTTAAGTCTGGGAGTCTTTGGGTGGCATTAGGATTATTAAAAACCCTAAAAAGTGAATCCTGGAACGTGTAGGTTTTCTTCCGGATCATTGCAGCTTTTGTAAGTGGGCGCCGCGGCGCTTAACACTCGGCAATTTGTATGAGGAGTGTGATTTGGGGAGGCGCCGTGGCGCTTATACATTTCTTTCATCAAAGGCGCCATGGCGCCCTCACTTTCTTTCATCAACTGGCGCCATGGCGCCAGTTGAGCTTCACAAGTGATGGCGCCTTGGCGCCATCAGCCTTCACATTGATGGCGCCTTGGCGCCATCATCTCTGGAAAGTGTATCTGTTGATTTGTCAATGCTCCGTGCTCGTCCTGTGTTCCCGAAAGTTCCCAAAACACGTGCAATTATTCCCCGATCCATATATTAATGCCCCTATAAATAAAACATAAAATAAATTATAAATGATATTAAATATCTCGAATTATAACAAAATAATAAGCTAAAGATATTGAATAAGTGGGTATAAACCACACTTATCAAACACCCCCAAACTTAAGGTTTTGCTAGTCCCGAGCAAAAGATAAAATAAAAACTAAATAAAAATTACTAAATTAATTAAGCCACTTTCGTAGGGATCACGATTGCATTTAGCATATGCAACAAGCCTTTAAACCCCTAGGCGGCCCTAGTGGACGAGTTATAGTCTCGTGAGGGCTTACATCGACGACACCCACAAACGTCATTCACACAAAATCATGCAAAAATAAAAAATAAAAAATAACAAAACATAGTCTCGATAGTTACGCATAAATATATCCTCAAAGAAAGCTTATAAATGAAATCAAAGAATTTTCAAAGTACGCAATTGCAATTCGAATCCAAATTCTCGAATAAATTTTCTAAGCTAGACTCACGGTGTGTGTGTGTAAAGGTTCATTCACAGCTTTGATCTTAAGTAAGCCAACTCAATGATTTCGTTTAAAATTAGAATCGATGGGTCAAACCAACCTAGATATCTCAATTATGCTCTGTAATTGTCTTATTTTGTGTTCGGTATGGTATGGTTTTTCTTTTATTTTCTTGTCTCTTTTTTCTTTTCTCATTTTTGCACTTTTTTTTTCAACTCACCTACCCTTTAAGGTAGCATTTCTCCTCATGGTGGTCCTAATACTCGCCCATGGTAGCTTCACGCTTATCGGTTATAGGTGGTTTATTTTCTTTCTTTAGAGACATTTTTCTTTTTAGCTATACCATACTTCATAACACTAGCAAATCAAGATAGATATCTAAGCAAACGGTCATTCATCGACATGCAATTTCTTCAACTAGTCACATTGTCAACTACTTAAGTTTTACTGCTAAAAACCTATTTTTAAGTGCTTACGAGTCTAACATAGATCATTATTCAAGGCATCAGATAAAAGTAAATTAGGCACTTATCGTTTCTAAAATTTCACCCATAAACAAACAATATTATCACAGATTTATGCTTTACTATCAAATACTAAAACAAATTTTTTTTTTTATAAATTAATAAACAACTAAATAGCAAGTAAACAACATGCACACACCCCCAAACTTAAAATTTGCATTGTCCTCAATGTAAGATAAATATCAAGAGCAAGAGTGAGGAACAACACTACCGTGCATGGAGTTGATCAGACTCTTGCTGGTTGGAATTTGGTTGCGCGGGTGTTGTGTGTCTTGTGCTACCTGCATAAATAACATGCAAATAAATAAATAGCACACAATAAAATAAAATAAAATAAAATAAAATAAAATAAAAAGTAAAGAAAATAATAATAAAAGAAATGCAAGGGTTGCCTCCCCGCTAGCGCTAAGTTTAACGTCTTCAGCCAGACACAACCACCCAAATGGTTATGGTGGCTTAAAAGTAGTGAACTGGGTAATTTCATATGGTTTCTTCTTTGGTATCCACCGATTCTTATGACATGAAAAAGACAGCTTGGCAGGCTATGGTGATTTATCCATAGATGGTCCTCCAGAATATGTAGATTGTCTCCTAATTGGAAATTCTGGACTACACATTCGGCAAAATTGGCTCGGCTTCCTTTTTAACCTTCCAGGGATCATCTCCAAGTGAGAACTGGCCTTTCTTTTCCTCTTTTTACGGTGCTTTGGGAGTGGTTTCAGGTTTAGCTGCAGAGAATATTCCTTTATGGATGGCTGTATTATGCTTATAGGTCGCTGAAATGATTCACCCTAAGTGTTTACAACTCCCTTTTCTACTGTATTATCCATGTGACATTTACATCACCTTGAGGGCTCGGCATGGCTCTGAAAACACTGAAGGTGACTTCTTCATTTTGACTCTCTTATCAATTCACATTTGTTTTCTTCTTCTGTTACTGTTTCCTCCTGAAATACAATTTCATCTTCTTTACTGCCTAAGTCCTGAGAGGTGTCTTTAAACTCTTTTCCGCTCCTACAGGTTATGATTTGACATTGCTCATTGGGGTTGACTTCAATATCACTCGGGGAAACACCCATGTCTGTTGATTGGCCATGGAAGAAACAAGCAACCCAATTTGCGCTTCTAAAGATTTCATATTTGCCTCTATATTGCCCATTCGTGTTTCGATGTTATCCAGCCTTGACTCATTTTCTCAAACCTCTCTGAAGCTGTAGCTACAAACGTGATCATGAGGTCTTCTAAGGAAGGTTTCTGCTCAGCTCTTGGATAATTGAAGCCATGAGGAGGTTGCAAAATGTTTTCCATATCAGCATATGAAAAATTCTGATGATAATAATTAGGCATAAGACTGCCTCTATAGTTGTTGAAGTTTCGATTGTTCACATACTGTACTTGTTCAAATCCTGCTCCTCTGTGGGATAAAATCATTCCATTAGCAGAAGCAGCTTCAAAAGACGGTTGGCCCATTTGATTTGTCAATACTGCTAGATGAGTCGTGAGGGACGATACTTGAGCTATCAGTGCACTAACAGGATCTGCCATTGGTTCTTTTCAAACTCACCTCGTAAGAAAAAATAAAACAAAAAAAAACAAATCAAATCAAATAAATTAAAAAAAATAAATAATAACAAAAATAAAAATAAAACTTAAGAAAAAATAAGGAAAAAAATTAATAAAATAAATTAAAAATCAAAATTAAAATAAAATAAAATTCTAATTAAAGCTAAGATTACTTGGTAGTAGTATTAATGTGAATTAAACAAACAATCCCCGGCAACGGCGCCAAAAACTTGTTGTGATATTTTTATATCGTACCACAAGTGTACGGTGTCAAGTTTTAGTATAAATGAGTTTAGAGTGTCGAACCCACAGGGATTGCGTTAACTCGCACTAAGTACTACAATTGATAATCCTAACTTTATTTAGAAAACAATTAATAAAGATTTTTATAAATAAATAAATATAAAATAAAAATAATTATATAGGAGGAACTAATACGATAGAGATTCTAGATCCTGATTTCACCTAGCTGTCACCTATGTATTTGTTATGCCAATTAATCTTTGTCAGTTATATGTTTATAAGTCAAGACTCCTAAAATATTCACTCCCTCTCTCGAGTGCCGAGTGAAAATATCATCAACTATAGACTTCGATATCTCTATAAAAATCCAATAGTTAACAACTCATTACGATTTGTGATTCTATTTTAACGACTTCAAAGGACTACAGATTCTCTCGAACTCTATAAAATCCTAGGTTATATTCTCTAGATCTATTCAAAATCCCCTCTCTCGAGTGATAGATTCTAAACATTCATCATCTCAATTGTGGCCAGCAATCAAGAAGCATTAAACTCAAAAGAACATAAATAAATCAATAAAACTTCATAACAAAATTGATAAATAAAATACAAGGTTGAGCATAGATTACAATCGTTCTCCAAAATTAAGGAGTAAATTCATGACAAAAGATACAACAATAAATAATCAAGAAGCCACGAATCTAATGGAAATCATTAGAGTTTTAAGAAAGAAACAAGAAGATAAAACCCGAATTGAATCTCTTCCTCCTCGGATGTCACAGACTTTATCTCCTCTTGTCGCTCTTCAATCCTCTCCTTGGATCTCTAAAAATATGTGTTTCTGTGTTTTGTGCTCTGTATTAGCCTCCCTTTGAGTGTTGGATGTAATGTTATATTTATAGTTAAGTCTGGGAGTCTTTGGGTGGCATTAGGATTATTAAAAACCCTAAAAAGTGAATCCTGGAACGTGTAGGTTTTCTTCCGGATCATTGCAGCTTTTTTAAGTGGGCGCCGCGGCGCTTAACACTCGCAATTTGTATGAGGAGTGTGATTTGGGGAGGCGCCGTGGCGCTTTTACATTTCTTTCATCAAAGGCGCCATGGCGCCCTCACTTTCTTTCATCAACTGGCGCCATGGCGCCAGTTGAGCTTCACATTGATGGCGCCTTGGCGCCATCAGCCTTCACATTGATGGCGCCTTGGCGCCATCATCTCTGGAAAGTGTATCTGGTGATTTGTCAAGCTCCGTGCTCGTCCTGTGTTCCCGAAAGTTCCCAAAACACGTGCAATTATTCCCCGATCCATATATTAATGCCCCTATAAATAAAACATAAAATAAATTATAAATGATATTAAATATCTCGAATTATAACAAAATAATAAGCTAAAGATATGGGAATAAGTGGGTATAAACCACACTTATCAGTGACGGATAAACCTAAACTTAGAGAGTCCCACAATATGAAGTGTACTTGTTGAGCACTTGGGCAACGCGTTATGAAAATAAAGATTATTCATAATACTTCATCGGATCAAATGAGTTAATTCGAATAATTAAACGGTTAAACGAAAACACATGCATTATGGCTTTTTTGGTCAATCGTAATTATTGTGTATTTGTATTTTATACATAATTTGATTAGATACACATTAATTAATTGTCAAATAAGACTTTGACACATGCCATTAATATATGTATTTATTATTTAATGTAAATAAAAAAATTTATATTTAATAATAATAATTATATTAATTAATTATTTAAATATTTAAATGTTAAATATTTGAATAATTAAATGATATAAGTTTTGTAATTGTTATGAAAAATGTTTAATTATTATTGGTTACAAATGGCAAGATTTTATTAAGCTTAAGTGTGAAAATTTGATTTGTCAAATTAAAACTTATTAGATTTAATTGAATTAAATTGTCAATAATGACCAAAATGCCCCCAAAGTCGGTCATCATGTTTTAAATTAAAAAAAATTGTTTTCTTCATCACTTACTCCTTCCATGGCCGAAAATCCACCCTAAAAAAGCTCTCAAATTGTCTTTGATAATTCAAGAAGAAAATGAAGAAAGATCAAGAAAAAACTTTAGGAAAATAAGAGATTAAAGGTAATCTTCAATCCCTTTAAGCTTTGAAAGCATGTTTCATGTTCTTGATTATCTAGATTGATTCTAGGGTTTCTTTTTTTCTATAAATTTGGGGCTTTTGGTTTTGGAGGATGGAATTGGAAGCATATTGCATGTGTGAAGTTGTTTTGGATAATATTACTGTAATATTATTCCAATTTGATCATTTGATGATATGTTGCCATTTTAGAGTGTTATGAACACTGTTGTAATGCCTAGAATTTTTCTTTTGTGGTTCATGTGTGGTGACTTTAATTGGTGTTGTGATTAATTAGATTAATGTTGAAAAAGTTGGATTAAAGCATGAAAATTGATAATTTTTGTTGCAAAATCAGATCTGGAAAAATGGGTTGATTGTGATGAAAAATGATGTCATTTTAATGTATTGGATGTGTTTTGGGTGTTGGAACAAAAATGCCGGAAATTGTTTCGGAGTTGAAATAAGCGAAAACAGCGAAAAACTACGTTACTGAGTGACTTTTAAGCCAACCGGGTGACAGCTGTCCAAACAGTGAATTTGTCACTGTTTGGGAAGCCCATGAACTACCCTAATACTATTGGGGATGACCTGGGCAGTCCTCATGTGTATTGGGTAGTTGATTCGGTCAAAAACGTGTTTTATGCCATTTTGCGGAAAAACATTTTCGTAAAAGTTTCGCGACGTTTCTTAACTATTTATGTCATTATTTGATATCGAATAAATATGTTTAGGTGAAATATGAATGAATTATTCCTATTGGATATTGAATAATTTATTCGGTAATTTAAAAAATTTTAAAATTACGATTTCGCCAGAACAGCGCTTCCGCCGCGCCCTTTGCCCAAAAACCCCAACAGAAGGACCCCTCCTACTCGACTCAGAAGACATCCTGTTGACATTGGTGGTATCATCACTACTAGCAATCTTTAGTGAGCCATTCATTATTCTTATATATTTACCAGGAAATATAATAAAAAAATTGGCGGGACGAGCACCAACTCCATCAATTCTCTCACTTGCTCTAGTTCCAATTTTGATTGTACTAATATCCATATGCTCCACATACTTATCAAATATATTATGAGGTACGACATTGGTAAGTGGGTCTGTCACGTTGTCCTCACTCGGTGTCTTGCATACGACGACGTCTTCTCGTGACAAATCTCTCGAATAATATGATACTTTCATTTCATATGCTTGGATCTCTAATGTGCTCTAGGTTCTTTAGCTTGCGCAATGGCTCCATTATTTTCACAATACAACATAATCGGATTCACGATGATTGGGACCACTCCCAATTCTATGATAAATTTTCTAATCTAAACAGCTCTTTTAGAGCCTCTGATATTACAATATATTCTGCCTCTATGGTGGAATCAGCTGTCGATCATTACTTTAAACTTTTCCAACTAACTGCAGTGCCGTTAAGGGTAAATAAAAATACTATTGTAGCTTTTTATCATCAGGATATGATTGAAAATCCAAATCAGTATACCTCTTAATCTGCATATCACCATTTCCATATATTAGAAACTTATCATTAGTAACCTTTTGGTATTTCAGGATATGTTTAACGGCCATCCATTTTTCATTACCTGGATTGGACTAATATTTACTAGTTACACTAACTGCATAGCTAATATCAGGCCCCGTACATAGCATGACATACATTATACTTCGTAAACAAGAAGCATAAGGCTGATTAGACATTTTAATCTTTTCATCTTCCATCCGATGACATATTTTTTTCAAAAGATAAATGTCATATATAAACGATATATTCACTGTCTTACAGTTTCTAAAGTTATATCGTTATAAGATCTTATCTATGTACATTGATTGGAACAACTCAATCAGCTTCCTCTCCCTATCTCTATAGAATTTTATGCCCAATACATAAGAAGCTTCACCCAGGTCTTTCATTGAGAAGTTTTAAGAGATAAGCTAAGCTTTAACTTCTTGTATCATTCCACACTATAAGAAATTACAATTTTAGCGACGAAATATTCCTTTTCAAAATTAAACGACGGAATTGAAACGGATAATGAAATTAGGGACGGAATTTAGCAAGAAAAAAAATTTCATCTCTAAATTAGAGACGGAAACGAAAATACGTCGCTAATTAGAGACATATTATTATTCTGTCACTAATTTCATTTAGAAACGGAATTTTTCCGTCGCTAATTAGAAACGGAATTACTATTCCGTCGCTAAACAGAAACGGAATATTTATTCCATAGCTAATTTTAAATTTTCATTTTTATTTTAATTTTAATTGGTAATTAGAAACGGAATTTCTATTCCGTCGCTAATTAGAAACGAAATGAAAATTATGTCGCTACTTAGAAACGGAATTAAAATTCCGTAGCTAATTTTAAATTTTCATTTTCATTTTACTTTTAATTGGTAATTAGAAACAAAATTTTTCCGTCCCTAATTAGAAACATAATGAAAATTTTGTCGCTACTTAGAAACAAAATTAAAATTCCGTAGCTAATTAGAAACAGAATTAAAATTACGTAGCTAATTTTAAATTTTCATTTTTATTTTAATTTTAATTGGTCATTAGAAACAGAATTTTTCCGTCGCTAATTAGAAACGGAATGAAAATTCCGTCGCTAATTAGAAACGAAATTAAAATTCCGTAGCTAATTTTAAATTTTCATTTTCATTTTAATTTTAATTGGTGATTAGAAACGGAATTTTTCCGTCTCTAATTAGAAACTGAATGAAAATTTCATCGCTAATTAGAAATGGAATTAAAATTCCGTCGCTAATTAGAAACGGAATTAAAATTTCGTAGTTAATTAGAAATAGAATTAAAATTCCGTAACAAATTTTAAATTTGTCAATCCCCCCAAAAATTTAATCCTTTCGGCGCCACTTTTATTTATAAAAAATAGAGACGGATTTTCCGTCGTTAATCAGAAACGGAATGAAAATTCCGTCGCTAATTAGAAATGGAATTAAAATTCCGTAGCTAATTAGAAATAAAATTAAAATTTCGTAGCTAATTTTAAAATTTTCAATCCCCCCATTTTAAATTTAATCCTTTCGGCGACACTTTTTTTTTTAAAATAGAGACGAAATTTTCGTCGCTAATTAGAAACGGAATTATAATTCCGTCGGGCATTAGAAATGGAATTACAATTCCGTAGCTAATTTATAAAATTTTCAATCCCTCCAATATTTTCAAAAATTTCCCGCCTTATGAAAATTTCAAATGTCTATAAAATTTACAAATCTTCCCGCTTCTCTTATATTTTCCTATATATTTACACCACAATAGTTTTAAATCTCAACTCCAATACATCATCCAAAATTTTCCTACTCAATTTCATATACCATCAAATTTTTATTTTCCTACTCAATTTCATATACCATCAAATTTTTTCATACCTTTACTCTCATTATCAATCTCTCATTTTTCTTATCTCAACTTTTAAAATTTTCTAAGAAACAAACACTTATATATTTTTTTTTGGGTTTAAAGTGGCGTAAATGGATGGTGGTGTGTCGAAACTTGCGGTGGACATTACGGTGTCCAGTGGAATTGAAGATTTATATATAACATTAAAAAAGTCAATTTTTTAAAAATTTTCTACCATTCAAAAATTTTAAAATTTTCCCTTATCTAAAATTTAAAAATTTACTCTCTACAATTTATAAATTTCTCACATCTATATAATTTTTATATTTCACCTCTCTAAAATTTTAAAATTTTTTCCTTTCTAAAATTTTAAAATTTTCATGCATCTTTAAAATTTTTAAATTTCCCGTCTCTCTAAATTTTTTTTAATTTTTTTTAAATATATAGCTATGGAATAGCTACCGAAATTCCGTCTCTAATTAGCAACAAAATCTTTATTCCGTCACTAAATAGTGACAAAAAATTTCATTTCTATTTAGAGACGGAATTACTTCCGTCGTTAAATAGAAACAGAATTTTCGTCGCTATGTAGCGACAGAAATTATTCCGTCTCTAAATAGAAACGGAATTTTCCGTCACTATTTAGCGGCGGAATAATTTATGTCGCTAATTAGAGACGAAATTTTCGTCGCTATATAGAGACGGAATAAAATTTCGTCGCTAATTTTAGTGATGAATGAAATATTTCCGTCGCTATTTTTTTTTACGACTAACAAAATAGAGATGGAATTTTTCCGTCGCTATTCTGTCGCTAGTAGTCAGTTAGCTACGGATTAGCTACGGATTTTTCCATTGCTATTTGACAGTTTTCTTGTAGTGCCAGTATCATTCCCAATAATCAGAATGTCATATATATATATATATATATATCCAAAAATATAATTATACTCCTACTAACCTTCTTATAAATATACGACTCTTCCTTATTATTGAGAAAACCAGAAAGTCTGATTACCTTATCGAATGGAAGATTCCAACTCCGCGAAGCTGGTTTAATTCCATAAATAGACTTCTTAAACTCATATACGATACTAGAATTTTGACTAAATACAAAACCTTATAGTTGTTTTATGTAGATTTTTTCATCAAGAAATCAATTATGAAATGTCTTTTTAACATCCATTTGCAGAAATCTCATAGTCATGGCAGGCAACGATAGCCAATAAAGTCCAAGTGGATTTAAGCATCATGACTAGTAAAAATATTTCATCAATGTCGACACCAGGTCTTTGAGTGTAACTTTTAGCAACCAGTCGAGCCTTCAAAGTCTGAACTTTGTGATCAAGCCCCCGCTTCCATTTGAAAACCCATTTATAGCCTATATGAACAATTCCTTTAGGAAGTGAAACTAGTCCAACCTCTAATTCTTATGCACAAAATCTAATTCTGATTTTATGGCTTCCGCCTTTTAACGAAGTTGATGTTTAACATTGTTTCTCTATTAGTACAAAAATCCATCTGCTCTATTAGGAGAACATCGAGATATTTTTCTTGGATCAAATATAAGTGCTCATAATTTCTCGATATCCTAGTAGAGTCATAAGTTCGAATCTCAAGTTCCTCTTATGGTACATTAATTGCAGGTTGAACTTCATCAAGTTGCATGTCTATGATTACCATCTTCAAAAAAAATTATATTTCTATAAATGTGATGACTACGAACACTTTTCGATGCTTGCGAGCATAAAACAAATATCCTTTCGAATTCGAATGATATCCAACGAACTTAAAGTTTTTCCCTCGAGGAAGAGTTTATCATGCTCCGCTGCTCTAATATATGTAGGGTTGTCCCAAATTCTAACATAATTAAGATTTGGTTTCCTACCGGTCCATATCCGATAAGAAGTCGTAGAAACAGACTTATAAGGATCTCTATTTTACAAATGATTAGCAATTAGAATAACATGGCCCCATAGGTAATATTGAATGTCTATAAAACTCAATATAGAACATATCATATCTAATAAAGTTCGATTTCTATTTTTGGATACTCCATTGGGCCGTGGAGTGTTTGGAGGAGTATATTGAGCAATAACATATTATCTTTTAAATATTCAGTAAACTCACTACTCATATATTCACTACCTCAATCCGATTGTAGGTATTTGATGAACTTACCATTTTATTTTTCTACTTAATTTCAGAATTCTTTGAATTTTTCAAAAGTGTTCGATTTATATTTTATCAAATAAATATAATCATATCGTGACAAATCATGGTAATGGTAACAAAGTAAGAATAGCCACTTTGAGAAGTTTGACTTATTGGACCGCATACATTAGAATGTATAAGTTCTAATAGATCAGTGGTCTGATGACCTACATGTTGGACAGTTATGACCCATAGCATCACTATTTGTACAGATCATGGTGTTGTTGTACAAATTAACTATGTGACAAAGGAAATTGCTCTTTTATCATTTGTAATTAGATTACCAAGATGTATAAATGATAAAAGGTCCTTATGATTAATTCTGGATTGAGATGATATGAGACAGTATCAATCCACGAAGGTTTAATCATTAAAGATCCCTAGTCAGAGTATTATCGAGATTGGACATCGATAATGCGTAAAAGACTAGTATTACACTTGTGCGCGTTGTGGGAGCATAACAACATAGTTCTCATATATTTGGGTATAGGATACTCATGCAAGTGTAATAGGAGGTTGTGTTTACCGATGGTACGGAAACAGCTTCGCTCTGGATAGACCCCTCAGAATTCCATTGGTAGTATGACTATGTGTCTATGGAAGTCCGAATCAGGGTAGGTGTATTTGGTCTTAACCTGAGACTTGCACCGCTAATACTTGTGACAATCAATATACTTTGGTTTTGGTCATCCAGGGCTTTAACAGGTTCTGTGTACGCCTCTTCTGGGTATATTGAGAATCGTAGTGTATTGGGTGTGATGTCGAGATGGAAGTATCACTCCAGTCATAGTGGAGATGATGATCACGTAGGATACGAAACTGGTGCTCTTATGTACTGCAGTCATCGGGATAATATGACTAGGTCATGATTATCCTATTATAGAGACTAGTTACCAGAGATCCGATATATGCTTCGTACGGGGCAGACACAATTCCAGCCCCAGGCCTTGCACGTGACATCCGATGCTGGATCGAAATACACAATACTACGTATACTACGTCTGATATAGATCACATATTCTAGAAAGAATGTTTCTGGAGAATTGGGAGGCATGGTGCTTTGCTAGAAGCCAACCATGTCTTGTAAATCGGTGTAAACGTAGTACTAGGTACGTACGTGTTCGGATAGTCCGACGACCGGATTTACTGCCAACATATCTGGGGATCTCATGGGTCGCTTCCCGAAGATTCACCGATGACGTATGACTCGCACTTTACTAATCTGAGATTAATTAGATGAGAGAGAAAGTTAATCTGGGAATAATTACGGAGATATTTTATCTGGGATAAAATATTATTAAAAGAGAGAAAACGATTAATTTGGAATTAATCGATAAAATAATATATTCGATATATTATACGAAATTAGATTTCGACGCGGAATTAAAATTAGATTTTAATTCGGCGAACGAGTTAATATAGAATTAATTCATTAGCGACGTGAATAGTAATTTTGCTAGGCATAATTATTTAATTAAATTAGATTTAATTACGTCGTAACGGAAAATTCGTTAATTCGGAATTAGCGAACCCGAGCCCGGGAGTGTTTGCGGGCGCACTCGCATTTCGAATTCAAGTGCGGCCCACAAGTCACATCACGCATCACATCACATCGCACATCATTCAAGTGATGAATGTCTTGTCACTTTGAGTGATTGACAACCAATCACTATTCATGAGTGATGTGAGTTGTTGGAATGCATTTATTGCATTTTTGCCTCCAAAATTTACTAAGCTTTTTGGAAAAGTTTTGACTAATTTTGGTATATGTTTTATTAGGTTTTGGAACCCAAATAACCAACACACTCTCATCTATCTTTCTTCCTAACATTTGGCCAAGGGAAAAGAAATCATTCTCTCCCATTTTTCTTGGCAAGGCCGAGAATTACATGAAGTATAAAGGAAAATTTGTGGCAATTTTTCCTATGCTAGCACATGATGGGTCATCCTAAGGTGATAGGGAACTAACTTATGAGCATGGAATCACCATTGTTAAAGCTTGGAGCTTGGAGCATCAATGGAGGACCATGACTGAATTTGAAGGAGAACAAAGAGCCCACTGCCGAGAGCTTCTAGAAGGAGCACAAGGATTTTGTTCGTCGCATCGCAAAACCGTTCAATGTAAGTATGATTCCGCTATATTTCATTGTTGTATTCGCACATATTTCTTGCTTGAATTGATCTTTGGGACTTAATAGAAACCCAACAATGGTATCTTGAGCCATTTTGAGCATGAAACTTGATTAGGGTAAAATCAATTTGAGCATGATTTGATAAAATTGATTGATTGAGTATGCTTGAATGATGTTGTATTGAAGTTGTATATGATCAATTTCATGAAATATTGATTGGATCAATTTTTCCCCAATTGGTTAGGCTTGGCTGAAACTAGCAATGCCCTAAAAGTCATGGTATTTTTTTTTTATTTTGATCATTGGATGAGTTGAAATCATTGGGAATTGTTGATTGTGGATTTAATTTGATTGAAACCGAATCGGACAATAAAACCCCTAAAATGCCGAGACTTGAAGCATGTAAAATGATGTGATTTTTTGATTCGAATGTGTTGGACATGTGTTGATGATAATGAGCATAATTAATTGAGTGAATTAGTATTTTGGAAATGTTAATTTGGTTAATTAATTATGGCATACACTTTAAATTAATTAATTGTGAAATTTGGAATTTTGTAAGTTAATTAATTGGGCTAAATTTGGAATTGGGCTTAATGGGCTTGGTTGGGCCAAGTTTGGTTTAGGCTAATTGGTTGGATCCAATTGGGCCCGAAACCATATCCATAAAGTCCAATTATGACTTAATGGACCTTTAATTTTAATTGGGCCTAATGGGCCTAAATTGGTTTCTTGGCAAATAAGGGTGATTCCTTAAATGGGCTTTGGTATTTGGGTTTGACCCATATTGACCAAAAGTCCATGCCTTAGAAATTACTTGAAAGCCCATTGGACTTTAAATTAAATTGACATTGGATGTTAATTGGGCTTTGAGACCCGTAACGATTAGATTTGGAATCTAAATCGTAAAGGTACATTAAAAAGTGTAATTATTTAATTTGGAATTAAATATAGAATTTGTATTAAATACATATTAAATTGGATTTAATGTTTTAGTTTAGTATAATTCAAGAATTCGTACTTTGAGTACTTATTCGTAAAACGAGTTTGACTCGCGCAAAATCAAATCGTTGTTTGAACATTGGATGATCATTAATATTCAGATTAATTAATTGGATTAGATTGATTGATAACATGCTTGTGTGAATACATGGATGCGATGTATGAATAATGTATATCGGATGGATATTAGAAGAGTGAGGGCAATTTTGGAAATTGTTGTAATAAATTTAGAATTTATTAATTGGACCTGCGTGTCCAGCATATTACCTCTTGACTCTGTGTATTTCTCTTCTCACATATTCCCCTCAATGTAAATGAGGTTTCTTTAGAAGTGTTATGCAATTGGGTAGAAGTAATACTTGTTCTAGCGGGAGAGAGGAAAGTGAGAGATTTGTTCTAGGAACAATGTTTTAAATATCCATCCGCATATCATTATTACTTTATTTATACGCGCCTTATTATGTTTTTAGAATGAATGTTTAAGGTGTATGATGATGAGACCTTAACAAAGATAATTAATTGGTTGCCAATTACGCGAAAAACCCTCACAAAATATTAAGTGTTTTTCCTTCTATTGAGTGATTCTTACTCAAGATCCAAGACTGGTATTGGTTTGTTGGCCAAAGTCAAGACCTTTGTCTGTCGCAGATGTGTTTGAATCATGAAAGCTTTGTTCCATATCGGTGTCTTGTCCAAGTTGTGATTTGTTGGCCAAAGTCAAGATCACTTCTTGTCCATCGACATTGATTATGAACCTATCCAAGGTCAATGGGTTCCGCTTAACCGGGATCATTAAGTTTGGTTTGCCAAAGCCAAGACTTAATTGATTCAGAGGAAAAAGGTTAGGCAATATATTAGATATATTGGCATATATAAGATATATGTTTCGGACTTGGATGTCCACCTACTGGATCTAGGAATTGGATTGGATCCAATTGATCTTACAGATCTACCTAGTTAATTATCATACAATTTGCTGGCCAAAGTCAAGATTGTGTGATATTTAACGGGATCCTAGCCCACTAGGAAACACGGTTTCCCGAGTACTTGACAGAGAGTTAGAGGCTCGCCGAAAAATAGTGGGAGGCAAGAATTGAATTTGCAATATTCATTTAATTACTTGCCATACGCGCTCATTTCAAATTTTTCGTCATATAAATTAATATATTAGTTGGACTAATATTTAATGTTGTTTTAACAAACAGTTGGACTGTATTCAAACTATTTCAATTAATAGTTGATTTTATAATTGGATTATAATAATCAATATAATTGAATTAAATCTATTAAATTATAGTTGATTAGATAGTTAGACTATAGTAATCATTATAATCAATAGTACCTAAAATCGTTGATTGGATAGTTGGACTATAGCAATCAAGATAAATTGAAAGATTTGTGTTTAATCTTGGGTGAAAATATTTTAAACGACTTTAATTTTCAAATTGGGAATAAAATTTCTAGATAGTCCTGGAAATTGAGAAGTTACTTTTTTGATATAGTGACGTCTCGAGCCTAAGCCCGGAGTTGAGCAAATAGTAGAACATGATATTTGGAATAATCATGTGATGATAACTTTAGTGCTTAATCCATTAAGCTTGCCAAAAGGACACTTTAATTTCTTAGTCAGAACTAAGGATTAGATCCTTATAGTATGATATTGAAATTGAAGGATCTTCATAGATCTATCTTTAGATCTTAGAAGTACTAAAATTACAATAGTAAACTCTTGGAGAGTTAATGACTATACTCAATGAGACAAAGCCAAAGTTTGCAATAAGGCAAGAAGCGCAAGGCGCGTCTTATTTCGACATTCTAGAAGGCCAAGGCTTGGCCAAAGGCTTCTGGAGTGTGGAAAAAGGGCAAAGGCAAAGTCAATATAGTCTTCTGGGAAGACAAATGACATATCCCAAGATGTCTGCCAAAACTGTGCCAAACGGGGTCACTGGAAGCGTGACTGCCGTATGGACAAGGCAGACATGAAGGAATTGAAGAGGGGCAAGGCTCCGGCTTCAACCATGTTTGTTATAAACATCTTCGCTACTAGTATTAAAATTGGATTTTAGATACTGGATGTGGTACATAAATATGTACTGATGTGCAGAATCTGCTGGTAAGCAGGATACTGACTTCAAATGAGATTAATCTGCGAATCGGAAATGGGACGAAAGTCGCTGTTTTGACCGTAGAGACCTAAGATTGGGAACTACCCTTCGGGTGTGTACTTAAATTAGGAAACTGATAAATGTAACTAGTTTGACTAGAAACATTATCTCTATATCAGAGTATAACTCGTTGCGAGTATACCCTTATATTCTAGAACACTAAAGTCTTTCATTTTATAAAGATGATATTGAGATAAACACATTAGATGTGTATAACAGTATTTATATTTTGAATATAAATAAATCTCAAACATATAACATGGCAAACAAATAGCTCAAACTGAATTAATCAGTTAAGACTTATAAGTGGCATTGTTGTCTGGGACACAATTAACAGGACTCGTATATCCACACTTTCGAAGAGTGGATGCTAGGACGGAATTGATTCTATTCAAATAATGTCTACGAATATATTTTATTAGGTAAAGTGCCTAAAATACTTTTTACTTGGTAAAAATGCAAATGCCATCGATCTGTTAGCCCTCGTTCATAGTGACGTAAGTGGGCCCATATCTAGCGAGGCTAGAGGTGGATATGAATGTTTCGTGACCTTTACGGATGTGGCATCGCGTTATGGTTATGTGTTTCATTTGAAACACAAATCAGAAACTTTTACAATTTCGATACGAAGTAGTCAAAAAGATCGGCTAAAGTATTAAAACTGTCACGGTTAGACCATGATAGAAAATACTTAAGCAATAAGTTTCTCAAATACTTGAAAGAGTATAGTATTCTTTCAATGTGGACTCCTCCCGGAACACGTCAGTTTGACGGTGTGTCTGAACGGAGAAACCGAATTTTGTTAGACATGATAAGGTTAATCATGAGTCACTCTGAGCTACTATTTCCTTCAAGGGATAAGCTTTAAACAATGCAAAACTTATTTTGAATAAGGTTCCATAAAAATCTGTTTGACAGATTTCATATTAGATATGAACAGGAAAGAAACCGGGTTTCTCATTCCTTTAGATTTAGGAATGCTAGGCATATGTTTGGATGATACCAAACTAGAACCCAAATCGTATAAGTGCCTAAGTTGTGGGTTATCCTAGGGAAACCAAAGTATAATACTTATACAACTCACAAGATAACAATGTAATTGTTGCTCGCCATGCGGTTTTCCTAAGAGGAATACCTATCTGCAGTGGTAAGTGGGAGAAAAGTAAAACTCGATGAAAATCGTAGTAATACTATTCCAGGCATCCAGTCCTTAATGGAACATAAATAGTTCATCAAGGATGAAACTATACCAATAATCTTAGAATACATAAGAACTGCGTAAGTTAGGGAGAGTCAGAAAACAACATGGGGTATGGGTTTCTGATCTCACCTCATAAAGATGTCAATCTTATTGAGGAATACGAACTGACTACGTATGAGGAAGTTATACAAGGTATCGACTCACACTGGTTGTTGTACCGGAAGGCATTATGCATATTGGTACTATATAAGTCTTCAAGGAAGACATACATGGAAGGCAACATACCAACGTACTAAGCTAGGCTTGTAGCGAAAAGGTATCGTTATCAACATTGTGTCGATTACGACGAAACCTTTTAACCATTGCCATGGTTAAATCCATTTGGATTATGCTTGATGATGCTGCATTTTTCATTTATGAAATATGGCAGCTGAACGTTAAAATCGCTTTCCTTAAACGGAAACCTTTTGGAGGATGTTTACAACATCCTGGCGGTTTTGTCGTACCAAAACGAGCAAACAAGGTTTGAAGGTTATTCGATCCATGGATGGATTGAAGCAAACATAGCGTTCTTGGAACGATATCGTTTTGATGTAATCATAATGGTGTATGATTTAATTCAAAACGAAAATGATTCTTGTGTATATAAGAAGGTTAGTGGGAGCGCACTGACAATGAATGTCCTAAGTAATAATGACATATCATTTCTTGGAAATGATTTTCCCATAAAACAATCGGTGAAAGCTTGGCTTTCTTGAAAATTCTCCGTAGAATTCTTGGGAGAAACAACCTTTATTCTAGGAATAAAGATTAACTGGGATAGATTTAAAGTTGTTAATACTCTCCGAGAACTCGTACATTGAAATAAATGTACGCGACCTGGTGTCTCATACGCTTTGAGCATATGGAGTCACAATCAGGCCAATCCAAGTGATGGTCACTGGATTGATGTTAAGAACATCCTTTAGTATCTTAGATGATCTAATGATGTTTTCTTAAGCTATGAAGAAGGAGAACTTGAAGTGACTGGGTTCACTGCTGCAAGTTTCATAATAAACGGTAATATAAAGTTTGAATAACGGAACAGTGAGCTGGAAGTCTTCCAAGCAAGATATTGTTACCGAATAAACAACAAAAGTAGATTATTGTTGCAGCTCAGGCAGCAATAGAAGCCATTTGGGTCGATAATAATCCTAATTAGATTAGGAGTAGTTCTGTTAGCAGCTGAGCTAGGCTACATCACAGGCTAAAGAATTAATGGTCTCATCAACGATCCAGATATATACTTCATCTGATTCGTTCGGATCATACATCATGGCGATGTGATGATCGAATAAATCTCATCAGATGATAACCTTGCAAATCCGCTGACGAAAGCCTTTCCTCAGCAGAAATTTGAGCGAACCGTACATAGTTCGGGTGTAGGACACTTGATTGATTGGCTATAGGCCAAGTGGGAGATTGTTGGAAAGTTATGACCCATAGCATCACTATTTGTACAGATCATAGTGTTGTTGTACAAATTAACTATGTGACAAAGGAAATTGCTTTTTTATCATTTGTAATTAGATTACCAAGATGTATAAATGATAAAAGGTCCTTATGATTAGTTCCGGATTGAGATGATATGAGACAGTATCAATCCACGAAGGTTTAATCATTAAAGATCCCTAGTCAGAGTATTATCGAGATTGGACATCGATGATGCGTAAAAGACTAGTATTACACTTGTGCGCCGATGAGTGATAAATCTATCACTATTTCCCACTCATTTAACTTAATATTTTGTATAGTTTCTTGAGTTTTATGAATATTTTGATGTGTTTTGTGTTATTTTGTAGATAAATAAAGTTTCAGGACACTCTGGAGGTGATTTGGGCCAAAACAGTGAAAATTGGCAAAAAGGGCATTTTGGTAATTTTCCGCGTCGCGACGCAAAAACCTTCCAAGTCGCGAAGCCTAACATGCGCCGAACAGTGCTAACATGCGCCGGGTCCACAAATCAGAATCTGAGAAAATTTGACTTTGCTAACGTGTGCCGTGCCACATGTCACCATCACAGCCGATCTGCTAACATGTGCCGTGCCACGTGTCATCATCCTACGGTGCCGACAGTCGCCATCGCTACATGTCACCACGTGTCACTCCACGTTATTGCCACGTCATTGTCTACATCACCAGTTGACCAAGTCAAAGTGCCACGTGGCTGCCACGTCATCATCAACCAATCACAGCGTGCCACGTGTCACGATTCTATGGTGCTGACAGTCAAATTGCCACGTGTCGCCACATCACCGCCACGTCAGCATCAATTATTGGCTCTCTTATCCCTATCTGACACGCAACTGATAAGAATATAGCCGACCAATCAGAAGCCGCCACGTGTCACAATAATTGAGATCCAACCACTCTGCCACGTGTCACCTTATCACCTTATCCAGAATCTTCAACCGACTAACCAGAAGCTGCCACGTTGACCAAACATGCATCGCGACAGGAGCTGGGCGTCGCGACGCGCGAACCCTATTGACCCCTATAAATAGAGCGTGAAATCCCAGTTTCAAATCAATCAAACAACCTGTTAGATACTAGTAATCATTTGACCTCATAAAATTAATAGCTTAGATATTAAGTCCTCGTGGGATTGATATTTTTATACTACTTGAACGATACGTGCGCTTGCGTTATACGTGTGTGTTTACGCCGGTCAAGTTTTTGGCGCCGTTTCCGGGGACTTATTTATCTTTCACTATTAGTTTTATGGTTAGATACATGTACTTGTAGCTAATTTCTTTTTACTTATTGTTGTTGTTTTCTAGTGTTTCAAGTTCTTAGAAACTTCATGAGACGAACTAGAAGCTTTGAACTCCGACCGCTTGACCCCGAAATTGAAAGAACCATCTGACAGTTGAGAAGGGAAAGGCGAGAAGGCCAAAAAGCTTTAGTCAACATGGAACCTGAACCTTTGAACGTTGCACCACCGATTCCCATTCGAGACAGAACCATTCCGGTGGTTGACAGACTCATTTCTTGTATTGTACTTCCTCTCTTACCAGCAAATGCATGTGACATCAAAACATGCATCTAGATGATTCAGCAGTCAGTACAGTTTGGGGGAAATGCAACTGAAGATCCAAATGCCCACATCAGCAACTTCCTGGAAGTTTGCGGCACTTTCAATTACAACCGAGAAGCTGAAGAAGCAATGAGACTGCGTGTTTTCCCATACTCCTTGAAGGACAGAGCTAAATATTGGCTACATTCACTACAAGCAGGTTCCATCACAACTTGGAACACTTTAGCCAGCAAATTTCTTGCAAAGTACTTTCCACCAGCCAGAACTGGAAAGCCGAGGAATGACATCACATCCTTTGTACAACAAGACTCAGAAACTCTCTAGGAAGCTTGGGAAAGGTACAAAGATTTGCTCCGGAAATGTCCTCACCATGATATTCCAAAATGGCTTCAAGTCCAAACTTTCTATAATGGACTTTCTGGAATAATGAGAACCACAATCGATGCTGCTGCTAGAGGAGCTTTGATGGCAAAAGGAGAATATCAAGCCTGAGACCTAATCGAAGAAATGACTAACAATAATTCCTTGTGGCCAACAGAAAGGAGCATGATCCAAAGAATTGCAGGAATTTATGAAAGTGGAGCCAATACAGCAGTCAATGCCAAGCTCGATCAGATATGCAAATTCATGGAGACTTTTACCACTGGATCCACAAGTTCACCATATGGAGGAGCACCAGAACCAAATCAACTCGAAGAGACGGTGAATTATGTCAAGAATTTCAACAGACAGGGGAACAATCCATACTCCAACACCTACAACCCAGGGTGGAGGAATCATCCTAATTTTTCATGGAGGATCAATTCAGGGCAAAAGAACAATCCACCACCTAGATTCCAACAGCAGAACTATCCACCACATGGATTCCAGCACCAGAACAAAGGCCAGAAGCAGGCAAATGAACCAGGAATAGCAGAAGTGCTGAATCAGTTAAAAAGTACGATGCTATGTTTCAGAACTGGAGAATCAAATCGGACAACTGGCCAATGCTCAGAGTTACAGACCGCCAGGTACCCTTCCTAGCAACACAGAACCAAATCCAAGGAACATATGGAAGGAGCAATGTCATGCCATCATGTTAAAAAGCGGTACTGAAATCAACAAAGATGTTGTAGCCAAAACAACTGCTGAGGAAGTTCCAAAAGAAACAGGGCAACTGACGGGGGAAAAAGAAGCAAAGGAAAAAGAACAGATCATTCCACCTCCACCTTTTCCTCAGCGTCTTCAGAAGAATAAATTGGACAAGCAGTTTTCTCATTTCCTAGAGATCTTCAAAAAGCTGCATATCAACATTCCATTTGCAGAAGCGTTGGAACAAATGCCCAGCTATGCCAAATTCATGAAAAACATTCTTTCACGAAAGCGGAGTTGGGAGATTACGAGACAATAGCATTATCAGAAGAATGCAGCGCTATCATTCAGAGGAAACTTCCTCCAAAGTTGAAAGATCCTGGCAGTTTCATTGTTCCTTGCATCATAGGAGAACATGACTTTGGTAAGGCTTTATGTGATTTAGGTGAAAGTGTTAACTTGATGCCTTTTTCTATTTTCAGGAAACTACAGATTGGAGAAACAATGCCAACTTCAGTCTCTCTACAACTTGCTGATAGAACGCTAGTATTTCCGAGAGGTGTAGTTGATGATGTGCTGGTCAAGGTTGACAAATTTATTTTCCCAGCAGATTTATTGTCCTTGATATGAAGGAAGACACAGACGTGCCAATCATCCTCGAGAGACCATTCTTGGCTACAGGTCGAACCATTATTGATGTACAAAAAGGAGAATTAACCATGAGGGTACAAGACCAAGAAGTAACATTCAATGTTTTCAAGACCATGAATTTCCCAGATGATGAAAAGAATGAGGAATGTTTCTTACTTGATGTGATACACAGTACCATTCAGAACTCCGAAGCAATGCAAAGTTCTACTGATAAACTTAAAACATGTCAATTGCCTGTGGTGCCTAAAGATAAAGCGACTTTTGCACTGAAAGAGCAAATTTTTGCACTACAAGCAACATAAGAGAAAAAGCTTGGCGTTGAGTGCTGTATTGGCTCCACTTTCATAAATTCCTGCAATTCATTGGATCATGCTCCTTTCTGTTGGCCACAAGGAATTGTTGTTGGCTATTTCTTCGATTAGGTCCCAAGCTTGATCTTCTCCTTTTGCCATCAAGGCTCCTCCAACAGCAGCATCGATTGTGATTCTCATTATTCCAGAAAGTCCATTATAGAATGTTTGGACTTGAAGCCATTTTGGAATCTCATGGTGAGGACATTTCCGAAGAAAATCTTTGTACCTTTCCCAAGCTTCGTAGAGAGTTTCTGAGTCTTGTTGCACAAATGATGTGATGTCATTCCTCAGCTTTCCAGTTCTGGCTAGTGGAAAGTACTTTGCAAGAAATTTGGTGCCTAAAGTGTTCCAAGTTGTGATAGAACCTGCTGGTAGTGAATGTAGCCAAGCTTTAGCTCTGTCCTTCAGGGAATATGGAAAAACTCGCAGTCTCATTGCTTCTTCTGATTCTCTGTTGTAGTTGAAAGTACCGCAAACTTCCAGGAAGTTACTGATGTGGGCATTAGGATGTTCAGTTGCATTCCCCCCGAACTGAACTGACTTCTGAATCATCTGAATGCATGTTTTGATGTCACACGCATTTGCTGGTAAGGGAGGAAGTACAATACAGGAAATGAGTCTGTCAACCACCGGAATGGTTCTGTCTCGAATGGGAATTGGTGGTGCAACCTCCAACGGTTCAGGTTCCATGTTAATGATTGCTTCTTGGCCTTCTCGCCTTTCCCTTCTCAACTGTCTAATGGTTCTTTCAATTTCTGGGTCAAGCGGTCGGAGTTCAAAGCTTCTGGTTCGTCTCATGTAGTTTCTGAGAACCTAAAACACAAGAAAACAAAAACAATAAGTAAAAAGAAATTAGTTACAAGTAACGTATCTAACCCCTAAACTAATAGTAAAAGATAAATAAGTCCCCGGCAACGGCGCCAAAAACTTGACCGGCGTAACACACACGTATAACGCAAGCACACGTATCGTTCAAGTAGTATAAAAATATCGATCCCACGAGGACTTAATATCTAATCTATTAATTTTATGAGGTCAAATGATTACTAGTATCTAACAGGTTGTTTGATTGATTTGAAATGGTGACGATTCTAAATTAAAAACAAGTAAATAAAATTGTTCGAAAGTAGATTTAAGAAAATTAATATTAAAAACTATTTAGGGTTGTGATTTCTTTCTAATATCTTTTAAAAGATGAAGTGGTTATCTTAAAGTTGGGTAATATATTGATTTATTAACCTGGAACACTAAATTATATGTAAGCCTCTATCGATGGTCAGACACAAATACCCAGTTTAACCCAATTGAACCATATGTCTATGTCAACCAAATTATCCGGATTCATTAAGTTTAAGTTCCAATTATGGCTACCCCCGCCCGACAGGTATATGTCTATCCTGTAAGGAAATCTATTAAAGGATTCTATTCTCAAGGAAGATCATGGACTATTGAGTCTAAGGTCTTAAACTTAAAATCCCTATGTCTAGTTCATTTTAAGTTTCCCAGTTCAATTTTATTAATGGCCAGTTAATGAAAAAGCATTAAGATTAAGACTCAATAAATAAATCTTTATATTACCTAAGCTATAATCTAACCCCTTATAAACCGGTGATATTAGATTTCATCACAACCCCAGATAACTGGCTTAGTTACGACACATATTTACGAGTAGTAAAAAAAACTTAAATAAAATAAAAGACATAAAGTAAAATACTGAAAATTAAATACTGAAAATTAAATGCTGAAAACTAAATGCTGAAAGTAAATTACTGAAAAGTAAATTGCTGAAAAGTAAATTGCTGAAAGTAAATTGCTGAAAAGTAAATTGCTGAAAGTAAATTGCTGAAAGTAAATAAAGTAAAATTACAATAAAAGAAAATGCTGAGGTAAAAAAATCCACTTTTATTACTTCTATTTTAGATATCTCCCTTAATATAATATATTAACTTTGCATGATAATTTCCAACCAGCCATATAGGCGGTATCCAGATTAAGTCAAATTAATAATTAATTACCAACCGACCAATCAGGCGGTATCCAGTTTAGTCAGGTTAAAACCAATTTAAATAATTACCAACCGACCAATATGGCGGTATCCTCGTTAAGTCAGGTTTTAACTAGTTTATATATTATAATTAAGGGAGATTAATCTAAATATTAGTAATAAAAGTTTTACCTTTTTACCCCAGTAAAGGGGAGTTACCTCCTCATTACTGAAAAGCAAAAAAACTGAAAATTAAAGAAAAGAAAAGTATTGTGCGTAAAAGTAAATTGCGGAAAGTAAAAACTGAAAAGTAAAGAAAAGAAAGTGCGAAAGCGGAATTAATTACTGAAATCTATAAATAAACAAATAAGATACAATCTTCTTAGTATTCTTAAAGAATTCCTTAGAAGAAAGTATGAATTTTACAAATGAAAATGGCTTGGTATTTATAGGCAAAATTTTGCCTCCATCAAATCATCCACCAAATCAATTATTAATTACTCCACTAATTGCTCCACTAATCTCTTATCATGTTTGGTGATGATTTGATAATTTTTATTATTTATTTATTAATTTATTTTTTGCTTTGAAAATGATTGAAAGTGACTTTAATAATTACACACAACACACTTCTGGATGGTTCATCAATTTCGGGCATGAAATCTTCAGAATTCAAAATTATTTTTTCTTTCAAAGCTGTCGATATTTGAGTCTTCTTTAATCTGGAACTTGAATCAGCTCAATCTGATATCAGAGTAAAACGTTATGCCCAAATTACGATAGATGCACAAAACTGGAATTTCCAAAACTGCACTTCGTTAAAACGCCCTTTCAAGTTTCCAATCTCTCAAATTAATATGTCAAGTCCAATTTTTGCCCTTATTTGACCCACATTTCGTCCTAAATGATTTCATTATGTCCCAATATTATTTTATCTGCAAAATAAACTAAAACACATCAAAACATTCATCAAACCCGAGAAACTAAACAAAATATTAAGTAAAAGGGGCGGTAAATATTGATATATTTTCCGCTCATCACACCTATGCAAAGAAACGTAGAGCTAAGAAAATGGGTATTTTTTATAAATTTGCACGCTGGAATTGTAATACTCGTTGTCGTTCTTTAGGAATGGTGTCTGATAATCGCGAAGACAAAATTAAATTCATTAGGGATGGCTTGAGTAAAGAGTCTTTAGATGATATATCTTCAACTCTTGAGACGCATCCCAGTGGATATGTTCACATAGCCTTTCGCAATTACATACACAATTTCAAAAAGAAAGACAACAGTTAAGTTATGGAATCTGACTCAAAAAGACCATGTTTGCAATTTATAAGAAAATTGGATGGGAAGCTTGTCCCTGACGCATAGACGTCAATCAAGCCGTTACTTTTCTTATACATATTATATCTCTTTGTCTTTTCCTAATAATTGTGATTTGTTTTGTTGTTGTCTTTTATTTTCTCCGACAGGATCCAGACCTTTTTGACTATCACGATTTATTTTACTGTTTAACTAATAATTGTCATTTGGCAGGTACTAGTGCTATTATTTTACTCACCCTTTTTCAGGTGTTATAAATTCAACTCATCATTGCACTTTTGAAGACATCCAGAGTAAAACATGGAAGCCACTTCAAGAAGACGAGTTGAAAACATCTGTGTGTTTTGCGGTAGTAGTGTTGGTACTAAACCACAATACGTAGAGGCAGCACATGAATTGGGTCGAGTCTTAGCTGTAAGAAATATGCATTTAGTATATGGCGGAGGGAATCTTCGACTCATGGGATCGTTTCAAAGGCCGTACAGGAAGGAGGCAGTCACGTTTTGGGAATCATTCCAAAACCCTTGGTAGAGGCAAATCTTATTGGATCATCAAACGGAGAGGAAATGATCGTGCCAGGTATGTCTGAACGACTGGTAGAAATGATTAATCGTTCTGATGTTTTTATTGCTTTACCAGATGGCTTGGGTACATTGGAGGAATTTTTTATAGTGCTATTTTGGGCGAACCTGAACATACACCCGAAACCAATTGGGCTGTTTAACATTGATGGATTTTATGATTTTCTTTGTGTGTTTCTTGATGATGCTCGAAGAAATGGGTTCGTGTCAAAACCTTTAAAAGAACTACTCTTTACTGCCAGAACCGCTCCGGATCTAATAGACCAACTCTTAGCCTATGAACCACAAGTTGACCATATCCTTTCAAAGATAAATTGGTCCGAGGACGATCGTGGTAAGATGCATCGTGTTAATCTAGATCTTAACCTTTAACTTTTCGTGTAAGAATTTCAGCTAACCAGGTACTATCTTCTAAACTATTCTTCTAATGTTTAAGACATTGGGGACAATGTCTCATTTAGGTTTGGGGGAGGGAATTAGTTGATTAGTATCTTGTTTTTAGTTGTGTGTTGTTTTTAATCC
The DNA here is from genome assembly GCA_019454045.1 of Zanthoxylum bungeanum. NCBI lineage: Eukaryota > Viridiplantae > Streptophyta > Magnoliopsida > Sapindales > Rutaceae > Zanthoxylum > Zanthoxylum bungeanum. The sequence continues at coordinate 517,751 of SKCR01021769.1, read as the reverse complement.
AAAATTTTTCGAAAATACAAAAAAATTGAAAAATTTTCAAAAATTACAAAAAATATTTTGCGTTTTTGTGTTTTTATTTTGACTAAAATAGTGAAATTGGTGAGAGATAGCTCAGTAAGGAGTTCCCACTCCTGATACGTGTCTCAACCCATTTTCGGAACAAGTAATTTTTGTTTATTTCATTTTGAATTATTTAATTTGTGAATTCTCCATAAAATTGACGAAAATAGATCTTCATATGCTTAGTTGATATGTATTATCAACATATATAGTAACATACGGACATGAGCTAAAATTGAAAAGTTTGTAATATTCAGTGCTCTAGTTTAATTGGAGGAAGCATCTCAAAAAGCAATGGAGTAAAAAAAAAACGTATGAGATCCGAGTTATTAAGTCTGTAAGGGTGTTTTAACACCTAGTGCCCTAAAGCCAGCTGGTTTGGGACTCACTGGCCCAAAGCTCGCTACATGAATCAAAGATGCTGCAAATATATATATAATATTATCTGAATTCTGAGTAATTACGTCCGTTGGGTTGTCTTAACACCTGGTGCCCTAAAGCCAACTGGTTTGGGAGCCACCGACCCAACACTCGCTACATAGACGGAAGATATTGTATATAAATAAAAAAAATCAAAAATCAAAGAAAAAAAATCTGAAAAATTTATTCCATTGCTACAAAAGGTGTGAATTCTGATAAACCTTTAGGACAAAAATATTACTCTCTTATCAACTGCACTTATGACTGTTGTGGGCAAAAATGAGTTGTTTAATATTTTGTTGGCTGTGTATATGAAGAATGGTAAAAATAATCGGAGAATTTACTTATTCAGTAATTTAGAAAGAAACAAAACAACTAGTAATTTGGAGTAGAAGTTTCACCTGATTAGTCACTAACTTCTTTATTCTATTTTCGCTTGTCTTTTTGCTTTTGTGTGCATTAGTTTCACTACCTTTTTACTTTTGTAAAATGTTTGTGGGTATCATTGCTGTAAACCCTCACGAGACTACAACTCGTCCACTAGGGACACCTAGGGGTTTAAAGGCTTGTTGCATACGCTAAATGCAACCGTGATCCCTACGAAAGTGGCTTAGTTAAAATTTTATTATGTTATTTTATTTTATGTTTTGCTCGAGGACTAGCAAAATGTTAGGTTTGTGGGTGTGATGAGTGATAAATCTATCACTATTTCCCACTCATTTAACTTAATATTTTGTATAGTTTCTTGAGTTTTGTGAATATTTTGATGTGTTTTGTGTTATTTTGTAGATAAATAAAGTTTCAGGACACTCTGGAGGTGATTTGGGCCAAAACAGTGAAAATTGGCAAAAAATGCATTTTGGTAATTTTCTGCGTCACGACGCCAAGACCTTCCACGACGCGACGCCTAACATATGCCGAACAGTGCTAACGTGCGCCGGGTCCACAAATCAGAATCTGAGAAAATTTGACTTTGCTAACGTACGCCGTGCCACGTGTCACCATCACAGCCGATCTGCTAACATGCGTTGTGCCACGTGTCATCATCCTACGGTGCCGACAGTCGCCATCGCCATGTGTCACTCCACGTAATTGCCATGTCATCGTCCATATCACCAGTTGACCAAGTTAAAGTGCCACGTTGTGCTGCCACGTCATCATCAACCAATCAGAGCGTGCCACATGTCGCGATTCTATGGTGCCGACAGTCAAATTTCCACGTGTCGCCATATCACCGCCACGTCATCGCCACATCACCGCCACGTCAGCATCAATGATTGGCTCTCTTATCCCTATCTGACACGTGGCGGATAAGAATCTAGCCGACCAATCAGAAGCCGCCATGTGTCACAATAATTGAGATCCAACCACTCTGCCATGTGTCACCTTATCACCTTATCCAGAATCTTCAACCGACGAACCAGAAGCTGCCACGTCGACCAGTTGGGCATCGCGACGCGCGACCCCAACTGACCCCTATAAATAGAGCGCGAAATCTCAGTTTCAGTTGTACCACTCTCTCTCATCTCTTTGATGTAAATATGAAGTTCTCTCTCTCGTTTCTTTTAGTTTTTAGTTTTTAGTTTTAGTTTTTTAATTAATTTTAATTACGTTTTGTAATAATAGTAATTTACTTTTTTACTTCTTACAGTTTTTACTATTCACCATGAGGAGGTAACTTCCCCAGCTAGGATGAAAGGTAATTCTTTTACTATTGCTATTTAGATTAATCTCCCTTAAATATAATATATTCACTATTTAAAATATTGACTTAAAATATTGGTCGGTTGGTAATTCATTTTTAATCTAGTTCAAACCTGACTAATCAAGGATACCGCCAGATTGGTCGGTTGGTAATTAAACTTTCTTACCGCCTATATGGCAGGTTCATGGGCAAATGTTTTTACCGCCTTAATGGCTGGTTAAACTTAATTTGACTTAATCAGGATACCGCCTATATGGCTGGTTGTAATGTTATCACAAGTTTATATATTATATTATGAGAGATATCTAAATTAGTAGTAGTAAAAGTAATTCCTTTTACCTTAGCATTTTATTTTATTGTAATTTACTTTTCAGTATTTACTTTACCACGCATTTTTACTTTATGTCTTTTATTTTCAAGTTTTTACTATCCCTAGTTATGTGTTGTAACTAAATTAGTTATCTGGTGTTGTGATGACTTTTAATATCACCGGTTTATAAGGGGTTGATTATAGTTTGGGTATTATAATGATTTATTTATTGAGTCTTAATCTTAATGTATTTTCATTAACTGGCCATTAATAAAATTGAACTGGGAAACTTAAAATGAACTAGACATAGGGATTTTAAGTTTAAGACCTTAGACTCAATAGCCCACGATATTCCTTGAGGATAGATAACCCTTTAATAGATTTCCTTATAGGATAGACATATACCTGTCGGGCGGGGGTAGCCATAATTGGAACTTAAACTTAATGAATCCAGATAATTTGGTTGACATAGACATATGGTTCAATTGGGTTAAACTGGGTATTTGTGTCTGACCAACGACAGAAGCTTACACATAATTTAGTGTTCCAGGTTAATAGATCAATATATTACCCAACTTTAACATAACCACTTCATCTTTTAAAAGATATTAGAAAGAAATCACAACCCTAAATAGTTTTTAATATTAAATTTTCTTAAATCTACTTTCGAACAATTTTATTTACTTGTTTTTAAATTTAGAATCGTCACCATTTCAAATCAATCAAACAACCTGTTAGATACTAGTAATCATTTGACCTCATAAAATTAATAGTTTAGATATAAGTCCTCGTGGGATCGATATTTTTATACTACTTGAACGATACGTGCGCTTGGGTTATAACTGTGTGTTTACGCCGGTCATGCGCGTTGTGGGAGCATAGCGGCATATTTCTCATATATTTGGGTATATGATACTCATGCAAGTGTAATAGGAGGTTGTGTTTATCGATGGTACGGAAACAGCTTCGCTCTGGATAGACCCCTCAGAATTCCATTGGTAGTATGACTATGTGTCTATGGAAGTCCGAATCAGGGTAGGTGTAATTTGGTCTTAACCTGATACTTGCACCGCTTATACTTGTGACATCAATATACTTTGGTTTTGGTTGTCCAGGGCTTAAACAGGTTCTGTGTACGCCTCTTCTGGGTATATTGAGAATCGTAGTGTATTGGGTGCGATGTCGAGATGGAAGTATCACTCCAGTCATAGTGGAGATGATGATCATGTAGGAAACGGAACTAGTGCTCTTATGTACTGCAGTCATCGGGATAATATGACTAGGTCATGATTATCCGATTATAGAGACTAGTTACTAGAGATCCGATATGTGCTTCGTACGGGACCGACACAATTCCAGCCCCAGGCCTTGCACGTGACATCCGATGCTGGATCGAAATACACAATACTACGTATACTACGCCTGATATAGATCACATATTCCAGTAAGAATATTTCTGGAGAATTGGGAAGACACGGTGCTTTGCTAGAAGCCAACCATGTCTTGTAAATCGGTATAAACGTAGTACTAGGTATAACATGTTCGGATAGTCCGACGACCAGATTTACTGCCAACATATCCGGGGATCTCATGGGTCGCTTCCCGAAGATTCACCGATGACGTATGACTCACACTTTATTAATCTGGGATTAATTAGATGAGAGAGAAAATTAATCTGGGATTAATTGCGGAGATATTTTATCTGGGATAAAATATTATTAAAAGAGAGAGAACGATTAATTTGGAATTAATCGATAAAATAATATATTCGATATATTATACGAAATTGGATTTTGACGAGAAATTAAAATTAGATTTTAATTCGGGCGAACGAGTTAATTTAGAATTAATTCGTTAGCGACGTGAATAGTAATTTTACTAGGCATAATTATTTAATTAAATTAGATTTAATTACGTCGTAATGGAAAATTCGTTAATTCGGAATTAGCGAACCCGAGCCCATGAGTGTTTGCGGGCGCACTCGCATTTTGAATTCAAGTACGGCCCACAAGTCACATCACGCGTCACATCACTTCGCACATCATTCAAGTGATGGATGTCTTGTCACTTTGAGTGATTGACAACCAGTCACTATTCATGAGTGATATGAGTTGTTGGAATGCATTTATTGCATTTTTGTCTCCAAAGTTTACTAAGCTTTTTGGAAAAGTTTTGACTAATTTTGGTATATGTTTTATTAGGTTTTGGAAACCAAATAACCAACACACTCTCCTCTCTCTTTCTTCCTAACATTCGGCCAAGGGCCAAGAAATCCTTCTCTCCCATTTTTCTTGGCAAGGCCGAGAATTACATGAAGTATAAAGGAAAATTTGTGGCAATTTTTCATATACTAGCACATGAATGGTCATCCTATGGTGATAGGGAACTAACTTATGAGCATGGAATCACAATTGTTAAAGCTTGGAGCATCAATGGAGGACCATGACCGAATTTGAAGGAGAACAAAAAGCCCAATGCCGAGAGCTTCTAGGAGGAGCACAAGGATTTTGTTCGTCACATCGCAAAACCATTCAATGTAAGTATGATTCTGCCATATTTCATTGTTGTATTCGCACATATTTCTTGCTTGAATTGATCCTTGGGACTTAATAGAAACCCAACACTACACTGGTAAATGGTGCTTTAGTCATTTTCCCTTGAATGTAAGATTCACAAGTTGGATAAGGTTCTATGGTAAGATTCTCAATCAAACAATTCTTAACCAACAGGGTTTGGCGTTGTATACCTATATGACTTAACCTTAAATGCCACAATTAAGTATCACTAATATTATACCTATATCATTTATTCATCACAATATTCAAAATATCTCAATTGGAATGTAATATGTAATGACCATGTTCATTTGAACAGACAATGATCTAAATATTATTTTTATCAAATTAATATAAAAAATATTTTTTTAATATTTACAAAATATCCTTATGTATCTAATATAAAAAGAGATATAATATTCGCTACACATTATTGTACAAAAAATAGTCATGTAAAAGGCTCCCACTGGCTAGGGGAATCTTATACACTCTAACAGTAGCCGCGTCCAGAGAGTCTCCACATCTAAATCGCAAATGCATCTCTCCGTGTTTCAGTCTTCTACTTTCTATCAGCCCCTGCAATAAATTGCATATATGAACAAAATAACTAGAATCCAAGATCCAGCTAGAAATCATGGCTTTACAAGGCAATGAGATATCAATAACTGAAAAAATAAACAAATATGATGTTGATGCTCTCTCTTCTGATTTGAGCAAGGTAATCTAGACAATTCCTCTTCCAATGCCCGATTTTTCGGCAATAATGACTATTATCTTCAGCAGCCCTTTTGGGTTTTGGCTTCGCTACCTTACCCTGCGGAGGAACATGAGAATCACCCTTATTTCCCTTTTTCTTCATTTTTACCTTAGATTGGGAAGAAGCGGAAAGTGAAGTGCATTTTATGATGATAGTAAGCACTACATTCTCTATATATTCCTATGATGTTTGAAGCATCCTATGCAATAAACTGTAAGAGTACTGAATCACTTGTATATTGAAATTTAACACAAACCGATAAAATGAACACGAGAGTGAGCCAAGAATCAAATTACGGCTCAGAGTATCATTAAGAGGGAAATCACATTGCCTGTAATATTAAATCAAATTAATCATATGAAAGACATGTGGGCTGACGGGTTGACCCTTATTGATTTTGGTGTGGAATAGTTCCACAAATACTCTGTGAACCAGTACATGTTCTTGATTTATAAATAGTTTCGATAAGTGTATCATCATACTACACGCATCGAGAATATCGATATATTTCCTTTTATTCTTATGAGACAAGGAAATGAGAATATATGACCTAACACTAAGGTAGTCATCCTTCTATTTATCGATGGTTTCTATCTCCTCATATATAGACTCCTCTGGTATAGAAAGAGGCATTAGGTTCGGTAACATGTACCCAAGTTTTTCAAGATCGATGACTATCCTTAAATCCAATCCTCGGTCAGGGAAAATTCTCTAGGCCTCTAAGTTTGTTCATATCAAATATACGAGCAAAATGATTATTTGATGAAGAATCTGTCATCACAAATCTATCACATAAATAGTAAAAGAATGGTTAACGGAAAACTATTTCATACAATATCAAATAGATCATGACTTTTTAATCTAAAATATGCCATCCCAATATTTAATGTAATACCGTAATTTCCAAATGGAATGAAAGGAATTCAATAATTAAATTAAATTTCATAGTGGGAACGGGACCCCAAGAATAATTTTGCATCACAGCTTTGTCACATTCTCGCATACATATATTCATTAGGTAGACAACTCATTGTCAATCAAACACTATGATTCTTGGGTTTTGGTCCTTACCGTTTCTCGTTGTGACAGATTTGGCACGTTCACAAGGAATCGTATTCAAGGCTTTACTTGTAAATAATAAATTCAAGATATTGATGTAGCCTCGATAGCTTTGGTATGTTCAGGCTTTTCACTTTCACTTGAATTTACTGTTGGGGTTGGTGCTCAGAGCGCCAATTCCCAGTTCTATTTCTTTGAGAATACTTCTGTAAAACATTATTATTATTATGAATAATATATGCAGTTTCTATAATATAATATATATATTTTAATATGGTAAAGACGTAATGACCTTAGAATGACTAGTCATAATGCTGTTGCAAAAGCGTCGCAACTGACATTGAGTTGTATCATGACGTTGTCATTCTCAGACAGTTCCTGGTCAAGGTTTACACTACTTGGTCAGTAAAGTAAACCCGTTGAGACCGGTACATGTCGTATACTGGAATATATGATTCCAATGGTTTCCCAATGAACCATCAGTCTTGGAAACTCGTATAGACGTGTAGGTGTTTATATCAGATAAACACTGAACGACTCATCGAAGATTCTTAATGGATGGTACACCAACGTCAATAAGAATCTTTTCGGGTTGAGTAGCATTTGTGATTCTTAGACTTGAGATGCCACTGTGGGCACATGAGACATCTTCTGCACTTAGATGGCAGTCACGTCACCGATCTATTAAGATTAGACCTCCGCCTGTTCGTTGGGTGTAAATAGATCCTCAAGGTGTCATGTGTGTATCGAGATAGGATCCGTCAGTTCTGTGTACAGCGCATAGGTAGTCCATATATGATTAGCAATCAGATAAAAACCATGGGCCCGTGGTGCATTTTAGAAGTCAGTTGTAAATGTTCTTTTGGAGATTGCTAATAAAGACGTCGACGAGATAGTCCCTATAGAGATTTGACGTTTACATCTATATCTCTAGGATATATCCGGGTACCTGTGACAGAGGAATTATACATATGCCATGACCTCGACCTGTATGATTCAGTGAGTTTCTCAATGGTCGTCATAATTTACGGGTGGGTAAATTATGGACACGAAATTAGATTTCGTGACGGATATGCCTGAATCTAGAGAGTCCCACTAATGAAATATACTCGTAAAGAACTAGGGAAACAATTATAAATAATATTGATTATTTATATGTCGTTTAAAGGTTAAACGCAAAGTACATGTGAAGGGACCCAATATTCATTTCTTAATTTTTGTGTATTTGCATTTAATGATAGATTTTATCAAATACACATTAATTAATTCTCAAATTGAGATATTTGACTAATATCATAAATATATATGTATTTGATATTTAATGTATATATAATACATATATTTAATATATTTGTATTTAAATAATTATTTAAATATTTACTTGTTAAATAATTAAATTAATTAAAAATATAAATATCTAAAGTTATGATATTAATTTTAATGACTTAGTTGCAATTGTTGACTTTGTTAAACAATTCATTAAAGTGTAATGATTTACAAAACAAGTTGACAAGTTGATCTTTAATGAAACAAAAATTAAAATATCTAGATATTTTAATCTCTGAAATTCGGCCAAGCCAAATATTGGGAGGTATATATTGTTTGTTTCATTTTTAGGGTTTTATGAGTTTCATATACACAAAATAGAACACAAAAGGAGTTGAGAGCATAGCTTGAAGGTTAAAGTGCAAAGGCTTGGAAAATCTTGAATTTTATAAGTCTTTCTTCAAAACCTTCAACATGGAAATTGTTTCTAACTAGCTTAGCATCATTTTGTGTTGCTTTGATGTTCTTTCTACTCTTATTGTTTGTGTTTATTTGTTTGAGAACTTGGATAAAAGATTGATGCATGTAAGTGAGCTTTAAATGGTTTAAAAACTTTACTTTTGATTCTTTGAAAATCAAAGTTGCCATTATAGAGTTAGTAAGCCACTCCTTGGTGACCTAGAATTGTTATAGATTTATTTCAAAATGGTGAGGCTTGTTTGGTGAAGTATTAAATAGATTAAAATGTTGGAAGAGTTCCAAATAGGGATCGACAGCAGATTCCACCACTGAGGCGAAATATATTGCAGCTTCTGAAGCTGCAAAGAAGGCTGTGTGGATTAGAAACTTTATCACAGAATTGGGAGTTTTCCCAAGTATCAAGAATGTGATTCTGTTGTACTGTGATAATACTGGAGCCATTGCGCAAGCAAAGGAACCGAGGGCGCATCAGAAGTCGAAACATGTGGAACAAAAGTACCACATTATTCGAGATATTGTGTCAGGAAGGGATATTATCGTGTACAAGGTACCAAGTGAAGATAATGTAGTAGACCCCCTGACGAAGGCCATACCTCCGAAGTTGTTTGATAAACACGTGGAGTCGATGGGTATTAGATACAATCGTTATTGTCAATAGAGCAAGTGGGAGTTTTTGTTGAGGTTGGTGCTCACAGCGCCAATTCCCGGTTGTATTTCTTTGAGAATAATTCTGTAAAATGTTATTATTATTATGAATAATATATGCAGTTTCTATAATATAATATATATATCTTTTAATACGGTAACGACGTAATGACCTTAGAATGACTAGTCATGATGTTGTTGCAAAAGCGTCGCAACTGACATTGAGTTGTATCATGACGTTGTCATTCTCAGACAGCTCATGGTCAAGGTTTACACTACTTGGTCAGTAAAGTAAACCCGTTGAGACCGGTACATGTCGTATACTGGAATATATGATTCCAATGGTTTCTCAATGAACCATTAGTCTTGGAGACTCATATAGATGTGTAGGTATTTATAGCGGATAAACACTGAACGGCTCATCGAAGATTCTTAATGGATGGTACACCAACGTCAATAAGAATATTTTCGGGTTGAGTAGCATTTGTGATTTTTAGACTTGAGATGCCACTGTGGGCACATGAGACATCTTCTACACTTAGATGGCAGTCACGTCACCGATCTATTAAGATCAGACCTCCGCATGTTCGTTGGGTATAAATAGATCCCCAGGGTGTCCTGTTGTATCGAGATAGGATCCGTCAGTTCTGTGTACAGAGCATAGATAGTCAATATATGATTAGCAATCAGATAAAAACCATGGGCCCGTGGTGCATTTTAGAAGTCAATTCTAAATATTCTTTTTAAGATTGCTAATAGAGACGTCGACGGGATAGTCTCTATTGAGATTTGACATTTACATCTATATCTCTGGGATATATCCGGATACCTGTGACAGATGAATTATACATATGCCATGACCTCGGCCTGTATGATTTAGCGAGTCTATCAGTGGTTGTCATAATTTACGGGTGGGTAAATTATGGACACGAAATTGGATTTCGTGATGGATATGTCTGAATCTAGAGAGTCTCACTAATGAAATATACTCGTAGAGCACTAGGGCAACAATTGTAAATAATATTGATTATTTATATGTCGTTTAAAGGTTAAACGCAAAGTACATGTGAAGGAACCCAATAGTCATTTCTTAATTTTTGTGTATTTTTATTAATGATAGATTTTATCAAATACACATTAATTAATTGTCAAATTGAGATATTTGACTAATATCATAAATATATATATATTTGATATTTAATGTAAATATAATACATATATTTAATATATTTGTATTTAAATAACTATTTAATTATTCACTTGTTAAATAATTAAATTAATTAAAAATATAAATATCTAAAGTTATGATATTAATTTTAATGACTTAGTTGCAATTGTTGACTTTGTTAAACAATTCATTAAAGTGTAATGATTTACAAAACAAGTTTGCAAGTTGATCTTTAATGAAACAAAATTAAAATATCTAGATATTTTAATCTCTAAAATTCGGCCAAGCCAAATATTAGGAGGTATATATTGTTTGTTTCATTTTTAGGGATTTATGAGTTTCATATACACAAAATAGAACACAAAAGGAGTTGAGAGCATAGCTTGAAGGTTAAAGTGTAAAGGCATAGTAAATCTTGAATTTTGTAAGTCTTTCTTCAAAACCTTCAACATAAAAAATGTTTCTAACTAGCTTAGCATCATTTTGTGTTGCTTTGATGTTCTTTCTACTCTTATTGTTTGTGTTTATTTGTTTGAGAACTTGGATAAAAGATTGATGCATGTAAGTGAGCTTTAAATGGTTTAAAAACTTTACTTTTGATTCTTTGAAAATCAAAGTTGCCATTATAGAGTTAGTAAGCCACTCCTTGGTGACCTAGAATTGTTCTAGTTTTATTTCAAAGTGGTGAAGCTTGTTTGGTGAAGTATTGAATAGATTAAAGTGTTTGATTTTGTAAGTATTGAATGGATTTGATCTTGACATGTTTTGAACAAAAGAGACCAAAATGCATTTACTTGAAAGTTTTGGGTAGTCAATGTAATTTGAGAAAATTTTGGGATTTGTGTGAAATCTGATTTTGATGCATTAAATGTGTTGGAAAATATTTTAGAAATGATTTAGAATCATCCAAAATTATATTTGATAAATTTTGGGCTAAAATAATCAATTTACAAAGTTTTGGGGCAATTCAGTAATTACCAAGAAATTTGATCTGTTGTGTAATTTTTCAGAATTTGATAATTGAATAATTAAATAAATAAGTTTATTTGATTAATCCGAGAAAAAGTTTTGAAATCAGAAAATTTTGATTTTCCCATATTCCGCTGCGTTACCGGATTTCCGCCAAAAAACCACTTCATTTACCACATATAACAAATATGTTCTACCAGTGGAAACAAGATTCCCATCAACTTAGCCACATAAATTTATTTGCTCCGTATTGACATGTAATGGGAGTAGTCAGTAGGTTTCAGTCTAACCCACAATTAGATCATTGGGTAACTGTGAAACATATATAATCCTCATTAGATATGATCCTCATTAGATATACAGACTCTAATTTTCAGATAAATGCCGATTCTAGGAAATCAACATCTAGATCAATGTTTACTGATAAGTGGTATTTCTATCACTATTTCCCACTCATTTAACCTAATATTTTGTATAGTTTCTTGAGTTTTGTGAATATTTTGATGTATTTTGTGTTATTTTGTAGATAAATAAAGTTTCAGGAAATTCTGGATGTGATTTGGACCAAAACAGTGAAAATTGGGAAAAATGCATTTTAGTAATTTGGGCGTGTCGCGACGCGCAAGCCCTTGGCGTCGCGACGCCTAAAGTGCACCAGAGCTGCTAAAGTGCGTCGGGTCAATGGGTCCGAATTTGAGAAGTTTGACTTTGCTAACGTGCGCCGTACCACGTGTCACCATCACAACCGATATGCTAACGTACGCCGTGCCACATGTCATCATCCTACGGTGTCGACAATTACTATTTCCACGTGTCATCTTACGTGTCGCCACGTCATCCGGTCAACGAGTCAACTCCGCCACGCGTCATGCCACGTCATCATCAGCCAATCACAGCGTGACACATGTCGCAATCCTACGGTGCCGACAATTGCTCTCAGCCGCCTTGCCACGTCAGTGCCACGTCAGCATAATAATTGAGCTCTTTACTGCCTCGCCACGTGTCGCCTTATCTTCTTATCCGAATTGCCACGTGTCAAAGCCTTAGCAAGCCACGTCGACAGAAGCTGGCGTCGCGACGCCAAAGCCCTTGGCGTCGCGACGCTGGAAGCCTACCGGGGTCTATAAATTGAGCTCGAGATTTCAGTTTTAGATGCACCACTCTCTCTCATCTCTTTGATGTAAAGAGAGTGTTTCTCTCTCTAGTTTCTTTTAGTTTTTAGTTTTTTTTAATTTTAGTTTTGTAAATAATTTTAAATACGTTTTGTAATAATAGTAATTTATTTTTTACTTTTTACAGTTTTTACTATTCACTATGAGGAGGTAACTTCCCCAGCTAGGGTGAAAGGTAATTCTTTTACTATTGCTATTTAGATTAATCTCCCTTAAAAATAATATATTCACTATTTAAAATTTGACTTAAAAAGGATACCGCTATATTGGTCGGTTGGTAATTTAATTTTAATCTGGTTTAAACCTGACTAATCAAGGATATCGCCAGATTGGTCGGTTGGTAATTTAATTTTAGTTCCGTCTTAATGGCTGGTTGGACTTAATTTGACTTAATCAGGATACCGCCAGACTGGTCGGTTGGTAATATTATCACAAGTTTATATATTATTTTATGGGAGATATCTAAATTAGTAGTAGTAAAAGTAATTCCTTTTACCTTAGCATTTTATTTTATTTTACTTTTCAACTTTTACTTTATGTCTTTTACTTTTCAGCATTTTTACTTTATGTCTTTTACTTTTAAGTTTTTACTAGCCCTAGTTATGTGTTAGTTATCTGGGGTTGGGATGAATTCTAATATCACCGGTTTATAAGAGGTTATTTTATAGTTTGGGTAATTTAAAGGTTTACTTATTAAGTCTTAAGCTTAATGCTTTTTGTTGTCTGATCACCAATAAGATTGATGTGGTAAATCTAAAATGAACTAGACATAGGGATTTTAGGTTTCAGCCTTAGACTTAATAGCCCACGATCTTCCTTGAGGATATATAACCTTTTAATAGATTTCCTTACAGGATAGACATATACCTGTCGGGCGGGGATAGCCATAATTGGAACTTAATCTTAATGAATCTAGGTAATTTGGTTGACATAGACATATGGTTCAATTGGGTTAAACTGGGTATTTGCGTGTTACCATCGACATAGGCTTTTGCATAATTTAGTGTTCCAGGTTAGTAAACTGATTTATTACATAAACATAAAATAATCACTTCATCTCTTAAGACATATTAGAATGATTCACAACCCTAGATCTTTGTGTCTTTTGTTATTTTCCTTAGTATTTTCTTTTGTCTTTTTATTTATTTATTTAGCAAATCTACAATCAACCAAATCAATCATGCAATCAATCTCTTCTCCCTATAATTAGATATATGTAAATAAATAGATTCAACAATTAATAACAACAGTAGGAATTAAGTCCTCGTGGGATCGATATTTTTATACTACTTGAACGATACGTGCGCTTGCGTTATACGTGTTTGTTTACGCCGGTCAAGTTTTTGGCGCCGTTGCCGGGGACTTATTTTTCTTGAGTTATTAATTTTGAAGCTATCTAATTTACTTATATCTAATTTTCTTTATTTTTATCTGTAATTTTTATCTCTTTTATTTTCAGGTGATTGAAAAACGGAACATTATTGGGAGATTGAAAGATCACGAGCTTTACTAGAAGATACACCCCAAATCTGGGAGCAACAGTCCGGTTTTCTGAGGCCTGTTGTCCAGCCCAACAATTATCACTGGATGCCAGAGCCAAGCAATACCACATTTGCTCAACAGAACGCAATGGGGAGATGTGACATATGTAATGGTAACCACCCTAAAGATTATTGCGAATACAACTACCATCCATGGTGGCAAAGCTTTTAAGATCCTTCATGGTATGACGAGCCATCACATTTCACAGAACCATATTTTCCATCTTATCCACCATCTACCTATTATCTTCATCAACTATCAGAACCATCAGAGGAAGATCAGTTGATTCACATGCTCAAAGGTTGGTTCGAGGAACGGGAAACTCAATTTGATGCACAAATTCAGAGTCAAGCAACGTCTATACAGAGAATGACAGATCGAGTTAGACAATTAACAGAGAACCTGAATCACATATCTCACAGAGCAAATTCAAATATTACTGAAGAAGCCTTTGAATATCCTGAGATTCATCATGACATCATAACAGAGGACGAGGCTGAGCAGTATCAAGAATCAGAGGTATCAATTCAGGAGCCTGAACCAACAAAGTCTCAATTTGATTTTTATTATTCTTCTGACTCTGACGAGGATGAAGAAGCTGAGCTATTTGTACCAACTGCACCAACAAGGGAAGATGAAACTTTACATCCTCAAAATGAAGATCTTGGAGCTTCCATTGCGTAAATGTTTGAAGAAGATCTACCTGAGCCAATCATTTCACTCAGATCAGAGGATGAAGACCTAATGTCAGACATATCTTTACATCTTCACGTTGATACTTTGGGAGCACGCATTTCACAGATAACAGATGAAGAATTAAATACTGAGATCCTAAAATACATCTGTGAAGAAAATGTGGAACAAGAAACAGAGCAAATGGAGGAGCAACTGTCAGACCGAATTGAAAATTCAGAGCATTCAGGAGAAACATCGCTGTATCGGGGAGTACAATTCAAAGAAATCACCCAGAAGCTTGACAGAATGGAACTTCCATTCCAAGTCAAGCACCATATAAGACCTCATGATTTTCTTTCTTTCTTTTCAGGAATCACTGCAGCAACAAAGATTAAAAAGGTGGCACAAGTACTAAATAAGACAAAATATTTTTTGCCACTTTACCATTGGAAGAAACCCTTCAAAAGCAATCCACATGGGATTGTCTTTAATCGGACGTCCAAAACGGCGCTGAAACCTCCTTGACAAATGGATTTCAATCACGTCTGGCTGAAGATGAAAAATTTAGCGCTAGCAGAGAGGCAACCCATGCAATTTGTTTTCATATTTTGTGTGAACTTTTTAATTTTGTGTGTTAGTCTTGCAGGAAAAATAAAAATGAAATTTTTCAGGACAAAGCAAGCCAGTGCAAGCGGGATTTTCAAAATAGAAAAATTTGACAAAATCACGAAGTTGTAAAGTCAATCCAGAAGAGACGGTCGAGTAAGGAGTCAGCTCGTGAGACGCGTCCCAGTGGATTTATCAGTCGAAAGACTTGGTTTTGCCAAAAAAAAATAAAAATAAAAATAAAACCCGCATCGCGACACTGGTTCGATTTCTGCACTAAAATGCCGAGACTGGTTCTATCCCCTACACTCACACTTCATTTTCTTTCAACCAAAACCTCACAAAACCAAGCAATCACCATTTTCTCTCAAACTTCCACCATTACCGAAACTGTGAGGCTCCACAACCGGAATATCCACCTTCGACACTCACCGACAGCCACCAACCTCCACCCTAGCCGAGATTCATCACCGAGATCTACCAAACCGAGAGCCAAGCCGAGACAAACCCAGACCGACCGTGAGCTACCTGAATCGAGACAAACCGGTCCATTGCCGAGCCGAACTGCCATTGTCTCGCCGAAATCGAGTACCACCGTGACCGAGTCTTCGCCAGCCGAGATCCACACCGTGAGCAACCACCGAGACCCAAATCGACCCGAGCCTTGCTGAAACTGTCACAGCCGAACGACCGTGAACCACCACCGAGCCACCAACGAACCATTGCTGTGAGCCACCAAGACGAGATCCACCAAGACTGCCACTGTCTCGCCGGAACCGCCGAACCTTTGCTGCCAGCTACCCGAGCCGAACCACCCAAGCCGAATCCTTTGAGCCTAGACAAAACGGAACCTCACTGGAAAGGTCACTGCCAAAGCCACATTGAACCCGAACATTGAACGGTAAATTTGCAAATTAAAAATTATTTGACATTGGTGATTGATTCGGACTTGAAATTATGGAATTGAGGAAGTGTTGATTGGATTGACTCGTAGTTTTGGAGGCGAATGGAGGTGATTTGGTGATAAAATTAGGTTGTGTTTTTTTGGGTGAAATTTGCGATTTTTAGCAGAAACTATGCCGAATTTTTGAAAATGCCGCTGAAAAGATCCAGGGCATCAACTTCTACCGCACCTACTTTCGATGATTTTAAATTCGTATCAGCCACTGTTGAGAAGAGATATGAGGACGGAATAACCCAGAAACACCACATTATGGAGAGGGGATTTGATATCAACCTAGGGTTATTTCCAGATATTGACAGGATTATCATAGAAGGGCACTCGCGAAAGCTTTGTCAGCAGCCTCACCCCGCCTTTGCAGCTATTGTACGGGACTTTTACGCAAACGCTTATGAGCATCGTGCAAGTGTGGCAATGGTGAGATGTCGACATATATCATTTGATTCCTCAATGATTAACAGGTTTTATGACATTCCAGAGATGGAGTAAGATGAGTATTCTGCGGTAATGGAGAACATTGATATCACTCATGTCACAGAAACTTTATGTGTTCCAAATGCTGCTTGGGTCATGAGTAGCACTGGAGAATATATGAAGACGAGTTCAAAGATGCTGAAACCTGAGACAAAAGTTTGGTTCCATTTCGTGACTAGGACCTTGTTACCAGGATCGCATATCACATATGTCACGAAGGAACGTATGATTTTGTTATACAGCATTCTGAAGGGATATACGATTAATGTTGGCCAGCTGATATCGACCAACATTGCTTGGGCTGCCAGATCAACACAGGCTGGCCTGTTCTACTGCTATCTGATATCATCCTTATGCACACAGGCCATGGTTCCTGTTGAACCAATGGAGGACTTAACGCAGCCAATGACAGCCATAACTGATAGAATTATCCACCAATTTTATACAGAGAGACATGCTCAAGCCGGAGCATATTCTTCCGCACAGCAACAACAACAACCACCTCAGCCACCGCAAAGATCATCAAGGCCTCGCACTATTTCTCAGGAAGTTCCTCGTTTGGGATCTCTTGTGGATCATATGCTTCAATATAACAGAGCAATCGGCCATGCACTACAACAAATGGCAAATGATTTGCACATTACTGTTCCAGAGTTCCCTGACCTACCATCTTACGACAGCAATGAGGAGGAGACTGATGATTAAAAACTCAGGTACTATTGTTCCCTTCTTTTGATTTATGTTTTGTAACGCATTGGGGACAATGCTAGATTTAGGTTTGGGGGTGTGGGTATTTGCTTGATTTTAATTTTTTCAAAATTTCGTTAAATTTTTTTTTGTATTCTGCATGTCGTGTGATTTATTTTAGAGTTTTTATCTCCAGCATTTTGTGTGATTGTGTGTTTTAATATTGAAAAAAAAATAAAAATAATAAAAATAATAGTCCGATGATTTAATTGTTTGTTTAGCTAAAATGTTTTAGGAAAAGATAAATGTTAATTTCACTTCTATCTCTAATTTGAATTTCACATCTAGGTCAGACTCGTGCGCACTTTTAAAAATAGTCTTGTAAGTAGTTAGATAATAAGGAATTAAGTGACTAGTTAAAATAATCAGTGGTTAATAAATGACCGTTTGCCTGAGTTTCTGTTTCTGTCTGCAATTATTATGTGCGGTATGTAAAAAAAAAAAAAAACTAAACTAAACCAAGCAAGTACTTAGTAACCGGGCATCTTGCCTCAGTAAGCAGTGATAGTTCGCGTCAAACGGGAAAGCTTGTGTTAGTTTTTAAACATCCGAGATCCGGGTGATTAAGTCCGTAGGGCTGTTTTAACACCTAGTGCCCTAAAACCATCTGGTTTGGGAGTCACTGACCCAGAGCTCGCTACATGGATCAAAGATGTTGTATATGAATAAAAAAAAATCAGAAAAATCACATACCTCACCTGTGTTGATTATAGTAAACAGAACAACTTTAGATACTCAGATTGGTTTGACCCATTAACTACTGAGAATTGAAACGAAATCACCAAGTTGACAACTTAGAGTCGAAGCTGTTTATTAGACTATTCACACACACACTTTGAGTCTGATTTAGATATGTTATTCAAAAGAAAGGATTTTAGTTGGAATATGCATTTTGAAGGTTCCTCTAACTTTGATGATGAACATTCTCTGAGGACGTTGTTTATATATCTATTATTTTGTCTTTTTACTTTTGTGTGCATTAGTTTTACTACCTTTTTACTTTTGTAAAATGTTTGTGGGTATCATTGCTGTAAACCCTCACGAGACTACAACTCGTCCACTAGGGACACCTAGGGGTTTAAAGGCTTGTTGCATATGCTTAATGCAACCGTGATCCCTACGAAAGTGGCTTAGTTAATTTATTTATGTTACTTTACTCTATGTTTTGCTTGAGGACTAGCAAAATGTTAGGTTGGATGTGTGATGAGTGGTATTTCTATCCCTATTTCCCACTCATTTAACCTAATATTTTGTATAGTTTCTTGAGTTTTGTGAATATTTTGATGTGTTTTGTGTTATTTTGTAGATAAATAAAGTTTCAGGACATTCTGGAGGTGATTTGGACCAAAACAGTGAAAATTGGGAAAATGGCATTTTGGTAATTTGGGCGTGTCGCGACGCGCAAGCCCTTGGCGTCGCGACGCCTAAAGTGCACCAGAGCTGCTAACATGCGCCGGGTCAACGGGTCCGAATTTGAGAAGTTTGACTTTGCTAACGTGCGCCGTACCACGTGTCACCATCACAACCGATATGCTAACGTACGCCGTGCCACGTGTCATCATCCTACGGTGCCGACAATTACTATTTCCACGTGTGCCACGTGTCATCCTACGTATCGCCACGTCATCCGGTCAACGAGTCAACTCCGCCACACGTCATGGCAGGTCATCATCAGCCAATCACAGCCGACAATTGCTCTCAGTCGCCTTGCCATGTCAGCGCCACATCAGCATAATAATTGAGCCTTTAGCCGCCTCTCCACGTGTCGCCTTATCTTCTTATCCGAATTGCCACGTGTTAAAGCCTTAGCAAGCCACGTCGACGGAAGCTGGCGTCGCGACGCAAAAGCCCTTGGCGTCGCGACGCTGGAAGCCTACCGGGGTCTATAAATTGAGCTCGAGATTTCAGTTTTAGATGCACCACTCTCTCTCATCTCTTTGATGTAAAGAGAGAGTTTCTCTCTCTAGTTTCTTTTAATTTTTAGTTTTTTGTTTAATTTTAGTTTTGTAAATAATTTTAAATACGTTTTGTAATAATAGTAATTTACTTTTTACTTTTTACAGTTTTTACTATTCACTATGAGGAGGTAACTTCCCCAGCTAGGGTGAAAGGTAATTCTTTTACTATTGCTATTTAGATTAATCTCCCTTAAAAATAATATATTCACTATTTAAAATTTGACTTAAAAAGGATACCGCTATATTGGTCGGTTGGTAATTTAATTTTAATCTGGTTTAAACCTGACTAATCAAGGATACCGCCAGATTGGTCGGTTGGTAATTTAATTTTAGTTCCGCCTTAATGGCTGCTTGGACTTAATTTGACTTAATCAGGATACCGCCAGACTGGTCGGTTGGTAATATTATCACAAGTTTATATATTATTTTATGGGAGATATCTAAATTAGTAGTAGTAAAAGTAATTCCTTTTACCTTAGCATTTTATTTTATTTTACTTTTCAGCTTTTACTTTATGTCTTTTACTTTTCAGCATTTTTACTTTATGTCTTTTACTTTTAAGTTTTTACTAGCCCTAGTTATGTGTTAGTTATCTGGGGTTGTGATGAATTCTAATATCACCGGTTTATAAGGGGTTATTTTATAATTTGGGTAATTTAAAGGTTTACTTATTAAGTCTTAAGCTTAATGCTTCTTGTTGTCTGATCACCAATAAGATTGATGTGGTAAATCTAAAATGAACTAGACATAGGGATTTTAGGTTTCAGCCTTAGACTTAATAGCCCACGATCTTACTTGAGGATATATAACCCTTTAATAGATTTCCTTACAGGATAGACATATACATGTCGGGGGGATAGCCATAATTGGAACTTAATCTTAATGAATCTAGGTAATTTGGTTGACATAGACATATGGTTCAATTGGGTTAAACTGGGTATTTGCGTCTAACCATCGACATAGGCTTTTGCACAATTTAGTGTTCCAGGTTAGTAAACTGATTTATTACACAAACATAAAATAATCACTTCATCTTTTAAGAGATATTAGAATGATTCACAACCCTAGATCTTTGTGTCTTTTGTAATTTTCCTTAGTATTTTCTTTTGTCTTTTTATTTATTTATTTAGCAAATCTACAATCAACCAAATCAATCATGCAATCAATCTCTTCTCCCTATAATTAGATATATGTAAATAAATAGATTCAACAATTAATAACAACAGTAGGAATTAAGTCCTCGTGGGATCGATATTTTTATACTACTTGAACGATACGTGCGCTTGCGTTATACGTGTGTGTTTACGCTGGTCATTTACCCTAGGTGGTGGGGCCATTATATGGAGGAGAAAAAAATAATTTTGTATTGTTGACTCTGCCGTGGAGGCTGAGTATATAGCAGCTTGCGAAGTAACTAAGGAAGCAATTTGGCTTCGAAAATTCTTGGGAGATCTGGAATTTGTTCTAGATATGGATAAACCACTCACACTTTATTGAGATAATGGTGGTGCAATGGCGAACTCTAAAGAACCAAAAAGCCATAAAATGGGAAATCATATAGAGAGAAAATATCATCTCATCGGGGAGATAGTACAAAGAGGAGATGTTTCTGTCACGAAGATTGCATCTGCAAAGAACCTGGCTGATCCATTTATAAAGTCTTTGATTCAAGTCTGAAGTTAGTAATCTAAAATAGTCCATAGAGAGCAAACAAACAGACACTTTGTTAGTGGTTTATCTATAATTGATGTTCATTCTATAAATGTATGGCGACTTTGATTTGGGATCGTCCATGTGGTGACATGGGAATAGAGGCACCTTATATGATGTGATCATATAGGAGTGGACCCAAATATAAATGAATTTCTTATAATATCCCTTGAATAAAGAAATTTATTTCAATCTACTAGATGGTCATATATGGATTGATCTGAATCCTGAGTGTACAACAAACTCATGTATGGCAAGCCATGTCATTTGATTTACAAAGGTGAGGTTAATGTAGAAATCTCGAACAATAGCTAGGTACTTTAGTAACATGGTTTGATGTGTAGCTAATGACGTTTTACATAAATATGGAATTCACTCATTCTTGCGAGAAATAGAAGAGTATCTTCCTTAAGGGTTAATTCGATCCTTGAACGATTAGAGCGCTCGAGTTTTTCTATTACGAATAGAAAGATTAATATTAATAATAGTTATGAATAAATCGTTCATTAGAAAATCAAAGGTACTTAAGGTAAAAATAATTTGAGGGTTATAATAGATATTTTGTCCCGACTATAATTATGAGTTACTCGTGAAGGGTCAATTTATATATAATAACTATATCGATGGACACCGACGTAGTTCGTCTCATATAATATATCTACGGAAACGAGAGTGCAGCTTTGGAGTTTTAGTGGAATAACCCAAAGTTAATAATTCAGAATATTTAATTAAAGAGTTTAATTGATATTCCAGGATTATTGGAGCTCGGAATTGTAGGTACATTTTGTCCCCGTGCTCGCTTGATATACTGAAGCAACTTAAATATAATTGGATAGTCCAATTTTAAACTCACATATATTATGATTATTAATATGATTAATAATACATTTGTCCCGCTTGAAACTATATATTAATTTTAATATATGGTTTACATAATAAATGATTACATGATAATTATTTATTATAAATTTTGTTATTAAATTATATTGTATAATTTAATAAAGATTTTGAATTAATGGATTTCCAAAATGTGTTTTGGAAACTCTTGATTTGGAATGGAAGTTACATTCTTTTATTTAGTAACATGTTTATGCCATTATAAAGATATTTATAATCAAAAATTTTGGTGTTATTATTTCCCTAGGGTTGCCGAAACTTGCTAGGTTTTGGGGGTTGGTTTTGTAATTTTTGTTGCAAACTTGATAACTCTAAACCCTATCTATAAGGAAAAATGATATTTTTCTTTTAATAATATTTCATTCTAAGAAACCCTAACCACCTTTCGTTCTTGGTTTTTCTCCCGAGCCGGCCAGAAATTCTAGCCAAGTTGTGCGCGATGCCTACCAAAAATGGGTTGCATCCAATGAGAAAGACACAACAGAATGGTGTTGCAGAGAGGAGAAATCAGACCTACTAGACATGATAAGATCTATGTTTAGTTGTAGTTCACTACCTAGTTTATTCTAAGGATATGCATTACAAACAACAATGTATATCATTAATGCAGTTCCATATATGTTTTTTCATAAGACTCCATTGTTGAGTTTTCTAGGTCAAACCAAGATCAAATTGAGCAAGAAATCATGTGAATACGCAAAGTAAAGTAGCGGAAATTACTCACTTTGATCGGGTAAGTGGATGTAGGAGATATCAATATTCCAAGCCTTTGTGTTGTGCTCCAAGCTCTCCTTTGATGTATGTTGAGCTTCCAAGCTTCCAATCTTTGATTCTTGAATTCCAAACTCAAGCGTTAGTGTCCCTAACACCTTAGAATGACTCCTTGGATGTGCTAGCACCTTTGATTTTGAAGCAAAATCAAGAAGCAAATGAGCCCTAGGCTCACGACATTGGGAGAGAAAAATGAAGGCCAAGTTTCGGCCATAGAGAAGAAAGAGAGTGAGTGAATGTTTTTTTAATTTCCAAAATCAAGTAAGTAAAATACCAATTACCAAAAGTTAGTAAAACGTCTTTCACTCATCAATAAAACAAGCTTGTGTGTTTCACAAGTTTCCAACAACCCAACCACTTCCATCAACCAAAAGTAGATGAGATGGACTAGGTGATGTGACTTGTGTGGGCCCCACTTGTTTCAAAATTCGAGTAGGCCCGCAAACACTTTCCTGGCTCGGGTTCGTTAATTCCGAATTAACGAAATTTCCGTTGCGTTGTAATTAAATCAAATTTAATTAAATAATTAAGCCTAGCAAAAATACTATTCACATCGCACGCGAATTAATTCTAAATTAATTCATTCGCCCGAATTAAAATCTAATTTTAATTCCGTTATGAAATCTAATTTCATTTAATAGATCAAATATATTATTTTATCGATTAATTCCAAATAATCGTTCTCCCAGATAAAATTCTCTGTAATTAATCCTAGATTAATTTTCTCTCTCTTCCAATTAATCCCAGATTAATTATGTTCGAGTCATACGTCATTGGTGAATCTTCGGGAAGCGACCCATGAGATCCCTGGATATGTTGGCAGTAAATCCGGTCATCGGAGTATCCGAATACGTGCGTACATAGTACCACGTTCTTACCGATTTACAAGACATGGTTGGCTTCTAGCAAAGCAACGTGTCTACCCAATTTTCCAGAAATATTCTTTTAAGGAATATGTGATCTATGTCAGGCGTAGTATACGTATTATTGCGTATTACGATCAAGTATCGAATATCACATGCTAGGCCTGGGCTGAAATTGTGTCTGCCCCGTACGAACCAAATATCGGATCTCTGGTAACTAGTCTCTATAATTGGATAAACATGACCTAGTCATATTATCCCGATGACTGCAGTACAAAAGAGTACTAGTTTCATATCCTGCTTGATCATCATCTCCATATGACTGGAGTGATACTTCCATCTTGACATCACACCCAATACACTACGATTCTCAGTATACCCAGAAGAGGCGTACACAGAACCTGTTAAAGCCCTGGACGGACAAAACCAAAGTATATTGATTGTCGTAAGTATTAGCGATGCAAGTCTCAGGTTAAAACAAAATACACCTACCCTGAATCGGATCCCCATAGACACATAGTCATACCACCAATGGGATTCCGATGGGTCTATCCAGAGCGAAGCTGTTCCCGTACCATCGGTAAACACAACCTCCTATCACACTTTCATAAGTATCCAATACTTAAATATATGAGAACTATGTCGTTATGCTCCCACAACGCGCACAAGTGCAATACTAGTCTATTCCACATTATCGATGTCCAATCTCGATAATACTACGACTAGGGATATTTTAATGATTAAACCTTAGTGGATTAATATTGTCTCATATCTTATTAATCTGGAACTAATCATATGAACTTTTATCATTTATGTATCTTGGTAATCCAATTACAAATGATAAAAGAGCAATTTCTTGTCACATATTTAATTTGTACAGCAACACCATGTTCTGTATAAATAGTGATGCTATTGGTCATAATTGTCCAACAATCTCCCACTTGGCCTATAGCCAATCACTCAAGTTTCCTACACTTGAACTATGTACGGGTCGCTCAAACTTCTACTGAGAAATAACTTTCATCAGTGGATTTGCAATGTGATCATCTGATGCGATTTATTCGATCATCACATCGCCACGATGTATGATCCGAAGAATCAGATGAAAAATTGAAGTATATACTTGGATCGTTGATGAGACCATTAATTCTTTAACCTGTGCTATAGCCTATCTCAGCTGCTAACAGAACTACTCCTAATCTAATTAGGAATTTTACAGATCCATAATTGCTTCTTTTACTGCCTCTGCTGCAGCAATATTCTGCTTTTGTTGTTTATTCGGCAACAATATCTTGCTTGGAAGATTTCCAGCTTACTGTTCCGTTATTCAAACTATATAGTACCCTTATTGCGACTTACAGTCGTCTTTGTCGGTTTGGAAACTTGCAGCGGTGAACCCAGTCACTTCAAGTTCTCCTTCTCCATATCTTAAGAAAGCATCCTTAGTTCATCTAAGATACTTAAGTATGTTCTTAACATCAATCCAGTGACCATCACCTGGATTGGCCCGATTGTGACTCTATATGCTCAAAGCCTATGAGACACCAGGTCACGTACATCTTTTCAATGTATGAGTTCTCGGAGAGTGCCAACAACCTTTAGATCTATCCCAATAGATCCTTATTCCTAGAATAAAGGTTGTCTCTCCCAAGTATTCTATGGAGAATTTTCATGAAAGCCAAGCTTTCACCGATTGTATTATGGGAATGTCATTTCTAAGAAATGACATGTCATCATTATATAGGACAATCATTGTCAGTGCGCTCCCACTAACCTTCTTATATACACAAGAATTGTGTTCGTTTTGAATTAAATCATACACCATTATGATCTTATCAAAACGCTAGTTCCAAGAACACAATGCTTGCTTTAATCCATAAATGGATTGAATTAACTTGCAAACCTTGTTTGCTTATTTTGGTACGACAAAACCGTCAAGATGTTGTAAACATCCTCCAAAAGGTTTCCGTTAAGGAAAGCGGTTTTGATGTTCAGCTGCCATATTTCATAAATGAAACATGCAGCATTAGCAAGCATTATCCAAATGGATTTAATCATGGCAACGGATAAAAGGTTTCATCGTAATCGACACAATATTGATAACGATACCTTTTCACTCCAAGCCTAGCTTTGTATGTTTGTATGTTGCCATCCATGTTTGTATTCCATTTCGGACATCATGGCACTTTGCCATAATAGGGAGTCGATACCTTGTATCACTTCCTCATATGTAGCCAATTCGTCTTCCGCAATAAGATTGACATCTTCATGAGGTGAGATAAGAAACACATACCTCCCAGGTTGTTTTCTGACTCTCTTCGACTTGCGCGGTTCTTGTGTATTTGAAGATTGTGGTACAGTTTCATCCTTGATGAACTGTTTGTGTTCCGTTAAGGAATCGGTGCTTGGAACAGTATTACTCTGATTTTCATCAAGTTTTACTTTCCTCCCACTTACCACTGCATATAGGTATTCCTCTTTGGAAAACCGTATGGAGAGCAACAATTACATTGTTCTCTTGTGAGTTGTATAAGTACTATACTTTTGTTTCCCTAGGATAACCTACAAATAGGAACTTATCCGATTTGGGTTCTAGTTTGGTATCATCCAAACATATGCCCAACATTCCCAAATCTTCAAGAATGAGAAAATCCAGTTTCTTTCCTGTTCATATCTAATACGAAGTCTGTCTAACAGATTTTCATGGAACCTTATTCAAAATAAGTATTGCATTGTTTAATGCGTATCCCTAGAAGGAAAATGGTAGCTCAGACCGACTCATCATTAACCTAACTATGTCCAACAAAGTTCGGTTTCTATGTTCGGACACACCGTCAAATTGAGGTGTTCCGGGAGGAGTTCACTGTGAAAGAATACAATACTCTTTCAAATAATCGAGAAACTTATTGCTCAAGTATTTTCCACTACGGTCCAACCGCAATGTCTTAATACTTTTGCCGATATGTTTTTATACTTCATGTCTAAACTCTTTGAATTTATCAAAAGTTTCTGATTCATGTTTCACAAAAAACACATAACCATAACGTGATGCCACATCCGTAAGGGTTACGAAGTATTCATATCCACCTCTAGCCTAGCTAGATATGGGCCCACTTACGTCACAATGAACGAGGGCTAACAGATCAGTGGCACTTGCACTTTTATCAAGTAAAAGGTGTTTTAGGCACCTTGCCTAATAAACTAGAATCGTAGACATCATTTGAATTAGAATCAAATCCGTCCTAGTACACACTCTTCGAAAGTGTGGATATACGAGTCTTGTTAATGTGTCCCAGACAACAATGCCACAAATAAGTCTCATCTGATTAATTCAGTTTGAGCTATTTGTTTGTCATGTTATACGTTTGAGATTCATTTATATTCAAAATATAAATACTGTTATTCACATCTAATGTGTTTATCTCAATATCATCTTTATAAAATAATACACTTAGTGTTCTAGAATATAAAAGTATACCCGCAACGGGTTAAACTTAGATATAGAGATAATATTTCTAGTCAAACTAGGTACATTATAACAGTTTCCTAATTTAAGTACATACCCAAAGGGTAGTTCCTAAACTTAGGTTTCTATGATTAAAACAGTGATTCTTGTCCCGTTTCCGACTCGCAGGTCGATCTCATCTGAAGTCAATCTCCTGCTTATCAGCAGATCCCGCACATCAGTACATATGTATGTACAACACTTAGTATCAAAAATCCAATTTTGAAACCCGTAGTGAACATGTTTACGACAAACATACTTGAAGCCAGAGCCTTGCCCCGCCTTTACTTCCTTCATGTCTGCCTTATCCATAAGGTAGTCACGCATACAGTGACCCTGTTTGCCACAGTTTAGGTAGACATCTTGGGATACGTCCTTTGTATTCCCAGAATACTGAGATGATTTTGCCTTCGCCTCTTTGAGAAGCTCTGGCTCTGCCTCCTTGAGCATAAAATCAACTCTCTAAGAGTTTACTCTTGGTTCATAATGAACATGCCCCAACTTTCGGGTAGAGACTATAAGATCAAATCTTTGGTAGTCTCGGCCACGTAGGTAATGCCCAGCTAACCTAGCTGATCGATGTCAGCAATCATCTGCGATACCTAGTGCTCGACAGATGTACCCTCTGACATACACGAGCAAAAGATCTTCTTTTGCAATTTATACTTCTAAGATCTAAGAATAAATCTATGAAGATCTTTTAATTTCAACATCATGGTACAATGATCTAATCCTTAATTTTGACGACGGAATTAATGAGTCATTGCGGTAAGCTTAACGGATTGAGCACTAAAGTTATCATCACCATGAGTCTTCCAAAACTCATGCTCCACTATTCGCTCAATTCCGGGCTTAGGCCCGAGAGGTTGCTCTATCAAATAGAGTGACTTCTCAGTTCCCAGGACTATCTTGAGGTTCTATTCCAAATCTAAAAATTGGAGCCGTTTAAAGACATTTTCTCCCAGGATTATATTCTAAACGCTAATTTTTTTTTGTTATCTTGATTCCAATAGTCCAACTATCCAATCAACGCTTTCGGGTACAATCAAATATAATGATTACTATAGTCTAACTATATAATCAACTAATATTTGATTGATAAATTCAAATATATTGATTACTATAATCCAATTATATAATCAACTATAAATGAAGTAGTTTGAATACAGTCCAACTGTTTAATTAAAACAACAATTAAATATTAGTCCAACTAATATATTTAAAAACTTTTAATGACGAAAAATTGAAATGAGCGCGTATTGACAAGTATCTAAACGAAATTGCAAATTTAATACTTGCCTCCCACTATTTTTCGGCGAGCCTCTAACCCTCTGTGGTGTACTCGGGAAACCTAGTTTCCTAGTGGGCTAGGATCCCGTTAAATAGCACACAACCTTGACTTTGTCCAACAAGTTGTATGAAACTTAACTAGGTAGATCTCTAAGATCAATTTGATTTCATCCAATTCCTAGATCCAGTAGGTGGACTTCCAAGTCCAAAACATATATCCAATATATCCAATATATTCCCTAACCTTTTTCCTCTGAATCAACTAAGCATTGGCTTTGGCACAACAAGCTTAATGATTCCAGTTAAGCGGGACCCATTGACTTTGGAAAGCTTCGTAATCGATGTCAATGGACAAGAAGTGATCTTGACTTTGGCCAACAAATCACAACTTGGACAAGACATGCGATATGGAACAAAGCCTTCATGATTCAACCACATCCACGATGGACAAAGGTATTGACTTTGGCCAACAAACCAGTGCCAATCTTGGATCTTGAGAATGAATCATTCAATGGAAGGAAAAACGCTTAATATATGTTGAGGGTTTTTCGCGTAATTGGCAACCAATTAATTATCTTTGATTAGGTCTCATCATACACCCTTAAGCATGCATTTTAAAAGCATAATAAGGCGCGATAAATAAATTAATAATGATATGCGGATGGATATTTAAAACATTTTGTTCCTAGAACAAATCACTCCATTTCCTCTCCCCGGCTAGCACTATTCTTACTTCTACCCAATTACATAACAATTCTAAAGAAACCTCATTTACATTGAGGGGAATAAGTGAGAAGAGAAATAAAAAGAGTCAAGAGGTAATTGGCTGGACACGCATGTCCAATTTAATAAATTCTAAATTTATTACAACAATTTCCAAAATTGCCCTCACCCATCTAATATCCATCCGATATACATTATTCACACATCACATCCATGTATTCACACAAAGCATGTTATCAATCAATCTAATCCAATTAATTAATCTTTGATTAATTATCATCCAATGTTCAAACAATGATTTGATTTTCGCGAGTCCAACTCGTCTAAGAATAAGTACTCAAAGTACGAATTCTTGAATTATATCAAACTACAATATTAAATCCTATTTAATTTGTCTTCAATACTAATTCTTTATTTAATTCCAAATTAAATAATTATACTTTTAATGTGCCTTTACGACTTAGATTCTAAATCTAATCTTAACGGGTCTCAAAATTCAATTAACATCCAATGTCAATTTAATTAAAGTACAATGGGCTTTTAATTAATTCATAAGGCATGGACTTTGGCAACCAAAGCCTAATAAGGAATCACCCTTGCCACCAAATTAATTTTGGCCCATTAGGCCCAATTAATTTGTTTTTAAAGGCCCATTTATTATATTTGAACTTTATGGAAATGGTTTTAGGCCCAATTGGATCCAACCAAGTATCCTAAACCAAACTTGGCCCAACAAAGCCCATTAAGCCCAAATACAACATTATTAGGCCAATTCCAAATTAAGCCCAATTAATTAAATTATAATATTCCAAGTTTCACAATTTAATTGATTAAAGTGTAATAGCCATAATTAATTAGTTAAATTAATATTTGCAAAACACCAATTGCACTAATTAATCATGCTCTAACTAATCAATTTATGTCCAACACAAATTGAAACAAAATCAATTCATTCATGCTTCCATAAGCTCACGACAATTATGGACTTTTTTATATCAATTTTGATTTCAATCCAATTAAATCACAAACTAATATATCCCATGCATTTTAAACACATCCAATTGTCTAAAATTCAAAAATCACCATGACTTTAAAAGGTTCAAACTCTCGGCCAAGCCTCCAAATTTGGGGAAATTTAATCCAATTAATTTTTCATCAAATTGATCATGCATAACTCTAAGTAATCAATATATAAGCATACTCAAACAAACAATTTGATCAAATCATGCTCAAATCAAAATTATCCAAATTTTAGATTAAGAACCCTAAATTCAATTTCATGCTCAATTATGGCTCTGATACCATTGTTGGGTTTTCTAGGTCAAACCAAGAGCAAATTAAGAAAGAAATCATGTGAATACGCAAAGTAAAGTAGCGGAAATTACTCACTTTGATCGGGTAAGTGGATGTAGGAGATAACAAAATTCCAAGCCTTTGTGTTGTGCTCCAAGCTTTCCTTTGATGTATGTTGAGCTTCCAAGCTTCCAATCTCTGATTCTTGAATTCTAAACTCAAGGGGTAGTGTCCCTAACACCTTAGAATGACTCCTTGGATATGATAGCACCTTTGACTTTGAAGCAAAATCAAGAAGCAAATGAGCCCTAGGCTCACGGCATTGGGAGAGAAAAATGAAGGCCAAGTTTCGGCCATAGAGAAGAAAGAGAGTGAGTGAATGTTTTTTCAATTTCCAAAAAAAAGTAAGTAAAATACCAATTACCAAAAGTTAGTAAAAGGTCTTTCACTCATCAATAAAATAAGCTTGTGTGTTTCACAAGTTTCCAACAACCCAACCACTTCCATCAACCAAAAGTAGATGAGATGGACTAGGTGATGTGACTTGTGTGGGCCCCACTTGATTCAAAATCCGAGTGGGCCCGCAAACACTTTCCGGGCTCGGGTTCGTTAATTCCGAATTAATGAATTTTCCGTTGAGTCGTAATTAAATCAAATTTAATTAAATAATTATGCCTAGCAAAATTACTATTCACATCCCTCGCGAAATAATTCTAAATTAATTCATTCGCCCGAATTAAAATCCAATTTTAATTCCGTTATGAAATCTAATTTCATTTAATATATCAAATATATTGTTTTATTGATTAATTCCAAATTAATCGTTCTCTCTCTATTAAGTGAATTTCATCCCAGATAAAATTCTCCGTAATTAATCCTAGATTAATTTTCTCTCTCTTCCAATTAATCCCAGATTAATTATGTTCGAGTCATACGTCATTGGTGAATCTTCGGGAAGTGACCCATGAGATCCCTGGATATGTTGGCTGTAAATTCGGTCATCGGAGTATCCGAATACGTGCGTACCTAGTACCACATTCTTACCGATTTACAAGACATGGTTGGCTTCTAGCAAAACACCGTGTCTTCCCAATTCTCCAGAAATATTCTTTTAAGGAATATGTTATCTATGTCAGGCGTAGTATACGTATTATTGCGTATTACGATCAAGTATCGAATATTACATGTTAGGCCTGGGGCTGGAATTGTGTCTGTCCCGTACGAAGCATATATCGGATCTCTGGTAACTAGTCTATATAATCGGATAAACATGACCTAGTCATATTATCCCAATGTCTGCAGTACAAAAGAGTACTAGTTCCGTATCCTGCGTGATCATCATCTCCATATGACTGGAGTGATACTTCCATCTTGACATCACACCCAATACACTACGATTCTAAGTATACCTAGAAGAGGCGTACACAGAACCTGTAAAAGCCCTGGACGACCAAAACCAAAGTATATTGATTGTCGCAAGTATTAGCGATGCAAGTCTCAGGTTAAGACCAAATACATCTACCCTGAATCGGATTCCCATAGACACATAGTCATACTACCAATGGGATTCTGAGGGGTCTATCCAGAGCGAAGCTGTTCCCGTACCATTGGTAAACACAACCTCCTATTACACTTGCATAAGTATCAAATACTTAAATATATGAGAACTATGATGTTATTCTCCCACAATGCGCACAAGTGCAATACTAGTATATTCCGTATTATCGATGTCAAATCTCGATAATACTACGACTAGGGATATTTTAATGATTAAACCTTAGTGGATTAATACTGTCTCATATCGTATTATTCTGGAACTAATCATATGGACTTTTATCATTTATATATCTTGGTAATCCAATTACAAATGATAAAAGAGCAATTTCCTTTGTCACATAGTTAATTTGTACAACAACACCATGTTCTGTACAAATAGTGATGCTATAGGTCATAATTGTCCAACATCCCTTATATTTGTGGAGTTGTCGTAAATCTAGTTTAAGACATTTTCGCATTGTGGGTGTCCGTGTAGGGGTTTTTAGGGGCAGAATCCGGTAACGCAACGGAAGCGGCGGAAGATCGTATCTTCCGATTTCAAAACTTTTTCTCGGATTAATTAAATAAACATATTTATTTAATTATCCAATAATCAAATTATGAAATAAAATTCAAATGAATCATATTCAAGTGAATTTACCGAAATGCCCTTACATTGGTATTTTGTCCATTTTAGTCCGAAATTGATCTAATCAATTTTGAATGATTCTAAATCATTTCTAAGATGAACATAGCATGTTCAAAACATCAAAACACCAAAAGCACCAAAAATCCCCAAAATCTAATCTTTGGCCGAGAGCACCTCCAAGGTGTGCCATTTGTGCACTTTGTCATTTCATGCATCAAAACACATCAAGATGTAATCCAATGAACCTGAAACTTTATATGCATCATATACACATCCAAATACACAACATATATGAAAACCCCCAAATTTGGAATTGGTCATGAACCCTAATTTTTCAATTTCTTCAAATTGGACAAATTAGACCAAATTGGTTAAATCAATTACTTCAATCATGTTTCTTCCATCCAATCAAAGTCTCAACACAATGAAACAACTCAAGATCAAATCTAGGTCATCTAAGAGTGGGTCAACAACTCTAGATTAGCAACATGGTTTCCAAAACCTTAAAAGAATACTTATAACTACACTAGTCACAAGCTTCCTCCATTATACATGCACAACACTTTCATCAAACATTTATCCATAAAAAACACAAAGAATAAAGAATAGAAAAACTCAAGAACATCACAAGATGTTGCCCACAACAAGAGGAACAAATTACTCTCTAATGGAAGGTTGGAAATACTTACTATTTTCCAAGCTTTTCTTGATTTTTCTTTCTTTTCTCTCTAGCATTCTTTGCCTTCCTTAATGGAGTTTTTGGTTAAAGTTTATTAGGTTATCAAATGAAAGTGAAATGAAAACAATTTATACTTAGGACAAAAAATGCCCTTGGCCGAAATTGTGTATACATATATACCAAATTTCATTTCAATTTCATTTAACTTTACATTTAGTCAACTTGCATAAATATCTTAATAACACTTTATTAGATATTTAATTAAGTCAACAAATGCAACTAAGAATAATATAACTCTTATATTTAAGTGTTATGGCCGAAATTATAAAGAAATAAAGGAAAAAGATATTTTTATTTTTCAAACAATTTTGAACAAATATCTTAAGAAGTCAAAATCAATTTGACAACCTTTTCCTTTAATGTAAAGTCAAACATTTACATTTATAATCATTTCCTAACTTTATCATTTGGTGATATATTTATATTTTAATTATATTAATCATTTAACAATTAAATAATTAAATAATTAATTAAATACAAATATATCAAATATATGTATTATATTTACTTTAAATATCTCAAATACATATATTGATGATATATGTCAAATACCTTTATTTGACTATTTATTAATGTGTATTTAATAATATCATATATTAAATACAAATACATATTAATTAGGAAATGACGGTTCGGCCCTTTCGCATGTATTTTTCGGTTAACGATTAAACGATTTATAAATAATCATCATTATTCATAAATGTTGCTCTAGTGCTCTACGAGTATGTTTCATTATTGAGACTCTCTAGATTCAGGTATATCCGTCACGAAATCCAATTTAATGTCCATAATCTATCCACCCGTAGATTATGACGATCACGGATAAACTAGCTGAATCATACAGGTTGAGGTCATTGCATACGTATAATCCCTCCGTCACAGGTATCCAGATAATCCCAGAGATATAGATGTAAACGTCAAATCTCTATAGGTATTATCTCGTCGACGTATCTATTAGAAATCTTTAAATAACACTCGGAACTTACTTCCGAAGTATACTGTGGCCACAGATTTAACAGACTGCTAATTATATATGGACTACCTATGCTCTGTACACAGAACTGACGGATCCTTTCTTGACACACACAGGATATCCTGAGGATCGATCCACACCCAACGAACAGGCGGAGGTCTGATCTAAATAGATCGGTGACGTGACTGCCATCTAAGTGTGGAGGATGTCTCATACATCCACAGTGGTATCTCAAGTCGAAGGACCACTATGCTACTCAACCCAAGAAGATTCTTATTGACGTTGGCGTACCATCCATTAAGAATCTTCGGTGAGCCGTTCAGTCTTTATCCACTATAAACACCTACACGTCTATACGAGTCTCCATAGACTCATGGTTCATTGGGATAAACCATCGGACCAAGTCTCGATATACGACATGTACTGGTCTCAACGGATTTGACTAACCGACCCGTGTTAGCAAATCTTGACCAGGAACTATGTTTGATAATATTCATATAGCAGTGACACTTCCCAATGTCAATTACAAACTAACTTTGTAACTGTGTACTGCATTATATATTATCGGGCCTTTGTCTAATATATACATATCACTAAACCATATTTAGTTTCAATCTAATCGTAATCAGATCGAATATGTATATAAGAACAAGAGGTGCAACCATAAATAAGTAATATTATGGAATAATGGGATGTTCGTATTCATGAATCAGACATAAATAAGGTCCGGATTGGCGCTCTAAGCACCAACCCCAACAGTCCGGCACCTGTGCTAAAGAATAAGACTACAAAGTTAGAGCCAAGTTCTCAGGTGTGCTTATTTATAGGCTACCTTAATGAGACTAGGGGTGGGTTCTTCTATAGTCCGAAAGATAATAATTTTTTTGTATCGAAAAATGCTACATTTATTGAGGAGGACTATATGAGGGAGTTCAAACCTAAAAGTAAAGTGTTACCATGACAAAAGCATAACACCTTTGACATTCGAGCATTATATGTGATAAGTGCGGTTTATACCCACTTATTCCGACATCCTTAGCCTATTATTTTGTTATGGTTCGAGTCTTTTAATGTCATTTATAGTTTTTTTATGTCTTGTTTGTATAAAGCATTACAACATCAAGAATGGAGCAAATACGCGTGTTTCGGGACTTATCGGGAGCACCGAACTCAAGAACCGGCAAAACTAGCATCAGCTGCCCACTGAATTTAAAAAGGCTATAACTTTTGATCTAGAAAGAGTTACGAGATCCATAATATATCAATTTGTATGTACGCAATGAGATCTAGAAAATTGTACACACTGGTACCGCGGCAAAAAAACAAGTCCAATATAATTTCCTACGAGTTGGGCGCCAAGGCGCGCCGCAGCTTCCCAAAAGCCCAATTTTAGGGTTTTAACAACAATAGGGACCCCAAGGCTCTATTATAAATTGATTAGTTCGTCCAAACTCAAAAGAGAGGCTAATACAAAGCACAAAACACTAAAAATACATATTTGAGAGAGATCCAAGGAGGAGGATTGAAGAGCAACAAGAGGAGACGAATGCGGTGACATCCGAAGAGGAAGAGATTCAATTCGGGTTTTATCTTCTTGTTTCTTTCTTAGAACTCTAATGATTTCTATTAGATTCATGACCTTGTTTTCATTGTTTTTATCTATTATCATGAACTAGACTCCTTAATTTTGGAGAATGATGTAACTGATGCTTGAACCTTTGTTTTAATTGTTAATTTTGTTATGAAGTTTTATTAAGTTTATTTGTATTCTTTTGAGTTTAATGCTTTGGGTTTGCTGGCCACAAATATGATGATATATGTTTAGAATCTATCACTCGAGAGAGAGGATTTTGAATAGATCTAGAGAATATAACTTAGGCGTTTTATAGTGTTCGAGAGAATATAATTTCTTTTGAAGTCGTTAATATAGAATCACAAAGTGTAATGAGTTGTTAACTACTGGATTTTTATAGAGATATCGAAGTCTATAGTTGATGATATTTTCACTGATGCTCGAGAGAGGGAGTGGATAATTTTGGAGTCTTGACTCATAAACAATTTAACTGAACAAAGATTAATTGGCATGATAAATACATAAGGGATAGCTAGGTGAAATCGGACTCTAGAATCTCTATCGTATTAGTTCCTCCTCCTACTTAATTAATTCATATTTTTATTTATTTAATTAAATCTTCGTTAATTATCGTCTAATCAATTATAGTATTTAGTGCGAGTTAACGCAATCTTCGTGGGTTCGACACTCTAAACTCATTTATACTAAAACTTGACACCGTACACTTGCGGTACGATATAAAATATCACAACAAGTTTTTGGCGTCGTTGCCGGGGATTGTTTGTTAATTCACATTAATACTATTACCAAGTAATCTTAGTTTTAATTTAGATTTTTATTTTTATTTTTATTTTTAGTTTATTTTTGTTTTGTCTTTATTTCTTTTATTTCGTTTATTTTATTTTTATTTTGTTTATTGATTTTTTCTTGTTCATCGGTGCTTCAGTGAAAGCGAAGATCCACAAGTCTCGACTCACTCTTGTTTGACCCTGAAATAGAAAGAACAGCGAGGAGACTAAGAAAAGAAAGGAAAATTGAAAAAGAAGTAATGGCAGCTGAAAACAGAGAGAACAACCCACGCCAGGTGGCAATCAGAGATCACTTCAAGCCAGTCATTGATGATACCTTTTCTGGGATTGCCCATCAACCAATCAACGCTAACAATTTTGAGTTAAAACCTGCATTGATCAACATGGTACAAAGGAATCAGTTTGAGGGTTCAGATGTAGAAGATCCCAACTTGCACTTAAGGATGTTCTTGGAGATCGCAGATACTATAAAGATAAATGACGTGAGTAAATAGACCATCAGGCTACGCTTATTCTCATTCTCTTTACGGGATAAAGCGTGGGATTGGCTTCAATCAATACAGACGGAGAGTATCATGACATGGCAGGATATGACCACGAAAGTTTTTGAGAGGTTGTTTCCACCAGCTAAATTAGCTCAACTAAGGGCATAAATTAGTATATTTAAGCAGCTGGAGACTGAGACTTTATATGAAGCATGTGAGAGCTTTAAGGATCCACTCCGAAGATGCCCACAACACGATTATACAGACTGGGTCCAGATTCAGTTGTTTTATAATGAGCTGAATGGTTCGAATAGGAGTGTGGTTGATGCAGCAGCTGGGGGAGCTCTATTCAAGAAATCAGCTGAGGACGCCTACAATCTGTTAGAAGAAATGGCCATTAACCATTTTCAATGGCCAAGTGAACGCGCTACGGTGACCAAAGTGGCTGGAATATATAAAGTGAACCCTCTTGTGGCACTAACAGCTCAGATTTCCACCTTATCTACTCAAGTAACAGCACTCAGAAATCCACGAGCACAATCATCTATTGAATCAGCAGCATCTACAAATATGCGGTTATTGGAAGGAGACCCGAACTTTGAGCAAGTCCTGTATGTGAATAATCAGAACTTCAACAGCTATAGAGGCAATCATGTGCCTAACCGCTATCATCCAAACCTGACATATGTTAATACAGAGAATGCCTTGCAGCCTTTATCGAGATTTTATTATCAAAGAGCTGAGCATAAATCTTCCTTGGAAGATTTCATGAGCACGTTTGTTGCTAATACTTCAGCGAGGTTTGAGAAGAATGAATCAAGGCTGAACAATATTGAGACACACATGAAAAATATCAGGGCCACAATGAAGTCATTAGAAACACAGATTGGGCAGATTACTTCCTCCATGACCAAGCAACAGTAAAGGGTTTTTGGATAAACTGCCACAACTGCCAAGATATCATTTTCATGTCAAAGCAGCCAGTGGATACAAAAGAAGAAGCTACCATGACCATCATTTGGGTGGTTGCGTCTGGCTGAAGACGTTAAAGCTTGCGGGGAGGCAACCCTTGCATTTATTTGTTTTTATTTTATTTTTAATTTTGATTTTTATTGTGTGCTATTGTTTATTTATTCGTTTTGCTTGCTATTTATGCAGGTAGCACGAGACACACAAAGCCCAAGCAACCAAATTCTGACCAGCAGGAGCTTGATCAACTCCATGCACGGTAGTATTGTTCCTTAATCTGGTCTCTTTATATTTATCTTTCATTGAGGAAAATGAAGTTTTAAGTTTGGGGGTGTGTGCATGTATTCCTACTATTTATTTATTTATTTAAAAAAAATGTTTTTGTTTAATATCATTAATAGTAAAGCATAAGTCTAATGATGAATTGTGATTGCTTTTGATGAAATTTTAGAAACGATAAGTCCCAATTGATTTTTATCTAATACATTGAGTAGATGATATAGGTTAGACTCGTAAGCACTTAATAATAGGTTTTTATCAGTAAGAACCTAAGTAGTTGACAAAGTGACTATTTGAAGAAATTGCTTGCCGATGAATGACCGTTTGCTTAGATATCTATCTCAATATGCTATTATTATTATGTTTGGTATGATAAGAAAAAGAAACCACCTACAACCGATAAGCGTGAAGCTACCTATGGGCGAGTGTTAGGACCACCATAAGGAGAAATATTACCTTAAATGGTAGGTGTGTTGAAAAAAAAAAGAATAAAAAAAAGAGCAGAAAAAGAAGAAAATAAAATCGTACCATACTAAGCAAAGAAAGGCAAATTCAGAGTACTAATGAGATATCTAGGTTGGTTTGACCCATCAGATCTCAATTTTTGAGACGAAATCATCGAGTTAGCTTACTTATGAGTCGAGCTATAAATGAACCTACACACACACACTGTGAGTCTGGCTTAGATAATTTATTCAAGAACTTAGGTTTGAGTCGCAATTGCATACTTTGAAGGTTCTCTCATTTCATTGATAAGCACTATTTGAGGATAATTTTATGCATAACTATCGAGATTATTTTAGTTACTTTTTATTTGTTTTATATTTTTGCATGATTGTGTGTGAATGAAGTTTGTGGGTGTCATCGCTGTAAGCCCTCACGAGACTATAACTCGTCCACTAGGGCCGCCTAGGGGTTTAAAGGCTTGTTGCATACGCTAAACGATTTCGGGATCCCTACGAAAGTGGCTTAGTTAATTTAGTTTTTTTTTTTTTAATTTTTTAATTTGTTTTTAGTTTTTATTTTTTCTTTTGCTCGAGACTAGCAAAATCTTAAGTTTGGGGGTGTTTGAAAAGTGCGGTTTATACTTACTTATTCCGACATTCTTAGCCTATTATTTTGTTATGGTTCGAGTCATTTAATGTCATTTATAGTTTATTTTATGTCTTGTTTGTAGGAAGCATTAGAACATCAAGAATGGAGCAAATACGCTTGTTTCAGGACTGATCGAGAGCATCAGACTCAAGAACAGGTAAAACCAGCATCAGCTGCGTACTGAATTTTAAAAAGTATAACTTTTGATCTAGAAAGAGTTACGAGACCCATAATATATCGATTTCCATGTACTCAATGAGCTCTAGACAATTGTATGCACTGGCGCGGCGGAAAAAAAACCAGTCCAATATAATATCCTGCGAGTTAGGCGCCGTGGCACCCAAAGACCAGCACCGCGGAGCCCCGCAGCTTCCCAAAAGCCCAATTTTAGGATTTTAACAATAATAGAGACCCCAATGCTCTATTATAAATGGATTAGTTCGTCCAAACTCAAAAGAGAGGCTAATAAACAGCACAAAAAACCAAAATACATATTTGAGAGAGATCCAAGGAGGGTGATTGAAGAGCAACAAGAGGAGACGAAGGCGGTGACGTCCGAAGAGGAAGATATTCAATTCGAGTTTTATATTCTTGTTTCATTTCTTAGAACTCTAATGATTTCCATTAGATTCATGACCTTGTTTTCATTGTTTTTATCTATTGTCATGAACTAGACTCCTTAATTTTGGAGAATGATGTAACTGATATTTGAACCTTTGTTTTAATTGTTACTTTTATTATTAAGTTTTATTAAGTTTATTTGTATTCTTTTGATTTTAATGTTTTGTGTTTGCTGGCCACAAAAATGATGGTATATGTTTGGAATCTATCACTCGAGAGAGTGGATTTTGAAAAGATCTAGAGATAATAACTTAGGAGTTTTATAGAGTTCGAAAGAATATATAAGTTCATTTGAAGTCGTTAATTTAGAATCAAAAAGCGTATTGAGTTGTTAACTACTGGATTTTTATAAAGATATCAAAGTCTGTAGTTGATGATATTTTCACTGATGCTCGATAGAGGGAGTGGATAATTTTGGAGTCTTGACTTATAAACAAATTAACTGAACAAGTATTAACTGGCATGATAAATACATATGGGATAGCTAGGTGAAATCGGACTCTAGAATCTCTATCGTATTAGTTCCTAATATCTAATTAATTCATATTTTATTTAATTAATTAAATCTTCGTTAATTATCGTCTAAATAAAGTTAGGATTATCAATTGTAGTATTTAGTGCGAGTTAACGCAATCCATGTGGGTCCGACACTCTAAACTCATTTAAACTAAAACTTGACACCGTACACTTGCGGTACAATATAAAATATCACAACAATATGCAAGTGTATCAAAATGATCTACCACCTAGATGCAGTGGGAGTGTTGTACGACAACCTGATCGTTATCTAGGAGTTGGAGAGGCACAAGTTGTCGCATCCAGTGACATTGTAAATGAACTATTGACCTATCGTGGTGTAATAGATGACTTTGAAAAACGGAATGGCTTAAAGCCATAAAGCTGGAGATGGATTCAATGTACTCAAACTCAGTCTAGGAACTTATAGACCAACCTGATGGAGTAAAACCCATCGGTTTCAAGTGGATCTACAAGAGAAAGAGAGAAGCAGATGGGAAGGTACAAACCTTCAAGGCTAGGATAGTGGACAATGGTTATACCCAGAAAAAACATGTCTCAAATCCATCCACACTCTTCTCTCAATTACCACATATTATGACTATGAGATTTGGCAAATGGACGTCAAGACTGCATTATTGAATGGCAATCTTGATGAGTGTATCTATATGGTACAACTGAAGGGGTTTATAGCCTAAGGTCAAGAGCAAAAGGTTTGCAAGCTACAAAAGTTCATTTATGGACTCAAGCATACATCTCGATCTTAGAACATAAGATTTGATACCACGATCAAGTCTTATGATTTTGAGTAAAACATCGATGAGCCTTGTGTATACAAGCTCATCATTGATGGTAAGGTGGTTTTTCTCGCTTTCTGCATCATTGATATTTTACTCATTCGTAATGATGTAAGAATATTATCGGACATGAAATCCTAGCTAGCTAACCAATTCTAAATGAAAGATTCGGGAGAGACCAATTATGTACTTTGGATCCAGATACTTCGGGATTACAAGAGACGATTGTTAGATATGTGTGAAGCATCTTATATCGACAAAATCCTTGTGTGATTTAGGATGCAGAATTCCAAGAAAGGTAATTTAATTTTCCGATATGGAATTCATTTGTCAAATGAACAATTTTCTAAGATACCTCAATAAGTTTAGGAAATGATACATATCACATATGCCTCAGCAGTAGGTAGTCTCATGTATATTATGTTATGCATGAGACCAGACACTTGTTTCACAGTGTAACTAGTCAGTAGGTTTCAATCTAACCCAAGATTAGATCATTGGGTGGTCATGAAGCACATTCTCATGTATCATAAAAGAACGGGAAATTATATGCTTCTATATTCTGGTGAGGATATGATCCACATGGGATATATAGACTTTGATTTTTAGACGGATGTTGATTCTAAGAAATCAACATCCGGATCAGTTCTTACCCTAGATGGTGAGGCCATTGTGTGGAAGAGCATAAAGAAATCTTGTAGTGCTGACTCCACCATGGAGGTTGAGTATGTAGCAGCTTG
This sequence comes from Zanthoxylum bungeanum, assembly GCA_019454045.1. Taxonomy (NCBI): domain Eukaryota; kingdom Viridiplantae; phylum Streptophyta; class Magnoliopsida; order Sapindales; family Rutaceae; genus Zanthoxylum; species Zanthoxylum bungeanum. The sequence goes on along the minus strand of SKCR01021769.1, from coordinate 475,389 downwards.
CGAAGTAACTAAGGAATCAATTTGGCTCCGAATATTCTTGGGAGATCTGGAAGTTCTTCCAAGTATGAATAAATCACTCACATTTTATTGCGATAATAGTGATACAGTGGCAAACTCCAACGAACCAAGAAGCCACTAAAGGGAAAAGCATAAATAGAGGACCTAACATCTCATCAGGGAGATAATACATGGATGAGATGTTTCTGTCATGAAGATTGCATCCGTAGAGAACCTAGTTGATCTATTTACAAAGACCTTATCGGCTAAACTAATTGAATGTCACTTAGAGGGTCTAGGATTACGTAACATGTCCCATTAAAAATTATCAATTATTTTGAATTAAATCACCTATTAAAAATTATCCAGTTTATCATTGATTACTTAAATGCCTTCAAACTTAGTGTATGAGTGTCATGCACAAGAGGATTAAAGTCTGAAGTTAGTGATCTAAAATAGTCCATAGAGAGCAAACAAAATGAGTACTTTGTTTGTAGTTTATCTATAGCTGCAGTATATTTTATAAATCTATGGCGACCTTGATCTGGGATCGTCCATGTGGTGACATAAAAATGAAGGCACCTTATACGATGTGATCATATAGGACTGGACCTAGATATAAATGAATTTATTATAATATCCGTTAAAAAAAGAAATTATTTTCAATCTACTAGATGGTCATATATGAATTGATCTGAATCCTGAGTATACTACGAACTCATGTATGGCAGACCATGTCCTTTAATTTACAAGGTGAGGTTGATGTAGAAATCTCGACCAATAGTTAGGTACTTTGGGGACATGGTTTGGAGTGTAGCTAGAGACATTTTATATATATATGGAATTCATTCCTTCTTGCGAGCAGTAGATGAGTATCTTCCTTAATGGTTGATTCAGTACATGAACTCTTAAAGCACTCAAGTCTTTCTATTACGAATAGAAAGATTATTATTCATAATAGTTATGAATAAATCGTTCATTAGAGAATCAATGGTACTTAAAGTAAAAATAATTTGAGTGGTATAACAGACATTTTGACTCGGCTCTAATTATGAGTTACTCATGAAGGGTCAATCTGTATATAATGACTATATCGATGGACACCGACGTAGTTCAGCTCATATAATATATTTACGAAAACGAGACTGCATCTTCAGATTTTTAGTGGAATAACCTAAAGTTAATAATTAAGAATATTTAAATAAAAAATTTAATTAATATTCCAGGATTATTGGAGCTCGGAATTGTAAGTCCATTTTGTCCTCGTGTTAGCTTGATATACTGAATTGATTTAAATATAATTGGATAGTCCAATTATAAACTCATATATATTATGATTATTAATATGATTAATAATACATTTGTCACACTTGAAACTATATATTAATTTTAATAGATGGTTTTCATAATAAATGATTACATAATAATTATTTATTATAAATTTATTATTAAATTATATTGTATAATTTAATAAAGATTTTGAATTAATGGATTTCCAAAATATATTTTGGAAACTCTTGATTTGGAATGGAAGTTACATTCTTTTATTTAGTAACATATTTCATGCCATTATAATGATATTTATCATCAAAAATTTTGGTGTTATTATTTCCCTAGGGTGGCCGAAACTTGCTAGGTTTTAGTGGTTGGTTTTGTAATTTTTGTTGCAAACTTGATAACTCTAAACCCTATCTATAAAGAAAAATGATGTTTTTCTTTTAATAATATTTCATTCTAGGAAACTCCAGCCACCTTTCATTCTTGGATTTTCTCTTAAGACTTGAAAGAAAAATAGTGAAGAATGAAAAGAAAAAACTAAATAAAATTGGTGTATGACCTTTTGAATCTCTAAAGTGTTTAGGGATTTATTTTTGTGGGAGAAGCCAACACTTTCCATTGTTGGTTGCGAGTCATAGCAAGGAAGATCTTTTCCGCCATTTTTCACATTTGTTAGTACTTTGATTTTTTTTTTTTTGTGTTTTCGTGCATAATTTTTAGCAAAACTAAGGACTGAATTTGGGACTTTTTTAGACTGTTTTAGAGTTTAAAAAACATCCAAAATCTCTGTTCAAAATTGAAAAAATAGCCAGTACCAAAACAGTGAGCTCTGCGCGTATATAGGTAGCTTTCAAAATACAAAATAGTCCAATTTTGGGATGCTGTTCGAGGCTGGAAAAATCATAAAAAACTGAAGAAAAATGAGTCCAATAGACGTAAACAATTTAGGCAAATAAGGAGGCAAAGGCAAAAAAAATTTCAAGGTCGATCCCGGTGCCTATCACGCTTCCGTTGTGCGGGAAATCTTTTTTTACAATTGGCATCTAGAGCGAGGTTGAAACGTGTTCTTAACCCTTTTTATTTTTATAAAAGTTTCATTTTTTTTTATTTATTTATATGTGATATAAATATTTTTTCATGTTGTAATGAGTAGGCACAAATTTAATGTTCATGTGATGAATATTTTTTACTAAATTCATGTGATGAATGTATTACATTGGTCGTAAATTTTTCCAGCTATTATTTTTAATATTATTTGTTTTTGTGGGAATGTAAGGCCATAAGGCTAATTTTTACAATGTGTTGTAAATATGTTTTATGTCATTTTTAAGTTGTATCAACTTTTATGTAAATTGGAGATACGATGTCGTCAACTACTTCCAAAAGGAGTTTTCCCAATCAATGGAGCAAGATTTAAAGACCAATGGATGCCTTAGTAAATTTTGTACTAATTAGATTAGTATAGAAAAATAAGAGTTTGGTCAATGCAATTTGATTTCTGTTTTTTTTTTTATTCGAAATATTTGAATAATATGCCATGTAGCGTAGGGTGTCTACTATTGTATTTTCTCGAGCCATAACATGTAATAGATGCATGGATATTCTAGTCAAATAATTTGACTTTATGAAATTTAAAAGGGTGAAATTGGAATATGATATGCATGAAAAATAAATTAATTGGATTAATTGTTTTAATGATTTAAAATTTAGAAATTCAAATTATATATATGGCTAGATAAGTGCATTATATTTTCCCTTTGTATATCAGATGGAAACCAGATGTAAATTCCATAGCCAATTTCGAATGGACAGTAGTTTGGTCTGCACTCGGGATACAATTCGATGTACCATTGGTATCTATAAGACGTTTATTTTAATTAAATAGTTTAATTAAAATATTATATCCTTTATTTGAATTTCAAATTTTAAACTTATTAGTGAGCTAAAATTTTAAGAGTTAAAATTAATTAGGTCACTAAAACACACTTAGTTAAATTAGATTAATTAAGTGATATATTAGTTTGGACTATTAAGAATTAGTGGTAAAATTTTAAGAGTTAAAATTGGATTGTCAATAATTTTGCACTAGTGTAAATAGAGTTATGTTTTAGTCGCACATGAACTTGTAGACACTAGTGGATTAAAATATTAGATATTTAAAGTAGAAACTCTTAATTTCAAATTAGTGAGTGAGAGAGAGATATACGACAATATATCATGCGATCTCGATTGTTAGTCTGAAAATGTGAGATTCAAAAGGTGCCTCGAGATGACTTTGTTTTCGCCCCCTACAGATGGTGTCCTTTTTGGGTCAATATCAAGTTTAGATTCTAAGAGGATATGAATTATAGATGTATCTCGTGAACTAACCTACCCTACGGTGGTACTTCACTAGTTAAATCCAAGGATTTCGAAATAATGGTTACACCCACAAAGGAATGATTAAACGTTAATCATAATTCCTTGATCGAATCAAACAGTGGTTGATTAAAATAGGAATAAAAGTTATTCCAACATATATTAATCAATTGAGATTGTCTCGATCTGTCATGCAAATACTTGACTTACCATACAACGGCACTTATTTATGGGATGATAGATTTCAGTGGCATATTAATTGTTTTTAGGTTTCTGATTCATTTTATATGATACATGCTTCATGTTTAATTTTATGCCTAAATGTACACCTTTGCATAAGAAATAATGACTGATACACACACATATATATATAATATATATATGTATTCTACCAGTGGAAATTGTTGAGATCGGAATAGAAATATACGTTACATTACGATTTTCTAAAAATGGAAGATCTATTCATTTTATGAATTCAGTCAAATCTCGTATATCACAAGTGATTTTCCTTTTTTAATAAGAAAATTTATTTAACTATATGTCTTCAATTGATTGAATTTTTTATCTCAAGCCAAACCTCTATTACAGTGTCAAAAGGTCTTTGAAATATTAGGTAAGTTAAGATTAAGTGAGGATCATGATTCTGTACTTTGAATTCATGAAATATATCTGCGTAACATTAATATTACTATTGTAATTTTTATTTATATATATATAAAATAAGGATCAGTATAGGATTCAACAACTTAATTAAGTTACGGGATCCCGTGAATTATTATTAGATTAAATCCAATAGTTACATTCTAAAATTTTTATAGTGGCTGACAGGGATAGGCCCACAGCTGTCACCCACAAGTAAAAAAAATAACCACTTGTGGGGCCCGCATATGATCCATGGTAGGGATGACAGTGAATATGGTTTGGTGCGGGTTTGCTATTACCAAACCTGCACTCTCATATGTAAATAAATTACCAAACATGTACCATTCCCGCTGCGGATTTTAATTTTCATTATGCTTGATTTATTTTCAGCCATGGTTTCTCCAATCATCTCAATTCTCTCAATGACAAATTAACGAGAGAAAATTATGTTAAATGGAAAAGTAACATAAATGTCATCATGATTTGTGAAGACTTTATGTTTTCCCTGACAGAGGAATGTCCTCCCGAGCCGGCCAGAAATTCTAGCCAAGTTGTGCTCGATGCCTACCAAAAATTGGCCACGACCAATGAGAAAGAAAAAAGATGCATTGTTCATTTATCAGTTGTTTTTATTTAAATTGCATATTGTAAATAATCCAGTTTACCCTTGATTACTTATGTGCCTTTAGACTTATTGTATGAGTGTCAAGCACAATAAGATTTAAGTGTGAAGTTAGTAATATAAAATAGTCCATAGAGAACAAACAAAATGGGTACTTTGTTTATGGTTTATATATAGTTGTGGTTCATTCTATAAATGTATGGCGATCTTGATCCGGGATCTTCCATGTGGTGACATGAGAATGGAGGCACCTTATATGATGTGATCATATAGAACTGGACCCAGATAGAAATGAATTTCTTATAATATCCGTTAAATAAAGAAATACATTTCAATCTACTAGATAGTCATATATGGATTGATCTAAATCCTGAGGGTACTACGAACTCCTGCATGATAGTCCAAGTCCTTTGATTTACAAAGGTGAGGTTGGTGTAGGAATCTTGACCAATAGGTAAGTACTTTGGGGACATGGTTTGCTGTGTAGTTGTGAATGATTTACATAGATATGGAATTCACTCCTTGCGAGAAGTAGATGAGTTTCATCCTTAAGGGTTGATTCAGTACTTGAACGATTAGAGCGCTCAAGTTTTTCTATTACAAAATAGAAAGATTATTATTCATAATATTTATGAATAAATCATTCATTAGAGAATCAATGATACTTAAGGTAAAAATAATTGGAGAGGTATAAGAGACATTTTGACCCAGCTCAAATTCTGAGTTACTCGTAAAGAGTCAATCTGTATGTAATGACTATCTCGATAGACACCGACGTAGTTCGGCTCATATATATATATACGGAAATGAGAGTGCAGCTTTGCGTCTTTAGTGGAATAATCTAAAGTTAATATTTAAGAATATTGAATTAAAGAGTTTAATTAATATTTCGGGATTATTTGAGCTCAGAACTGGAGGTTCATTTGGTCCCCATACTAGCTCGATATACTGAAGCAATTTAAATATAATTGTATAGTTCAATTATAAACTCACATATATTATGATTATTAATATGATTAATAATACATTTGTCACACTTGAAACTATATATTAATTTAAATATATGGTTTTCATAATAAATGATTATATGATACTTATTTATTATAAATTTTGTTGTTAAATTATATTGCATAATTTAATAAAGATTTTGGATTAATGGATTTTCACAATGTGTTTTGGAAACTCTTGATTCGGAATTGAAGTTGCATTCTTTTATTTAGTAATAAGTTTAATGTCATTATGATGACATTTATCATCAAAAATTTTAGTGTTATTATTTCTCTAGGGTGGGTGAAACTTGCTAGGTTTTGGTGGTTGGTTTTGTATTTTTTCTGCAAACTTGATAACTTTGAACCCTATTTATAAAAGACAAAGATGTTTTTCTTTTAATAAGATTTCATTCTAAGAAACCCTAGTCATATTTTGTTCTTGATTTTTCTTTAAAGAGTTGAAAGAAAAAAGTGATGAACAACAAGAAAAAACTAAATAAAATTGGTATGTGACCTTTTAAATCTTTAAAGTATTTTGGGATTTATTTTTGTGAGAGAAGCCCACAGTTCTCATTGTTGGTTGCAAGTCATAATATGAAAGACCTTTTGGAAATTATCGTAAAATCCTTTTTTCTTTTCTTTCTTGAACCACTCGGCAGTGAGATGAAAAATATGCTCACTTACGCCATTTTGACACTTGTTAGTGCTTTGATTTTGTTGTGTTCCGTGCAGAATTTTTGGCAATACTAAGGGCTTACTTGGGGACCTTTCAAGACTATTTTAGAGTTTAAAGAATGTCCAGAACCACTGTCCAAAATTGGGAAAACAGCCAGCACACAAATAGTGAGCTGTGCACATATATAGCGAGCTTTTAGTGTGCAAAACAATCAAGTTTTTGGGCTACTGTTCGGGGACTGTTAAGGGCTGGAAAAATAATAAAAAATTGAATCAAAACAAGTCAAATAACCTGGACGATTTTTGCAAATAAGGGGCAAAGGCAGAAAATTTTTCAAGATCTATCTCGGTGCCTATCACGGTTCCGCCGCTCTGGAAATCGTTTCCGAAAATCAAAGGGTTGGTGAACACGATGAGTTCCACATCCTCGCCTATGAACCTGCAACAGGATCTACGTAAGGGTTGTCAAGTCAAAAGGAAAAGGGGGAACATGGAAAATCTTTATTTCGTACCTGAGTACTTCATCGAGGATCAGAAAGTGGCAGTGATCCAAGAAGAGCAGTGCGGGCGAATCACTAGTAATCACCCTGGACAATAAAGTCACTATCGGGTAGGCCGTGTAGAGCGACCAATAGGTCCTCATCCTCTAACTAAAGCCTAAAGAACATAGAAGGGCGTGGACGGACTCGACTCCTGCGACCCTGTGGTCCAAATGCCAACAATGTAGGAACTGATCTCGCGAACACTTCTCGGGAATGACTCCTCACGCAGCGAAATCGCCTATTGGCCCCGAGATAGACCTTAAAAATTTTATTTGCCCTATCCCTCATTATTATCGAATCTGATCAACCCTTATAGTTATTGTTTTGTGCTATTTTTATGATCCTAACAACACCGAACAGTCCCCCCGAACAGAGGCGAATTTCAATAATTCACAATGTCGAAAAACTACTCACTGGACATTGAAAAACATGATATGATTTGCAGTTTTCTATACCTATTCTAATTATCATTATCACAACGAAACAGCCCAATAACTTCACCAAATCTGCCCTTTGTGTTCCCAAAATTTTTTGCCAAAAACAGACTCAGAACAGCACCTCAATATTTACTTAAAACAATATTCCCCGAATTTCTTCACGCACATTACTGATATCTTTTTGTTCACACACAGATACGAGAATCAAAATCGCATGTGATGTATTATAACTGTTGGCCTTCTGTTTGCGTGATTTTTGTGCGCGAAGAAGAAAGAGAAACGTGTAAGGTTCAAACCTCATGAGACAAAGTCTCAGCACTAGGTGTTTGATTAAGTGAATAAGCCTCCAAGGGGCGCAAGCACACAAATTACAGTCCTAAAAGTTATAAAAACTAAAAGATAAAAAAAATGCTCGTTTGAGTCTTCATTTGATCGGGGTCTTTTTTTTTCTCTGTGTGAGTGAGCTTTTGTAGTGAAGCTTGTAAACTGCATGGGCAGTCCCAGTATCTCCCTGCAGCTGCTGGATTGTGTCTTCAACCGTTGAGCTGTGCGTCTCAACTGCTTGATCGTGGAGGGAAAACTGCTTAACTGTTGTAGTTGTGGGATCAACTGCATTACGTGATCTCGTTCTAATGCTTCGGTCGTCCTGGGTTCTTTTCGCTCTAATCTAGTGATCGCTATGATCGCTCTTCCTTTCATCGCCCTTCTTGCATTCGTCCTTCATTCTTCGTTCTATGACGATTTCGCTTTAGGGTGTCATTTTTTCTTTTGCCAACAATTATCCCCCAAATTCACCTTGATTGCACTGGAAGTGAAAATTGAGATGGATTTTTCGGCTTTTCACCCAGGTTCGTTCTTTCCTCATTCAGGGAAGATCACCATGTCAATCGAGGGCTGATCCGATGGGTATTCTTTCCTTGCCCTCAACTAGCTAGTCACCCGACCGACCATTCAGTCCAGAGAATCTGTGAAGCCGGGGATTTTCACCCTCGACTAACTAGTCCCCCTTGCCGGTCCCTCAGTCCAGAAAACCTGTGAAGCCGAGGACTGCAGCATCCTCCACGCAGAGGAATACGGTCTACCGCGGTCAACGGGCGTAACCCATCCGCAACCAGGGGATGCAATACCCTCCCCACCGAGGACCCTGGTCAGCCGTCACTAACGGATAATTGTGCGATTTTTGGTATACATACGTATATACATCAAACATATGAACTTATCACTTCGAATTCTGATACCGTAGCCTTTAACAATCTTCTTGTCTTTTACTTTTCAATCAAATGCATTCTATCTCAGAATTCTTATCATAAACATATCCATTCCCACACGTATTGTACCTATTTAAGAACTTAGCTTATACCAACTTAGAAAACATGATTTGTTCATTTATCGATTTCATAGACCCAACCTATACATATCGTAATATCATATGCATATACGTATACATATTGTTACTGATTCTTACACTTTCAAACATCCACACAAATATTGAGCTCATTTCATACCTTATTTCATATCATACCAGTAAAAAAGTTCCATACCGGTGGTAGTCGTTTATCCTTACCATGTGTAACCTCAAACTATGTTTTCAAAAATATCTCTTATTTTTCTCGTCTTAACCTAAACACTTCAATCATATATATTTAAAACACCAATAAATTATTCAAGCACTCATCGCATGAGTTACTTACCTGTCTTCGCGCGTACTCCAGGTCCTAATCAAATTTTCCAAAACAAATGGAGAAATATCGTTAGAATCGCAACTTTACAAGATTCTTGACTTAACTACGATAAATTCTGGATCTTTCCGGAACAACCAAATCAAGTCTGATTTCAATGATCTTAGTTTCAATAATTTTAAAACATCATTATAAACTAACCCAAGTCATCAGTTAACTTAAATTCTCGGTTTACATATTTCGGAAAATCTTCTGAAAAAGTTTCCACAAACGCTACGGAAGGGTCCCGAACCCTCCGAACATTCTCGAATTTATCCAAACATATTCGTAATAATATAAATAACTCATAACTATCATCAAAAACCAAAACACATCTTTATACACAAAAACTTACTTTTACCGGAAACTTGCTTACTCTATCAGATCGATCAAACTCGTTCTGTTTTTCACTCGGATTCAACTGAATGCTCATATTCAATATACTAATACTCAAAAAATCAATTTATATATATACTCTACTTCACAAAGATAATGGATACATCCGAACATTTAACGAAAACTTGAAATTTGTGGATTTTTACCGGGAGGTCTTTCCTAGATTTCGAGGGTATATACGGACTCCAAACGATCCCACGAACGCGTTAGAATCGAAGGAATTTCGATCGGAGCTACTGTTCACAATAGGTCAATATTCATCTTAAATCTTCCTCCCCCGTTCACGTGCAACCGAGCACGGATCGGAAAACTCGACATTGCAATCTTGTAGTACTCTCCGAGAGCTTTGATTAGTCGGGTGGCTCTGGCTGTGAAATCAAGCGATGAGCTGGGATCGGGAGACCCACTTGCACCCGTATCTCTCTCTTCTGCTCATCGTCTATGACGATTTGGGGCTGCTGCCGGTCACCATAAGGTGGAGGGGGGCCGGCGCATCCATCTGTTTCGTCGCGCCGGCCGGCCATAGCGAACAGGCCACCGGCGCGATAGGCCAGACAATAATGTGATTTTTTGGGACGGGGTGCTGTGGGGTTATTTGTGATTATATTCCATTTTGCAAAAAAGAAGAAACTATGGGGTATTTATAGGAACATTTCTGAAATTTATATTCAGACCCCCAAAAATTACAATTTTGCCCGTCATGGAACTTTCTCGAAAGTTCATATTTTTGAAGCCATTCTGATATAAATTTCGAAATATATTCAACATGGAAGTTGTTCGTCTCGGAAAATTGAGTCTGATGATTGAAGAATCGGCCTAATCGAAGTTCATTTGAAAGTTTTATAGCCGAAACAATAAACTTTTACTCGTATAATGATAAAATCAGAAATCGCGTAACCGGTTTTTCGAAATCACACATTTTCCAACGTGATGAATCTTTACACTAAAATATTCCGATCTATTTTTATAACACATAAACTCTGATTTTCGATTACCATCTCGTTCCAAATTCTAAATTTTAATTCAGAAATCCCCCTACACTGTTCTGAAAAACTCAGGATATTACAGAAGAATATAAAAGGCTCAAACTCTATTGCAGAAATCCAAGCCCTTACGACGGAAGAAAAATCATTTTACCATTTTTTGACACTGGCTGGGCTCTCGTCAGCTTTCAAGCGCAGTGCATCAAGTTGCAAAAAGAGAAGTGGGATCAGTAAGACATCTGATTACAGTAAAGACATAAGCTGTAGAATATAGGGAAATGGCCAGATATATCCGACAGGAAAAATGAATAACATTTTCCATACATTAAAGACTGTCAGATCGAACATAGAAGATTGGAGACAGACTTCATTGAAAGTCCTGCAGGATGTATATTTTAACAACAAATCCACTATGCACAAATTAAAGGGAAATGAAATGAAGCTTTCCGGCTCCATGAAGGAGCATGTGTGATCACCCAGAGCAATGAGTGTGAGGATAGAATCTCATATTCAAGAAAAAATGATTTTTGGCTACTCGATGAGCGGTCTAAGGTCGTGATGAATATAGATGTGGATCTTCCGGTGTGCAAGTGGGAACTGGAAGTATGGGAAACGAAAACCTTGGAGAATATGATGAGGGAAATCGCCGAAGATAGTATTTGGAAAGTCGACTTTCTGGAATGCTTAAAAAAAATGATGCGGTGAATGAGAATGCAAAGAACCTAATATTTATATGTTTGATGGATGTCGATGGAGTCAGGAAGATAGAGCACACACAATCCGGCCGGACATACAATGATATTCGGCCAGACAAGACTATGCTTTGCAAGAATGGGATCAAAACATCTGAGTCGATTGAAGCATCAGAGGGTCCGAGTGCCCATTCTCATCTCAGCCAAGGTCGAAGCAACCGATCAAAGCATTGGGGGCCCGAGCGGCCGTTCTCATATCATCTGAGGCCAAGTACCTCAAATCGATCGAAGCATTGGGGGCCCTAGTGCCCATTCGCATCTCAGCCAAGGTCTAAGCATTTTAAATCGATCAAAACACCAGGGCCCAAATGCCCCTTCTCAGCTTATCTGAGGTCAAAGTACCTCAAATCTATCAAAGCATCGGGGGCCCGTTTACCCATTCTCATCTCAGGTGAGGTCAAAACACCTCAAACCGATCAAAGCATCGGGGGTCCGAGTGCCCATTCTTATATGATCCGAGGTCGAAGCACCTTAAACTGATCGAAGCGTCGAGGGCCCGATTACCCATTCCCATTCCAATCGATCAAATCATCAAAAGAACCGAGGATCCATCAATCAACAAACATCTATCAATAAGAACCAGCACAGTGTAAAGGTAAGTCTGGCAATGCCAGCCGAGCCAGGTAAATAAAAATGCATGCATTACTTTGATAGACTTCTCTTGTCATGCACTACCCAAGCCTACCAAAGTGGGGGGAACTGTAGACACTATATTTTTAGACAGTCCGATGATGAGTTTCTTATAAGGACACACCTGAAGAGTTTAGGGAAGCTGTAAGGTTTAATGTTGGAAAGGAAAGAAACCAAAAAAAAAAAACCCAAAAGCCAGAGTTCTGGCCAAACCTCATCTATATCCGGCCAGATATAGACTATCATGTACGGTTAGTTGTTCTTAAATTCGGGTCGGTATGTATTGTGTTTCCAGAATAGAGAAAACAGTCGATCTTCTTTCCCATTTTACTGGTTTCCATAAAACAAAGCTTTCCTTCTTAAGCGATTTCCCAAATAATCTATTTCCTTAACAATTATTTTTCTTATCAAAAGGTTTATTTCCCTAATAACCATAGCCTTAGAATTATACATTGCGTTCTTCATAGGACAGGGATATTGAGGAAGAAGGGAAAAAATATTACCAACCAACAGAGAAGGAAAAATAGAGAGCCAAGAACGAACAACATTCATTAAAAAACTAACGACCTAGTAAATACTACCAAAACACACACATAGCAACCTTGTGATTCTTTCGAACAAGAGACCAAAACAACAAACGCGACCTTCCATAGTGTTTATGGAGCCGAGTAATACTTTAGGTACGATTTGAGGGCCCCTAAAACTTAAACTACATATCCAAAACCTATTGTTTTGTTGATGTCTTATATCCGATCAAAAATCCTATATATCCGATCGGAAATTCATATATCATACAAAAAGTCTGGCCATATATATGACTACAACCGACCTTGATTTCTGGTGGCATATAAGATGGAAATGTTGGACAATTATGACCCATAGCGTCACTATTTGTACAGATCATTGTGTTGTACAAATTAACTATGTGACAAAGGAGATTGCACTCTTATCATTTGTGATTAGATCACCTAGATGTATAAATGATGAGAGGTCCCTATGATTTGTTCCTGGACGGAGAATGATATGAGACAGTATCAGTCCACGTAGGATAAATCATTAAATATCCCTAGTCAGAGTATTATCAAGATTGGACATCGATAAATACGTAAAAGACTAGTATTACACTTGTGCGCGTTTGTGAGGACACAACGGCATAGTTCTTATATATTTGGGTATATGATACTCATGCAAGTGTAATATGAGGTTGTGTTTTACCGATGGTACGGGAAACAGCTTCGCTCTGGATAGACCCCCTCGGAATTCCATTGGTAGTATGACTATGTGTCTATGGAAGTCCGAAATCAGGGTAGGTGTATTTGGTCTTAACCTGAGACTTGCACTGGTAATACTTGCGACAATCGATATACTCTAGTTGCGGTCGTCCAGGGCTTTAACCGGTTCTGTGTACGCCAATATTGGGTATATTGAGAATAGTAGTGTGTTGGGTGTGATGTCAAGACGGAAGTGTCACTCCAGTCATATGGAGATGATGGTCACGTAGGATACGGTACTAGTACTCTTAAATGCTGCAGCTATCGGGATAAAATGACAAGGTCAGGTTTATCCGATTATAGAGACTAGTCACCAGACATCCGACATGTGCTTCGTACAGGGCAATTACAATTCCAGCCCCAGGTCTAGCACGTGATCATCCGATGCTGGACAGAAATACGCAATACTACGGTATACTACGCTTGATATAGATCCTTATTCCTGTAAGGATATTTCCGGAGAATTGGGGAGGCATGGCGCTTTGCTAGAGGCCAACCTTGTCTTGTAATTCGGTATAAACGTAGTACGAGGTACTTACGTGTTCGGATAGTCCGACGACCGAATTCACTGCCAACATATCCGAGGATCTCATGGGTCGCTTCCCAAAGATTCACCGATGACGTATAACTCACACTCTATATTAATATGGGATTAATTAGAAGAGAGAGAAAATTAATCTGGGATTAATTGCGGAGATATTTTATCTGGGATAAAATATCCATTAAAGAGAGATAACGATTAATTTGGAATTAATCGATTAAATTAATATATTTGATATATTAAACGAAATTAATTTCGACGCGGAATTAAAATTAGATTTTAATTCCGGCGAGCGAATTAATTTAGAATTAATTTGTTAGCGACGTGAATAGTGACTTCGCTAGGCGTAATCATTTAATTACGACGCAACGGAAAATTCGTTAATTTGGAATTAGCGAACCCGAGCCCGAGATAATTTGCGAGCGCATTCGCATTTCGAATTCGAGTGCGGCACGTCAAATCAAGCGTCAAATCGCTAGTCGCATCTAGCGTCACATCAAGCGTCAAATCATGTCACTTTGAATGATGTGACAATTTGATTGAGTGATATGACATGATCTGAGTTAGTGGAGTGGTTGGAATGTTTGGTATATGAATTGATTTTTGAAATCAATTATTTTTTACACCATTTGACTTTTGTAAAATTATTTGGTAAATCATTTATTTATTTTTGGAAAATATATAAAGGAAACATATACCATTTTTTCAAAAGATTCAACACATCTCTCATTCTCTCTTTCTCTCCTAAACTCACGCCCAAGGGGCTGTTAAAAGCTTACTGGTTTTGACAAAACAGTGAGCTGTGTAGGAAGCTTGGAGTGTGATTTTGTGGCAAAATCACAAGTGCTAGCACACTTACGGGACATGCGAAGGTGATAGGGAAGCTCACTCATGAGCCGGGAACCGTTCGACGAAGCTTGGAGCTTGATTCTTGGAGCTCAAAACCGAAACGAGTGAGGAAATTCACTGCACTGCAGTGAGCAGTCCACTGCCGAGCAAAATCAGTTTTTGTTGTCTCTGCGTCGCTCAACCGATCGATGTAAGTATTCCGCAACTTCGTCGATTTGTATTCGCAATGTTTTTCATGCTTATAATGATCTTGGGACCTAATTAGAAACCAGCAGGAAACTCGGACGTAGATTCCACAGTCGAATCCAAATGGACAGTATACAATTCCATATACCACAACGAAATCGATGCGCAAGGTTTTTTCTTCTGATTTCATTATTATTATGTTTAATATATAATTGGTATGTGATTCACTATTATCACTACTAATGCATTTTGTCTGTCTTAGTTATTGCCTTGTCACTGTGATATTGAATATGTAATTATTCATGTATATGAGCTTGCATTTCTGGTTACGCAGTAAAATCCGACCAGATTTCTTGCAAGTCCGACTAGACATCATTTAATTCTGGCATGCCATATAAAATTCTGGCCAGGGCTCCACGAGTCCAGGCCAGTGAACCATGCCTCCAAATCTGTTATGTTTTATCTTTTTACTACTACATAAAATGTATTTCCTTCGATTATGAAATTATTTATCATTTGTATTAATGTATATGATATAAACAGGTCGTGTGTGATTTATGGACTATAAGACATGTATATCTTCTTTAGAGTCTAGATATTATACTGACATCAGTAAATGACTATTCCAAACCCAAAACTGGTTGATGTAGTGCGGCATTAAATTATTCACAGTGTCTTATATTGCGTGGTGACTCTTTCATATTTTGGTTAGTCCCCCGTGGGTTAATATGTACTCTCTATGAGCTGCAAACTCAACTGTATCATTGTCACCGACATCATAGGCATAGCGATTAACCTCGCTTTACTTCTACGTAAGGTTTCTTTCTCTTCCAGCATTAAACCTTATAACTTTCCCAAACTTTTCAGGTGTGTTCTCTTTGAGAGACTCATCATCGAATATGCGTAAAAATACAGTGTCTACAGATGACCATTTCCTATTTCCCGAGAGGAGGTTGTGTTCTCTTACTTGTCATGATGAGATGAGTCCACTGTAGGATCATCTGAGTCCCATAACTTAGGCGTGCACTGAGCTCATTTGAATGAACTTACTATGAGCATGGTGAGACTTTTCATTTTCTTCTTTCTTTCTGATTCTACTTTTTCTGTCTCCGGCTGACACTATTTTGATTCTTTCATATCGATATGCCTTGATAGGGGACTGTCATTGATGCATTGCCAGAGTCCACTTATTTATCCTTCTAGAAGAATGGCTCATAGAATTCATGTTTCCCCACATGCCTTAATGTTCTTTGGTCTTCGGATAAAAGAGATGGATCTGATGGCAGCTCTGAATGGCCTCCCCACTGATGATTTCTTGGTGGAGGTCGCTCTGAGCTACCATTTCCTTCAACGGATACACAAAAACAGTGCAGAACTTATTTATAATAAGGTTCCATAAATATTTGTTTGACAGACTTCATAT
The DNA here is from genome assembly GCA_019454045.1 of Zanthoxylum bungeanum. Lineage (NCBI taxonomy): Eukaryota > Viridiplantae > Streptophyta > Magnoliopsida > Sapindales > Rutaceae > Zanthoxylum > Zanthoxylum bungeanum. Next base: position 459,100 of record SKCR01021769.1, on the reverse strand, counting down.
TAGATATGAACAGGAAAGAAACCAGGTTTCTCATTCCTGAATATTTGGGAATGCTAGGCATATGTTTGGATGATACCAAAACTAAAACCCAAATTGGATAAGTGCCAATTGTAGGTTATCCTAGGGATACCATAAGTATAGTACTTATACAACTCACTAGAGAACAATGTAATTGTTGCTCACCATGCGGTTTTCCTAAGAGGAATACCGATATGCAGTGGTAAGTGGGAGGATAGTAAAACTCGATGTAAATCGGAGTAATATTATTCATGGCACCGAATCTTAATGGAACATAAATAGTTCATCAATGATGAAACTATACCATTAATCTTCGAATACACAAGAACCGCGTATGTCGGAGAGAGTCAGAAAACAACCTGGGGTATGGGTTTCCGATCTCACCTCATAAAGATGTCAATCTTATTGAGGTATACCAACTGACTACGTATGAGGAAGTGATACAAGGTATCGACTCCCTGTTATGGCAAAGTGCCAGAACATCCGAAATGGATTCCATGTATACCAACCATATTTAGACACTAGTTGATGTACCACAACGCATTGTACCTAATGGTACTATATAAGTCTTCAATGAAGACATACATGGATGGCAACATACCAACGTACTAAGCTAGGCTTGTAGCGGAAAGGTATCGTTATCAATATTGTGTCGATTACGATTCAACTTTTTACATGTTGCCACGGTAAATCCATTTGGATAATGCTTGCTGATGCTGCATGTTTCATTTATGAAATATGTCAGTTGAACGGGAAAATCTCTTTGCTGAAAATGAAACCTTTTGGAGGATGTTTTCAACATTCTGTCGGTTTTTCATATCAAAACTAGCAAACAAGGTTTGCAGGTTGTTCGATCCATGTTTGGATAGAAGCAAACATAGGTTCTTGGAATTATCGTTTTGATGTAATCATAATAGTGTATGATTTAATTCAAAACGAAATGATTCTTGTGTATATAAGAGGGTTAGTGGGAGCGCACTGACAGTGGCTGTCCTATAATCGTACATTGAAAAATGTACGCGACCTGGTGTCTCATACGCTTTAAGCATATGGATTCACAAACAGGCCAATCCAAGTGATAGTCACTGGATTGATGTTAGGAACATCCATTAGTATCTTAGATAACTATGGATGCTGTCTTAGTCTATGGAGAAGAAGAACTTGATGTAACTGGGATCACTGTTACAAGTTCCCTAACCGATAAGACGAATATAAGTCGCAAACGGTACTATACAGCTTGAATAACGGTACAGTGAGCTGGAAATCTTCCAAACAAGATACTGTTACCAAATTAACAACAAATGCGGGTTATTACTGCATCTGAGGCGGCAATAGAAGCCATTTGGGTCGATAATAAATCTAATTAGATTAGATATAATTCTGTTAGCAGCTGAGCTAGGCGTCAGCACATGCTAAAGAATTAATGGTCTCATCAATGATCCAGATAAATACTTCGACTATTCATCTAATTCGTTCGGATCATACATCGTGGCGATGTGATGATCAAATAAATCGCATCAGACGATAATCATGCAAATCCGCTGAGGAAAGCATTTCTCAGCAGTTTGAGCCAACCGTACATAGTTCGGGTGTAAGACACTCAAGTGACTGGCTATAGGCCAAGTGGGAGATTGTTGGACAATTATGACCCATAGCGTCACTATTTGTACAGGGTGTTGTTGTACAAATTAACTATGTGACAAAGGAGATTGCCCTCTTATCATTTGTGATTAGATCACCAAGATGTATAAATGATAGGAGGTCCCTATGATTAGTTCCTGGATTGAGAATGATATGAGACAGTATCAGTCCACGAAGGATTAATCATTAAATATCCATAGTCAGAGCATTGTCGAGATTGGACATCGATAAATGCGTAAAAGACTAGTATTACGCTTGTGCGCGTTGTGAGGGCACAACATCATAGTTCTCATATATTTGGGTATAGGATACTCATGCAAGTGTAATAGGAGGTTATGTTTTACCGATGGTACGGGAAACAGCTTCGCTCTGGATAGACCCCCTCGGAATTCCATTGGTAGTATGACTATGTGTCTATGGAAGTCCGAAATCAGGGTAGGTGTATTTGGTCTTAACCTGAGACTTGCACCGCTAATACTTGCGACAATTAATGTGCTTTGGTTTTGGTCGTCCAGAGCTTTAACCGGTTCTGTGTACGCCTCTTCTGGGTATATCGAGAATCGTAGTGTGTTGGGTGTGATGTCAAGACGGAAGTATCACTCCAGTCATAGTGGAGATGATGGTCACGAATGATACGGGACTGGTTCTTAAATGCTGCAGCTATCGGGATATTATGACAAGGTCATGTATATCTGATTATAGAGTCAGTAGTCCACCAGACATCGACATGTGCTTCGTACGGCAGACACAATTCCAGCCCCAGGCCTAGCACGTGATCATTCGATACTGGATCGACATACACAATACTACGTATACTACGCCTGATATAGATCGCTTATTCCTGTAAGCATATTTCTGGAGAATTGGGTAGGCATGGCGCTTTGCTAGAAGCCAACCTTGTCTTGTAAATCGGTACAAACGTCGTACTAAGTACTTACGTGTTCGGATAGTCCGACAACCGTATTTACTGCCAACATATCCGGGGATCTCATGGGTCGCTTCCCGAAGATTCACCGATGATGTATGACTCGCACTTTATTAATCTGGGATTAATTTGATGAGAGAGAAAATTAATCTGAGATTAATTACGGAGATATTTTATCTGGGATAAAATATCAATTAAAGAGAGATAATGAATAATTTGGAATTAATCGATAAATTAATATATTCGATATATTAAACGAAATTGGATTTCGACGCGGAATTAAAATTCGATTTTAATTCGGGCGAACGATTTAATTTAGAATTAATTCGTTAGCGACGTGAATAGTGATTTCGCTAGGCAAAATCATTTAATTACGTCGCAACGGAAAATTCGTTAATTTGGAATTAGCGAACCCGAGCCTGAGATTATTTGCGAGCGCATTCGCATTTCGAATGTGAGTGCGGCACGCAAGTCAAATCAAGCGTCAAATCAAGCGTCAAATCACATGTCACTTTGAGTGATGTGACAAGTTGTCACTTGAATGATTGATGTTGGTGGTTGAGGGCATTTATTGCTTGACTTTTGAAAATTGAAAAAGTGGTATATGTTAATTGATTTTTGGAAATTAAATATACATTACACATTTTCATTTCTCTCTCTTATTTTTACGGTTTTGGAGCCAAAAATGCTCTTCTCTCTCACACGGTCTTGGACCTTCTTCTTCCTTCTGTTTTCTGCAAAACCGAGAGCTAAGGATAAGCTTTGGATGATTTGTGGCAAATCATCAAGTTGCTAGCACACTCGAGGAGACATACCAAGGTGATAGGGCAGTGATTTCGTGAGCTTGGAATCCATTTTGGAAGCTTGGAGCTTGAAGATTTCATGGAGGACCAAAGCCGAAAATGGAGACACTTATTGCAGCTCACTGCCGAGACTCCAAGGAGAGCAGAAACCGAATTTTTTTGTCCTTCGTAGCATCCAATCCGTTCATTGTGAGTATGATTCTGCCATTCTCATTTGTTGTATTCACTTGTTTCATTGCTTGATAATGATCTTTGGGACCTTAGAGAATTCCAACAATGGTCCCTTGAGCCAATATTGAGCATGAAAAGATTTAGGGTTAAAATTGAGGTAAAATTGATTTTGAGCATTAATAATGAAATTGGATGATTTAATATGCTTAATTGATGTTTAATTGAGGATTGATTAGATCAATTTGAAGAAATTGTGTTTGGAACATTTTTCCAATTTTGGAGGCTTGGCCGAATCCTTGAGAAGCCCCAATGTCTTGGATTTTTGTTTTTTGATTCATTGGATGTGTTGGAAATTATTCGGGAATGTTGATTTATGTCGATTGTGGATTTACTTGGATTGAAACCAAATCGGATATCAAATTGCCCTAAAAGCCGAGACTTTGAAGCATGTGAATTGGGTTTGATTTTGATGAAATGTGTTGGACATGTTTTGTTGTTGATAAGCATGATTAATTAGGCTAATTGATGTTTTAGAAATGTTAATTGGGTAATTAATTATGTTATGCACTTTGTTTAATTAAATTAAGAAATTGGATTTTTTGAATTTAATTAAATTAGGCTTTAATTGCATTTGGGCTTTAAATGTTGTTATTGGGCTTATTGGGCTTGGTTGTACCAAGGTGGGTTTAGGAAAAATTGGTTGGATCCAATTGGGCCCAAAATCGCATCCATAAAGCCCAAATGCGACTAATAGACCTTTAAAGTTTAATTGGGCCTAAATTGATTTCTAGGCTTATGGGGTAACTCTCGGATTGGACTTTGGTTATTGGATTTGACCCGAGTTGACCAAAAGTCCACGCCTTAAAGAAATTAATTAAAAGCCCATTGGACTTTAATTAAGTTGACGTTGGACGTTAATCGGGCTTTGAGACCCGTAACGATTAAATTTTGAATTTAAGTCCTAAAAGGTTCGTTAATAAAGTGTAATATTTAATTTGGAATTAAATAGAGAATTAGTATTAAATACAAATTGAATTGGATTTAATTTTGTAGTTTAATTTAATTCGAGAATTCGTACTTTGAGTACATATTCGCAAAACGAGTTTGACTCGCGCAAAATCAAATTGTTGTTTGAACATTGGATGGTCATTCAAATTCAGATTAATTAATTGGATTAGATTGATTGATAACATGCTTGTGTGAATACATGATTACGATGCATGAATAATGTATATCAGATGGATATTAGATGGGTGGGACAATTTTAGAAATTGTTGTAATAAATTTGATTTATTAAATTGGACTTGCGTGTCCAGCCTTATCACCTCCATATTCTTTGTATTCTCTTCTCACTTATTCCCCTCAATTTAAATGAGGTTTCTTTAGAAGTGTAGTGTAATGGGTAGAAGAAATATTTGTGCTAGCGAGAGAGAGAAAGGGAGATAATTGATCTAGGATCAATGTGTAAAGTATCCATCCGCATATCATTATTATTTTATTATACGCGCTTATTATGTATTTAGAATGCATGTTTAAGGGTGATGATGATGAGAGACTTAACAAATATAATAAATTGGTTGCCAAATTGCACGTGAAAAACCCTCGCAAAATATTAAGCATTTTTCCTTCCATTGAGTGATTCTTACTCAAGTTCCGAGACTGACATTGGCTTGTTGGCCAAAGTCAAGGCCTTTGTCCGTCGAGGATGTGTTTGAATCACGAGAGCTTTGTTCCATATCAGTGTCTTGTCCAAGTTGTGGTTTGTTGGCCAAAGTCAATACCACTTCTTGTCCATCGACATTGATTACAAAGCTTTCCATGGTCAATGGGTTGCGCTTAACTGGGATCACTAAGTTTGTTGTGCCAAAGCCAATGCTTTGTTGATTCAGAGGAAAAAGGTTAGGTAATACATTAGATGTATTGGCATATATAAGATATATGTTTCAGACTTGGATGTCCCCCTACTGGATCTAGGAATTGGATTGGATCTAATCGATCTTAGAGATCTACCTAGTTAATTATCATACAATTTGTTGGCCAAAGTCAAGATTGTGTGATATTTAACGGGATCCTAGCCCACTAGGAAACACTGTTTCCCGAGTACTCAACAGAGGGTTAGAGGCTCGCCGAAAAATAGTGGGAGGCAAGAATTGAATTTGCAATATTCGTTTAATTACTTGTCATACGCGCTCAAATCAAATATCATTCGTCAAATCAATTAAATGTTAGTTGGACTAATATTTAAATTGTTTTTTTAATTAACAGTTGGACTGTATTCAAACTATTCATTTATATTTGATTATATAATTGGATTATAATAATCAATATATTTGATTTAATTAATTATAGTTGATTAAAATAGTTGGACTATAATAATCATTATAATAAATAGTACCTAAATCGTTGATTAAATAGTTGGACTATTAGAATCAAGATAAAATTGAAAGATTAACGTTCAATACATAATCCTAGGGAAAATGTATTTAAATGGCTTAATTTTCAAATAGGGAATAAAGTTTCAGGATGGTCCTGGAAAATAATAAGTTACTTTATTTGATAAAATAACATATTATGCCTAAGCCCCGAGTTAAGCAAATAGTATAGTATAATCTTTGGAAGATTTATGTGATGATAACTTTAGTGCTTAATCCATTAAGCTTGTCGTAGTAGACTCCTTAATTTCTGAATCAGAACTAAGGATTAGATCCTTAAAGTATGATAAAGAAATTGAAGGATCTTCATAGATCTTTATAGATCTTAGAAGTACTAAATTGCAATTAATAACTCTCGGAGGGTTAATGACTATTCTCAAGGAGACAAAGTCAAAATTTGCAATAAGGCAAGTAGCGCAAGCCGCACTTTACTTCGACATTCCAGAATGCCAAAGCTAGGCCGAACGCTTCTGAATGTGGAAAAGGGCAAAGGCAAAATCATTATAATCTTCTAGGAAGATAAAAGGACATATCCCAAAATGTCTGCCTAAATTGTGGCAAACGGGATCGCGGAAGCGTGACTGCCATTTGGACAAGGCAGACATGAAGGAATTGAAGACGAGCAAGGCTCTGACTTCAAATATGTTTGTCAAGATTATGTTCACTACTAGTATTGAAATTGGATTTTAAATACTTAGTGTGATACATAAATATATACTGATGTTCAGAATCTGTTATGAACAGGATACTGACTTCAATTGAGATTGATCTGCAAATCGGAAACGGTACGAAAGTCACTGTTTTAACCGTAGATATCTAAGTTTAAGAACTACCCTCCGGGTGTGTACCTAAATTTGGAAACTGTAATAATGTAACTAGTTTGACTAGAACATTATCTTTATATCAGTTTTCAATCCGTGTTGCGGATGACCATTATATTCTAGAACACTAAAGTTTTTTTATATAAAGATGATATTGAGATAAACGCATTAGATGTGAATAACAGCATTTATATTTTGAATATAAATAAATCTCAGATATATAATATGACAAACAAATAGCTCAAACTGATTTGATCAGAAGAACTAATTGTGGCATTGTTGTCTGGGACACCATCAAACAAGAATCGTATATCTACACTTTTGAAGAGTGGATACTAGGACAGTTTTGATTCCATTCAAATAAAGTCTACGAATCTAGTTTATTGGGCAATGTGCCTATAACACTATTTACTTGGTAAAGGTGCATGTGCCACCAATCTGTTAGCTCTAGTTCATAGTGAAGCAAGTGGGCCCATGTCTAGCTGGGCTAGATGTGGATATGAATATTTCGTGACCTTTACGGATGTGGCATCGCGTTATGGTTATGTGTTTCTTTGAAACACAAATCGGAAACTCTTAAAGTTTTGACACGAAATAGACAAACAGATCGACTAAAGTATTAAACTGTCACGGTGAGACCGTAATGGAAAATACTTAAGCAATAAGTTTCTTATATACTTGAAAGAGTATAATATTCTTTCAAAGAGGACTCCTCCCGGAACACGTCAACCTGACGGTGTGTCCGAACTAAGTAACCGAATTTTGTTTGACATGATAAGGTTAATCATGAGTCGCTCTGAGCTACCATTTCCTTCAACGGATACACAAAAACAGTGCAGAACTTATTTATAATAAGGTTCCATAAATATTTGTTTGACAGACTTCATATTAGATATGAACAGGAAAGAAACCAGGTTTCTCATTCCTGAATATTTTGGAATGCTAGGCATATGTTTGGATGATACCAAAACTAAAACCCAAATTGGATAAGTGCCAATTGTAGGTTATCCTAGGGATACCATAAGTATAGTACTTATACAACTCACTAGAGAACAATGTAATTGTTGCTCACCATGCGGTTTTCCTAAGAGGAATACCGATATGCAGTGGTAAGTGGGAGGATAGTAAAACTCGATGTAAATCGGAGTAATATTATTCATGGCACCGAATCTTAATGGAACATAAATAGTTCATCAATGATGAAACTATACCATTAATCTTCGAATGCACAAGAACCGCGTATGTCGGAGAGAGTCAGAAAATAACATGGGGTATGGGTTTCCGATCTAACCTCATAAAGATGTCAATCTTATTGAGGTATACCAACTGACTACGTATGAGGAAATGATACAAGGTATCGACTCCCTATTATGGCAAAGTGCCAGAACATCCGAAATGGATTCCATGTATACCAACCATATTTAGACACTAGTTGATGTACCACAACGCATTGTACCTAATGGTACTATATAAGTCTTCAATGAAGACATACATGGATGGCAACATACCAACGTACTAAGCTAGGCTTGTAGCGGAAAGGTATCGTTATCAACATTGTGTCGATTACGATTCAACTTTTTACATGTTGCCACGGTAAATCCATTTGGATAATGCTTGCTGATGCTGCATGTTTCAATTATGAAATATGTCAGTTGAACGGGAAAATCTCTTTCCGGAAAAGGAAACCTTTTGGAGGATGTTTTCAACATCCTGTCGGTTTTTCATATCAAAACTAGCAAACAAGGTTTGCAGGTTGTTCGATCCATGTTTGGATAGAAGCAAACATAGGTTCTTGGAATTATCGTTTTGAAGTAATCATAATAGTGTATGATTTAATTCAAAACGAAATGATTCTTGTGTATATAAGAGGGTTAGTGGGAGCGCACTGACAGTGGCTGTCCTATAAATAATGAAAATATGTCATTTCTTGGAAATGATATTCCCATAAAAACAATCGGTGAAGGCTTGACTTTCATGAAAACTCTCCGAGAAATCGTACATTGAAAAATGTACGCGACCTGGTGTCTCATACGCTTTGAGCATATGGATTCACAAACAGGCCAATCCAAGTGATAGTCACTGGATTGATGTTAGGAACATCCATTAAGGATGCTGTCTTAGTCTATGGAGAATGAGAACTTGAAGTAACTGGGATCACTGTTACAAGTTCCCTAACCGATAAGACGACTATAAGTCGCAAACGGTACTATACAGCTTGAATAACGGTACACTGGAAATCTTCCAAACAAGATACTGTTACGAAATAAACAACAAATGCGGGTTATTGCTGCATCTGAGGCGGCAATATAAGCCATTTGGGTCGATAATAAATCTAATTAGATTAGGTATAATTCTGTTAGCAGCTGAGCTAGGCGTCAGCACAGGCTAAAGAATTAATGGCCTCATCAATGATCCATATAAATACTTCGACTATTCATCTGATTCGTTCGGATCATACATCGTGGCGATGTGATGATCAAATAAATCGCATCAGACGATAATCATGCAAATCCGCTGAGGAAAGCATTTCTCAGCAGTTTGAGCCAACCGTACATAGTTCGGGTGTAAGACACTCGAGTGACTGGCTATAGGCCAAGTGGGAGATTGTTGGACAATTATGACCCATAGCGTCACTATTTGTACAGATCATGGTGTTGTTGTACAAATTAACTATGTGACAAAGGAGATTGCCCTCTTATCATTTGTGATTAGATCACCAAGATGTATAAATGATAGGAGGTCACTATGATTAGTTCCTGGATTGAGAATGATATGAGACAGTATCAGTCCACGAAGGATTAATCATTAAATATCCATAGTCAGAGCATTGTCGAGATTGGACATCGATAAATGCGTAAAAGACTAGTATTACGCTTGTGCGCGTTGTGAGGGCACAACGGGATAGTTCTCATATATTTGGGTATAGGATACTCATGCAAGTGTAATAGGAGGTTGTGTTTTACCGATGGTACGGGAAACAGCTTCGCTCTGGATAGACCCCATCGGAATTCCATTGGTAGTATGACTATGTGTCTATGGAAGTCCGAAATCAGGGTAGGTGTATTTGGTCTTAACCTGAGACTTGCACCGCTAATACTTGCGACAATTAATGTGCTTTGGTTTTGTTCGTCCAGAGCTTTAACCGGTTTCTGTGTACGCCTCTTCTGGGTATATCGAGAATCGTAGTGTGTTGGGTGTGATGTCAAGACGGAAGTATCACTCCAGTCATAGTGGAGATGATGGTCACGAATGATACGGGACTGGTTCTCTTAAATGCTGCAGCTATCGGGATATTATGACAAGGTCATGTATATCTGATTATAGAGTCTAGTCACCAGACATCCGACATGTGCTTCGTACGGGGCAGACACAATTCCAGCCCCAGGCCTAGCACGTGATCATCCGATACTGGATCGACATACACAATACTACGTATACTACGCCTGATATAGATCGCTTATTCCTGTAAGCATATTTCTGGAGAATTGGGTAGGCATGGCGCTTTGCTAGAAGCCAACCTTGTCTTGTAAATCGGTACAAACGTCGTACTAAGTACTTACGTGTTCGGATAGTCCGACAACCGTATTTACTGCCAACATATCCGGGGATCTCATGGGTCGCTTCCCGAAGATTCACCGATGATGTATGACTCGCACTTTATTAATCTGGGATTAATTTGATGAGAGAGAAAATTAATCTGAGATTAATTACGGAGATATTTTATCTGGGATAAAATATCAATTAAAGAGAGATAATGAATAATTTGGAATTAATCGATAAATTAATATATTCGATATATTAAACGAAATTGGATTTCGACGCGGAATTAAAATTAGATTTTAATTCGGGCGAACGATTTAATTTAGAATTAATTCGTTAGCGACGTGAATAGTGATTTCGCTAGGCAAAATCATTTAATTACGTCGCAACGGAAAATTCGTTAATTTGGAATTAGCGAACCCGAGCCCGAGATTATTTGCGAGCGCATTCGCATTTCGAATGTGAGTGCGGCACGCAAGTCAAATCAAGCGTCAAATCAAGTGTCAAATCACATGTCACTTTGAGTGATGTGACAAGTTGTCACTTGAATGATTGATGTTGGTGGTTGAGGGCATTTATTGCTTGACTTTTGAAAATTGAAGAAGTGGTATATGTTAATTGATTTTTGGAAATTAAATATACATTACACATTTTCATTTCTCTCTCTTATTTTTACGGTTTTGGAGCCAAAAATGCTCTTCTCTCTCACACGGTCTTGGACCTTCTTCTTCCTTCTGTTTTCTGCAAAACCGAGAGCTAAGGATAAGCTTTGGATGATTTGTGGCAAATCATCAAGTTGCTAGCACACTCTAGGAGACATACCAAGGTGATAGGGCAGTGATTTCGTGAGCTTGGAATCCATTTTGGAAGCTTGGAGCTTGAAGATTTCATGGTGGACCAAAGCCGAAAATGGAGACACTTGTTGCAGCTCACTGCCGAGACTCCAAGGAGAGCAGAAACCGAATTTTTTTGTCCTTCGTAGCATCCAATCCGTTCATTGTGAGTATGATTCTGCCATTCTCATTTGTTGTATTCACTTGTTTCATTGCTTGATAATGATCCTTGTGACCTTAGAGAATTCCAACATGGGCTGCATTCCCGGAATGGTTAGAAGGAGCCTAAGCCTATGGTGTCCGAGGCTGAGACGGAGGAGTCTGGTGAGGAGAAGGCTAAGGAGGAGGAGTCTTCGAATGAGTAGGATAAATTCTTTCTTTCATTCTTTTTTTTTGTAAAAAATGGTATTTATAAGGAACATTTTTTTCAATATTTTAAATTCAATTAATAGAAAGTCATTTTACTTTCAATCTTGTTCCAATTTTACAATCCATTTTAGACATAAATACCATATCAATACATTTTACAACCATCTGACTAGACTATATTTTGCTATTGGATGGGATAAATAATTGGTCATATATGTACATTTCCGACCGAATGTGAGTGATAACATCTGGCCATATATGTTACGTCTTGCCAGACATATCAAGAAAGAATTTGACAATGTCTCCTCATGCATGGCCAGACATAGTGTAAAAATTTGGCTTGACATCTCGCGATGTCTTATGGAAGTAGGGTTCCTTCTGAGGGTAAGATTCATGTTCTCATACGATACAGCCCACAAAATTCTATACATATGCCTCGTCTCATGTTTGTTTTCATCACAAAAAGCCAATTTTTCACTTTCTTTCTATTTCTGAGGCTGATTCTCCCCCTTCTCTTGCCATAGCTCCATTATTATTTGAAGAATATCTTACTACTAAAAAAACATATGGGCGGACATTTCTCATATCCGGTTGCTATTTCTATATCCGACCACTACTTCGGAATATCTGGCCATTTCCATGGCTCGTAATCTGTAAGATCACGTCGTGTCCCTTATCCATGGGTTGTCTGACTAGTCGCCCACAGACTTGGATCAACTTTCCGCCCTTCGTTACCTCTATCGTGTCAAGGTGGACTTTGTTTTCCTGAAGGCTGTTTTAATATATTTGGATACCAAAAATCACGTGTTCTACTTCCACAGCCATGAGCTATGTCCTCTTATTAAGGAGTTTACCGTTATTATGGGTCTTCAGTTTCCTCCTTCTACTTCCCTGGTGATGCCTCTCTTTAGGAGTTCTTATCCTCAGGAAGCTTCTGAAGCTTTTCTTTTTAGTCCTGATGCGATATAGAAAGTAATACCATCACCACTATCTATTGAATTTGCAAGATGATTCTTCTAGCATTGTGGTTGGGTCATACCGCTCGAGAAGTGTGGTCTTGTTCTGTATACTTGCTCGATACCTCTTGGAGGGCCATGATAATGGGAGAGGTGACTACCGACTACTCCATATTATTCAAGGCATCAAGTGTGACTATGATCCATCTCTTGTCATTTTGTCTGACACGCTGCATGGCTTGGACGAGATTAAACGAAAACCTACCAGTCGACTTCTAGGGAGCCCCTTACTCTTGCATATATGCCCTAACTTTTTCCTAGATTGTCCTCTCGGATTTTCAACCTAGCGGGCTGCTCTAAGTTTTACACAAGTTGTCTTTTCAGGTTTTCAACCCAACGAGCTAACACACCATTTTTTTAGCTGTGACTATAAGAAAGTTAAAGCACATTGCTCCTCCGCTAGTCTCCATCTTTACCCTATATGGCCCCCGACATCACCTATACGTGTGGCAATGGGCCAGGCCAGGATCAGAAAATAACCGATCCGAGCATTTGCCAGGCCGGCTCGGCCCGACTCCCGCCCGGGCTCGGGCCAGGTTTTATCCGACTCGATTTCTTATTAATAAGAAAATTATATATATTTATAATTTATTATATATATATATATAATGTTATTATATAAATATAAATATATATATATATATATATAATATTTTTTAAGCCCAGACCGAGATTTTTTGCCCCCGGGCCTGGGCTTTTTTGTCATCCCCAATCACCTAACGCGCACCATGATGAAGAAAAACATTTCTTACGACGCGTGGAGGAAATAGTTGTAGCAAGTATCTTATACAGAGATTTCGTGGATGTGTTCTTGGTGGCATCTCAGTCATGTCACCTCAGACTTCTTCGGCCAATGCATACCTCTATCGGGTCTCCATACCTACTCATTCTACCTTCCGGGTAAGCTTTATCGACAGTGTGGATGCCCTACACACTTTGTTACGGAGAGACGTACCTTCCAGGGTGGCCCCGTATCTCGTCACGTCATAGACTATTTCCATGGAAAGTGGGCTTAGCAGCGTATCTGGACCGTCACTACCCCAGCTCTTCTAGTGCACCGAATAGACATAAGCCCCCGGCCAGTGCTTCTGATGTAGGCTCTGAATTGAAAAGGCAAAAAGATGATTTATGTATATTTAGCCTAAATTTTCTCTTTTAGCTAGAACATTGCATTTAATGAACATTTGGGATTTTATTTCAATAAAACATCAACCTTATTTCAGAGTACATGTGTGAATACATTAATTGTTCCATTGTAATGGTACACGTGTTGTTAACTGGTCCTTTCGGGTTTTCCAATTAACTATTTTTCTCACTTACTTATCCCTAACTTTTGCCTAAACCATCTCTGATTTGACGGGATATGTTATAATTTTACTTAGGTCGTCCATGTGGATTTTCAACCTAATGAGCTCTTTTTCTTTTCTTTTTCTTTTTAGGCAAAGTATTTTTAGGGTTTTAACATGTACCAGTATTTCGAAGACTGGCATAGTGACACCATTGACTTTGCATGGTCATATTTGTCCTTCACACAGTAGTCTGTCAATTCCATCCCATTTTCCATGCGCTTCACCCTTTCTTCCCCTAATGATTTGAAGTCTAGCAGCGTGCTTACACCTTGGCCATGTGCTTTTAATCCAGTGTTAGGCTTGTTGTAGGACACAGAAATCGGTGACGCTGTTCCAGGATCGCGGCCTAGTTGGGAGTACGGAATAGCTCGCGGGGAACTTAACCGGAGAAATAACATGGAGTCGCCACCCGGTGTGAACCGGAAAAATGTGATTTAAGGCCGCACTCACCCCTCGCAAGGGAAGACCTCAAACCGTTGGGTTCGGAATGGTCCCTTACTTATATCACTTGTAATGATGTGATTTGTGCAATAAACTAACCGAATCTACGCAAATGCTCAAGAAAAACCTATATCTAGTTCATGTTCATAAAGATAAATCATATGTCTAAGTTTGCATGCTTGGAAAGTAAGTCCTCATAACACAAGACAACACACGGCAATCTCATGAACATATTTCAATTATATAATGCGAAAAGCAAACAACAACATAAACCTAATTCAAATTCCAAACGCAAAATAAATAACTACTCATGCATAAAAATAAACAACTAAATCATGCTTAATAAAATAAATAACATACTAGACTAAATCATGTTCGCATACATGTTTGGATGAAACGAAATACATGTGTCTCTTAAGTAGTACGTGGCATTGTATCCCGAGTGCAAACTGCACTACCGTCCATTCGGATTCGGCTACGGAATTTATGTCCGGGTTTCCATCCGATATACCACAAAAGAGAACACGCATTCCATTCACCCGGAATTCACATCATGCATCAACAAACGACTCTCATGTGATAATATATTAAAAAAAATAAAAAAAAATGAAGAATAATAAATAAAGAAGGTGCCCTCAGGTCTAACCTCTTTTGTCGTCTCTTGAAAGCGCGTTACACGGCCGTCGGAAAGGTTGATATTCCGTAACTTTTCCGGTTCACTAATCCAATATTTTTCCTCGTTGTTTCGTTGTTTGGGCTGCTGTTTTCACTCCGTTTTGCTGCTGTTTGTGTTGTATTTTCTGGTCACTATTTTTTGGTAATTAGGGGACTGTTGCTCTGAACTGAATTTGATGATGTACCATTCCTGGCGTGCTAAACCTTGTACCTAGGGTGTCGCGGTTGCGTCTCCATACCTAGAGTGTCACAGAGTTGATGTTGTTGTGCCATTCTCGGCGTGCTAAACCCACTACCTAGGGTGTCACAGTTGTGCCATTCTTGGCGATCTAAACCCCGTACCTAGGGCGTCGCAGTTGTGCCATTCTCGGCGTGCTAACCCCGTACCTAGGGTATCGCAGTTGCGTCTACATACCTAGAGTGTGCAGAGTTGATGTTGTTGTGCCATTCTCGGCTTGCTAAACCCTGTACCGATGGCGTCGCAGTTGTGCCATTCTCGACGTGTTAAACCCCGTACCTAGGGCGTCGTAGTTGTGCCATTCTCGGCGTGCTAACCCCATACCTAGGGTGTCGCAGTTGGGTCTCCATACCTAGAGTGTCGCAGAGTTGATTTTGTTGTGCCATTCCCGGCATGCTAAACCCCGTACCTAGGGCATCGCAGTTGTGCCATTCTCGGCGTGCTAAACCCCGTACCTAGGGCGCCGTAGTTGTGTCATTCTCGGCGTGCTAACCCCATACCTAGGGTGCCGCAGTTGGGTCTCCATACCTAGAGTGTCGCAGAGTTGATGTTGTTGTGCCATTCTCGGCGTGCTAAACCTCATACCTAGGGCGTCGCAGTTGTGCCATTCTCGGCATGCTAAACCTCGTACCTAGGGCGTCGTAGTTGTGCCATTCTCGGCGTGCTAACCCCGTACCTAGGGTGTCGCAGTTGTGTCTCCATACCTAGAGTGTCGCAGAATTGATGTTGTTGTGCCATTTTCGGCGTGCTAAACCCCGTACCTAGGGCGTCGCAGTTGTGCCATTCTTGGCGTGCTAAACCCTGTACGTAGGGCGTCGCAGTTGTGCCATTCTCGACGTGCAAACCTCGTACCTAGGGTGTCGTTGTTGCGTCTCCATACCTAGAGTGTCGCAGTTTTCTGAATGCTAACCCCGTACCTAGGGTGTCACAGTTTTCTGGATGCCGTACCTGGCGTGCTAACCCCGTACCTAGGGTGTCGCAGTTTTCTGGATGCCGTACCTGGCTAAACTGATCTGATGTCTCCATACCCGGAGTGTCGTACCTGGCTGATCTAATATCACCATACCCGGAGTCCCGTACCTGGCAAAACTGATCTGAACCAATGTGGGCCTCGCCCCCAGAATTTCATACCCGACAGAACTGATATTGAACCATTGTGGGCTTCGTCCCCAGAATGCCATACCCGGCAGAACTGATGATGTATCTCCATACCCGGTAGAACTGATGTTGTACCTCCATACCCGGAGTGCCATACCTGGCAAAACTGATGATGTATCTCCATACCCGGCCAGACTGATACTGATGCTAATGTGGGCCTCGCCCCCAAAGTGCTGTACCCGGCAAGACTGATACTAATGATGATGTGGGCTTCGCCCTCGAGACTCATCCCCAAAACTGATATTGATGATGTGATGGTTAATTCTCGAACCATGCTGTGAGGTGGTCCATTCCCGAACCGTTACTGTGATGTGGTCCATTCCCGAACCTTGCTCCATTCTCGGAGTGTCATTCTCGGCTTATTCATTCCCGAATCGTGCTCCATTCTCGGAGTGCCATTCTCGGCTTTGTTCATTCTCGAACCTTGCACCATTCTCGGAGTGCCATTCCCGGCTTGTTCATTCCCGAACCTTGCTCCATTCTCGGAGTGCCATTCCCGGCTTGTTCATTCTCGAACTGTGCTTTATTCTCGGAGTGCCATTCCCGGCTTGTTCATTCTTGAACTGTGCTCCATTCTCGGAGTGTCATTCCTGGCTTGTTCATTCTCGAACTGTTCTCCATTCTCAGAGTGCCATTCCCGGCTTGTTCATTCCCGAACTGTGCTCCATTCTCGGAGTGCCATTCCCGGCTTATTCATTCTAGAACTGTGCTCCATTCTCAGAGTGTCATTCCCGGCTTGTTCATTCCCGAACTGTGCCATTCTTTGCTTGTTCATTCTCGAACTGTGCTCCATTCTCGGAGTGCCATTCTCGGCTTGTTCATTCTTGAACTGTGCTCCATTCTCGGAGTGCCATTCCCGGCTTTCTGATAATGTGTGGGCCTCAACCCTGGGACTCATCCCCAAAACTGATATTGATGTGGGCCTTGACCCTGGGACGCATCCCAAAACTGACACTGATGATGTGTGGGCCCCAACCCTTAACTGATACAAATGTGGGCCTCGCCCTGAACTGATACTGATGTGGGCCTCGACCCTGGGACGTATCCCAAAACTGATGTTGATGTGGGCCTCGGCCTTGGGACTAATCCCCAAAACTGATGCTGATGTGGGCCTCGACCTTGGGACTTTTCCTCAAAACTGATACTAACTGATACTGATATGGGCTTCGCCCCAAACTGATACTGATGTGGGCTTCACCCCCGGACTAATGCTGATGTGGGCCTCGCCCCCAGACTGACACTGATGTGGGCCTCGCCCCAAACAGATACTAATATGGCCATCGCCCCAAACTGATACTGACACGGGCCTCAACCCTGGGACTCATCCCCAAACTGATACTGATGTGGGCCTTAACCCTGGGACTCATCCCCAAAATGATACTGATGTGGGCCTCAACCCATGCTCCATCCTCAAACTGATACTGATATGGGCCTCGCCCCAAACTGATATGGGCCTCACCCCAAACTGATACTAATGTGAGCCTCGCCCCAAACTGATACTGACGTGAGCCTCGCCCTAAACTGATGTGGGCCTCGCCCCAAGCTGTTACTGATGTGGACCTCACCCTCAGATTGACACTGATGTGGGCCTCGCCCCCAAGTTTATACTGATGTTGGTGTGGGCCTCAACCCTGGGACTCATCCCCAAAACTGCTGACAAAGTGGGCCTCGACCCTGGGATCCATTCCCGAAGCTGGTGGTAAGGTGGGCCTCGGCTCTGGGATTCATTCTCGGATTCATTCCAAAACTCTGATGATGTGGGCCTCGACCCTGGGATTCATTCCCGGATTCATTCCAAAACTGAGATTCATTCCCGGATTCATTCCAAAACTGGGATTCATTCACGGATTCATTCCAAAACTTTAATGATGTGGGCCTCGACCCTGGGATTCATTCCCGGATTCATTCCAAAACTCTGATGATGTGGGCCTCAACCCTAGGATTCATTCCCGAAACTGATGATGCTATGTCGCTATTTCTGGTTGGCTTGCATTTGCCGCTTTCTCATTTTCTTTAAAACCTATGAACAAAAACAAGACAAAGATTGCGTGTATATGACGTGTATGCATGCATGCATGAATGTGTTTCCTATTCTGATGGGTTAGGTCTTCCTTGTGCTCTTCGGTGCTTCTTGCCTACAAAATTCTTTGGTCGCCCCTTGGGCCTGCTTGCAATTTCCTTATGCCAGTTCTCTTCTGGTGATTGGTTGATTGTCTTTTGTCTCATGGATCAAGATCTCGTTGTTTCCCTTAGTTGCGGGGTGGTAGACTGGTCACCCACAGTCTTGATTTAGCTTTCCGCTCTTCGTTGCTTGTAATAGGTCAATGTGAACCACGTGATGTGGCATTCCATATAATTATACTAAATCACATGCTACGAAATAGTCCCAATAGCTACACATATTATCGTCCTCAAAGAATGCCCAGTATTGAAACCAGAGAACCTTTAAAACATTCAATGATTTCGTCAAAAAATTTGGATCGAGGAGTTAAACTAACCTAGATGTCTCAATCATGCCTGCAATTGCTTTTCTGTGTTCAATGTGGTATGGTTTTCTCTTTTGTCTCTTTCTTTTTTTTTCTTTTCATTTTGAACTTTTTTTCTTTTCTTCTCTTTTTCTTTTTTTTTTCTCTTTTTTTTTTCGACATACCTACTCTTTAAGGTAGCATTTCTCCTCATGGTGGTCCTAATACTCGCCCATAGGTAGCTTCACGCTTATCGGTTATAGGTGGTTCAATTCTTTTCTTTAGAGACTTTTCTTTCATTTTCAACCATACCACACATCATAACACAAGCAAATCAGGATAGACATTTAGGCGAACGGTCATTCACCGACCTACAATTTCTTCAACTAGTCACTTTGCTAACTACTCAGGTTTTCACCGCTAAGAACCTGTAGTGAAGTGCTTATGAGTCTAACATAGATCAATCACTCAAAGCATCAGATAAAAGCACATCAGGAGTTTTTCGTTTCTAAGATTTCTCCCTAAAGCAAACGATTTCATCATTGGACTTATGTCTAACTATCAAGGACTAAAAACAAACAATAATTTTTTTCTTTTTTTTTTTCCTTTTTTTTTCATTTTTTTTTCTTTTTTCTTTCTTTTTTTTTTTGGCCCACCATGGTCTTTCTATCCTTGCCGTAAAATTTTCTATTTCTCGGCTTCCTTTTTCCCGATGTCCATGTTTGCTAAACTCTTCTTTGACAAGTCTTCTTTTTCCTAACCCAACGGATATCTAAGATGGCTTTTAAGACACATGGGTTAACATGATGCATGTATGCATGAGATGCGTGCGGTGCATGGAATATATAAGTCGGCCCATTATCATTTTAAAGCATTCAATCATACTATTGCACGGTGCAAACTTATCCCAGTTGAAAAGGCCCAACAAGTTTACACTTTTGCGATAACATGGCTAAACAACTTCAAATGATACGAGGCCTAAACACAAGATGGCCCATTGGCATTTCAGAAGGTTTTGGCCCAATTTCCATAAAGCACAGACTCGTCCCAGTTTAAATGGCCCAACAAGCCCACACCTCATGACAACAAGTCCAACTGAATCTAAATTACAATGGTCTTAAACGCAAATATAAATGAATAGTCTCTATTAGTCCTAGAACTATAGTTCACATGCGGGTTTACAGGGGTATAGACAAAAGCTCCCGTCGACGAAGGATTGCCCACAACTAGGTCTCCTCACTCAAGGGTTCAAGCGACTAAGTGAGCGCACATTTTTTATACACTAAGGTACGTGCCAACGAGTTATGGTGTGTGACTGACTGTCAGATGGATTTCCCGTTGTAGATTCCCCAGAGGGAGGGTGGAGCGAGGCTCTCTTAAGTACCCAAGCCCCTTAGGCTCTTATCGCTTGGTGTCAGGAATAAACAACGAGTCCTCCAAATTAGTCCATCACAGTAGGCACAATTAGATGATTATCTAGGTGTCTTCACAGCTTTTCCTTATAGAAAGGTAGTGAATGAAAGAAGACATCAAACCATTACCTAGGCTTAAAAAGTGCCTTTGATTAAACCCCTTTCAACCCACGGTAAACACGGTTAACTAAAGCACAAATCACAATCATTACAAGACATTATTTCGGGGCCAATTCTCTATCCCCAGTGGAGTCGTCAGACTGTAGGACACAGAAATCGGCGACGTTGTTCCAGGCTCGCGGCCTAGTTGGGAGTACGGAATAGCTCTCGGGGAACTAAACTGGATAAATAACATGGAGTCGCCACCCGGTGTGAAACGAGAAAATGTGATTTAAGGCCGCACTCACCCCTCGCAAGGGAAGACCTCAAACCGTTGGGTTCAGAATGGTCTCTTACTTATGTCACTTGTAATGATATGATTTGTCTAATAAACTAACTGAATCTACGGGACATGCTCAAGAACAACCTATATCTAGTTCATGTTCATAAAGATAAATCTTATGTCTAAGTTTGCATGCTTGGAAAGTAAGTCCTCATTACACAAGACAACACACGGTAATCTCATAAACATATTTCAATTATATAATGCGAAAAGCAAACAACAACATAAACATAATGCAAATTCCAAACGCAAAATAAATAACTACTCATGCTTAAAAATAAACAACTAAATCATGCTTAATAAAATAAATAACATACTAGACTAAATCATGCTCGCATACATGTTTGGATGAAACGAAATACATGTATATCTTAAGTAATACGTGGCATTATATCCCGAGTGCAAACCGTACTACCGTCCATTCAGATTCGGCTACGGAATTTTCGTCCGGGTTTCCATCCGATATACCACAAAAGAGAACACGCATTCCGTTCACCCGGAATTCACATCATGCATCAACAAACGACTTGTTGGACAATTATGACCCATAGCGTCACTAGTTGTCAATAATAAGAGATTGCACTCTTATTATTTGTGATTAGATCACCTAGATGTATAAATGATGAGAGGCCTCTATGATTTGTTCCTGGACAGAGAATGATATGAGACAGTATCAGTCCACGTAGGATAAATCATTAAATATCCCTAGTCAGAGTATTATCGAGATTGGACATCGATAAATATGTAAAAGACTAGTATTACACTTGTGCGCGTTTTGAGGGCACAACGGCATAGTTCTCATATATTTGGGTATAGGATACTCATGCAAGTGTAATAGGAGGTTGTGTTTTACCGATGGTACGGGAAACAGCTTCGGTTTGGATAGACCCCCTCGGAATTCCATTGGTAGTATGATTATGTGTCTATGGAAGTCCGAAATCAGGGTAGGTGTATTTGGTCTTAACCTGAGACTTGCACCGCTAATACTTGCGACAATCAATATACTTTGGTTGCGGTCGTCCAGGGTTTTAACAGGTTCTGTGTACGCCAATGCTGGGTATATTGAGAATCGTAGTGTGTTGGGTGTGATGTCAAGACGGGAGTGTCACTCCAGTCATATGGAGATGATGGTCACGTAGGATACTGTACTGGTTCTCTTAAGTACTGCAGTCATCGGAATAATATGACTAGGTCATAGTTATCCGATATAGAGACTAGTACCAGACATCCGACATGTGCTTCTTACGGGGCAGACACAATTCTAGCCTCAGGCCTAGCACGTGATCATCCGATACAGGAAAGAAATACACAATACCACGTATACTACGCCGAATTTTGTTGGACATGATAAGGTTAATCATGAGTCACTCTGAGCTACCATTTCCTTCAACGGATAAGCTATAAACAGTGCAAGAACTTATTTTGAATAAGGTTCCATTAAAATCTGTTTGACAGATTTCATATTAGATATGAACGGGAAAGAAACCGGGTTTCTCATTCCTGGAAATTTGGGTATGCTAGGCATACGTTTGGATGATACCAAACTAAAACCCAAATTGGATAAATGCCAATTGTAGGTTATCCTAGGGATACCATAAGTATTGTACTTAAACAACTCTCTAGATAACAATTATATTGTTGCTCACCATGCGGTTTTCCTAAGAGGAATACCGATATGCAGTGGTAAGTGGGAGGATAGTAAAACTCGATGAAAATCGGAGTAATACTATTCAAGGCACATATTCCTTAATGGAACACAAATAGTTCATCAAGGATGAAACCATTACCAATAATCTTCGAATACACAAGAACCGCGTATGTCGGAGAGATTCAGAAAACAACCTGGGGTATGGGTTTCTGATCTTACCTCATGAAGATGTCAATCTTATTAAGGTATACCAACTAAATACGTATGAGGAAGTGATACAAGGTATCGACTCCCTATTATGACAAAGTGTCATAAGTCTGAAATGGATTACATGTATATCAACAAGTTTGGATACTAGTTGATGTACCGTAAGGCATTGTGCCTATTGGTACTGTATAAGTCTTCAAGGAAGACATACATGGATAGCAACATACCAACGTATAAAGCTAGGCTTTTAGCGGAAAGTTATCGTTATCAATATTGTGTTGATTACGATTCAACCTTTTACCTGTTGCCACGGTAAATCCATTTGGATAATGCAAGCATTAGGTTCTTGGAATTATCGTTTTGATGTAATCATAAAAGATTATGATTTAATTCAAAATGAAATTATTCTTGTGTATATAAGAAGGTTAGTGGGAGCGCACTGACAGTGGTTGTCCTATACAATAATGATAATATGTCATTTCTTGGAAATGATATTCCCATAAATAACTATCGGTGAAAGCTTGGCTTTCGAAAACTCTCCGTGGAATCGTACATTGAAAAATGTACGCTATATGGTGTCTCATACGCTTTGAGCATATGAAGTCACAAACAGGCCAATCCAAGTGATAGTCACTGGATTGATGTTAAGAACATCCGTTAGTTTCTTAGAGAACTAAGGATGCTATCTTAGTCTATGGAGATGGAGAACTTGAAGTGACTGGGATCACTGTAGCAAGTTTCCTAAACCGATAAAATGACTATAAGTCGCAAACGGTACTATAAAGTCTGAATAATGGTACAGTGAGCTGGAAATCTTCCAAGCAAGATACTGTTACCGTATAAACAACAAATGCGGGTTATTGCTGCAGCTGAAGCGGCAATAGAAGCCTTCTGGGTCGATAATAAATCTAATTAGATTAGATATAATTATGTTAGCAGCTGAGCTAGGCTCGAGCAGAGGCTAAAGAATTAATGGTCTCATCAATGATCCAGATACATACTTCGATAATCATCTGATTCGTTCGAATCATACATCGCGGTGATGTGATGATCGAATAAATCGCATCAGACGATAGTCATGCAAATCCGCTAACGAAAGCATTTCTCAGCAATTTGAGCCAACCGTACATAGTTCGGGTGTCAAACACTCGAGTGACTGGCTATAGGCCAAGTGGGAGATTGTTGGACAATTATGACCCATAGCGTCACTATTTGTACAGATCATGGTGTTGTTGTACAAATTAACTATGTGACAAAGGAGATTGCTATCTTATCATTTGTGATTAGATCACCAAGATGTATAAATGATAGGAGGTCCCTATGATTAGTTCCTGGATTGAAAATGATATGAGACAGTATCAGTCCACGAAGGATTAATCATTAAATATCCATAGTCAGAGCATTGTCGAGATTGGAAATCGATAAATGCGTAAAAGACTAGTATTACGCTTGTGCGCGTTGTGAGGGCACAACGGCATAGTTCTCATATATTTGGGTATATGATACTCATGCAAGTGTAATAGGAGGTTGTATTTTACCGATGATACGGGAAACAGCTTCGCTATGGATAGACCCCCTCGGAATTCCATTGGTATTATGACTATGTGTCTATGGAAGTCCGAAATCAGGGTAAGTGTATTTGGTCTTAACCTGAGACTTGCACCGCTAATACTTGCGACAATCAATATACTTTGGTTGCGGTCGTCCAGGGCTTTAACAGGTTCTGTGTACGCCAATGCTGGGTATATTGAGAATCGTAGTGTGTTGGGTGTGATGTCAAGACGAAAGTGTCACTCCAGTCATATGGAGATGATGGTCACGTAGGATACGGTACTGGTTCTCTTAAGTACTACAGTCATCGGGATAATATGACTAGGTCATAGTTCTCTGATATAGAGACTAGTTACCAGACATCCGACATGTGCTTCATACGGGGCAGACACAATTCCAGCCCCAGGCCTAGCACGTGATCATCCGATATTGGACAAAAATACGCAATACCACGTATACTACGCCTGATACAAATCCTTTATTCCTCTAAGGATATTTCCGGAGAATTGGGTAGGCATGGCGCTTTGCTAGAGGCCAACCTTGTCTTGTAAATCGGTATAAACGTAGTACGAGGTACTTACGTGTTCGGATAGTCCGACGACCGAATTTACTGCCAACATATCCGGGGATCTCATGGGTCGCTTCCCGAAGATTCACCGATGACGTATGACTCGCACTTTAATTAATCTGGGATTAATTTAAAGAGAGAGAAAATTAATCTGGGATTAATTGCGGAGATATTTTATCTGGGATAAAATATCATTAAAGAGAGAGAACGATTAATTTGGAATTAATCGATAAAATAATATATTTGATATATTAAACGAAATTGGATTTCGACGCGGAATTAAAATTAGATTTTAATTCGGGCGAACGAGTTAATTTAGAATTAATTCGTTAGCGACGTGAATAGTGATTTCGCTAGGCGTAATCGTTTAATTGCGTCGCAACGGAAAATTCATTAATTTGGAATTAGCGAACCAGAGCCCGGGATTGTTTGCGAGCGCATTCGCATTTCGAATTTGAATGTGACACGCAAGTCAAATCAAGCGTCAAATCATTAGTCACATCAAGCGTCAAATCACATGTCACTTTGAGTGATGTGACAAGTTGACAATTGATTGATGTGAGTTGATGTGTATTGATTGAAAGCATTTAATGCTTTGCTTTTTGGAAAAAGTTTTTGGTATATATGTTTTATTTTTTTTTGGAAAACAAATTAATAAAACCTATTACATTTCTTTTTCCCTCTTCTCTCTCCTTGCTCATGATTTATGGAGCCATTTTCTTCATCTTTCTCTCTCGGCCTTAGAGGCATTTCTTCACTGTTTTTCTTCTGCAAAAACCGTGAATGAGGGAAGCAAAAGTGTGAGAAATTTGTGGCAAATTTCTTGAGAGCAAGCACTCCGAAGTTATGCGAAGGTGATAGGGTAGCTTACCCATGAGCATGGAAGTTCAACACAAGCTTGGAGTTTGCTTGGAGTACCTCACATGGCCGAAAATGGTGGAAGGAAGGACTGCCACTGCCGAGCTACATGGAGGAGGGCAGTGCATTTTTTGGTTCATCACCACATGCATCCAAACCGATCCTTGTGATTTTTTCCGCACCTCCTTTGATTGTATTTACACTTGTTTCATGCTTGATTTATGATATTGGGAAGCTTAGAGTAGACCAACACGACTCTCATGTGATAATATATTAAAATAAAAAAAAACGAAGAATAATAAATAAAGAAGGTGCCCTCAAGTCTAACCTCTTTTGTCGTCTCTCGAAAGCGCGTTACACGGCCGTCGGAAAGGTTGATATTCCGCAACTTTTCTGGTTCACTAATCCAACATTTTTCCTCGTTGTTTCGCTGTTTGGGCTGCTATTTTCATTCCATTTCACTGCTATTTGTGTTGTATTTTCTGGTCACTATTTTTTGGTAATTAGGGGACTGTTTTGGGGTATTTTAGGGTGCAGTTTTGGGACAGTTTAGGAACTAATTTGGGTACAGTTTCGGGGTGTTTCCTGGACAGTTTTTGGGACTAAAATTTGGGCATGTAGTGAGGGTTAATGTGCGGTTGAACTGAGCGTGCAGGGAAGGTTAATGTGCAGCTGAACTGTGTGTTGAGTGGGCTGTATTATTATCGGTGATGAGTGGTTGCTGAGTGGGTTCTTGTTGCGTGGATCACCTATGTGTTTGTATGCGTGACCATGTGATGAATGTGAGAGGTTATGGCGTGGAGTGTGGCTGTTGAACGTGAGGCAGTGTGGTGTTTATGCGCTGAAGTGTGAGTGGATGATGAAGCTACGTGGTTTGTATGGGTGACGTGCTTTTGGGCGTGAAGGGTGCGTGAAGCTAGTGTGTTAAGGGTGCTATGTGGCGTGGGGCTGTGAAGTGAGGAGCAGGTGGCGTAGTTGTTGGGAGATTGGTGGCAGTGGAGGGTTGTTTATGCGAGGGTTTTTGGACTTGTGTGTGAATATGAGCTCTCTTATTTCTTGTGTGAATTATGTGTGAATGAGCTTAGGCGTGAGACAATTAGAGTGATGAAATGGTACGGCTGCGTGAAGAGGCAATGGCTGCGTGAAAGGCTAAGTCAAGGGCTGATGAATTGTTGGCGTGATCTATTGATGCGTGAATAGGTAATTGGTGAAGGGTTTAGGTGCAGCAATTGAAGCACTTTATTTTTTGGTGTTTTTCGTGAGAATGAGCCCCTAGGTTTGTTTTCTTTGTGTTTGAGCCAGGGTGAATATGTATGAGTTAAGGGTTCTTTTTATATGAGAGGGTTGTGTTTATCCTTGTTGGAGAATGAAAGGATTTTATGTATTAATGGGGATATATTTTTAATTAAAATGTGATAAGTGAAATCTTTTAATTATGGAAGTGTTTTAATTTGATTTGATTTATTCTTTTTAGTTAAGGAATGTAATTTAAGTGAATTAGGAAAGCTTTTGATGGAATTTTATTTAATTTTATTTAATTTTGGTATGTGATTTATTTAATTTGGGAAGGTGATTTAATTTTAATTTAATTTAATTTGTGACATGTGTTTTAAATGTTTTAATTATTATTGGATGTGATTTAATGGGCTTGGGCTAGGGATGTGTTTTAAAACGGAGGTCCAACAAGCGTACCCGAAGCTACTCCAGCGAGTTAAATCCAACAAAGTGTCAATTTCCAACATTCCCCTTCCAACGTCCGCTTCCCGCGGCTTCCACGACTAAAGAGGTAGTGTCTCCATACAAGACTCATCATCGGGACTTATATGCAAAAATGCAGTGCCTACACTTGTACTTCATCTTCTTCATGATCCTAGCCACCTTAAGATCTACCCATTCTTTGAAGTTTGCTGCTACTTGGAATCTTGTAAAAGGTTGGACTTCCATGGTGGCAACAACATTACCCACTTCAGCCCCAATGGTGATGATTTCTCCTTCATGCAGGAATTGATTACTCTGTGCAGTGTTGATGGTACGCCTATGAGCTTGTGGAACCACAACCTCCCCAATAATAAAGTTAGCCGGGATGTTTAGCATCGTGAACTCAACCTCATCTTCAATTGGGCCACCTTGACCATGGCAGTAAAGGTGCCATCCACTCATCGTTTGCTATCATAGTAGGCCTTTATTGTCATATCAGAGAGGATCAATTCCTCTCGTCAGATGCCCAGCTTAGGCATTATTTTCAATAGGAAAACATTAATAGATGACTCATCGTTCAACATCACACATGAGGTCTTTTTGCCCCTAACCTCGACCTTGATAAACAACGGCAGGTTATGATTACATCCCTTCATCGGGAGCTCCTCATCGAAGAAGGTTATAACTTGCTTATTTTCTTTCCGGACAGGTCCGACGACAACGGTCGAATCTGTGTCAATTGGCACATTTTCTTTCCCAAAGCCACAACCATAACTCTCATGTGTTCTCAGGAGTAACATAATAGCTCACAAATTCTTATTTGTGCTCGAGTCTTCTTTAGTTGTCAGAGCACATCATCTTCTCCTCCATTTTCTTCTTCGTTTTCTTTTTATTTTCCCTCATCTACTACTTTTTTCTCTTCTCAATGGCATCATTGTAGAATCAGCAACTCCTAGTCATCCATTTGACTTCTTCTTCATCACTACTAAAGAAATCTTCCTAAAATTTATGGCATTTATCAGTCTCGCTATCAATGTTGTCCCATAATCCCATGATGTAGGTCTGCTGATTGAAGGTTGGTAGGATATATTTTTCGAGTAAGCTGGAGCTTCTCATATACAGTGGTGACGGCATGGTAGTTTGGTAGGCGATTTATGTTAGTGTTGGAATTGTTTATTTATCAGTCAGGGATTTTTTGGCTGTCTATCAGGTCTTAGATTATGTGTTTAAGGCGGGTTCAATTGTCAGCGTCATGACCTTTTTGCTGGTGGAAGTAGCTGTATTGGTTTAAGTTGATGTAGTGAGGTACTGGGTTTGGTAGTGGTTTGGGTTCCGGGGGTTTCGAAAGACCTTGTCTTTTCAATTTCTTGAACTCTTTTGACAGTGGTCTGTCATGGTTTGAAAATTTTATGTTTCCGATAGCGATTATTTCAACGGGGCCGACCTTTGTTCCAGAAGACCCTCTAATATTTTTTATGTTCTAGCTATAGAATTTTTGGTTCTCAGCCTATTCCTCTTAAATATCCATACCAGTCTCTCTCAACTGTAAAAATCAGATATCATTGAGGTCATCCTCCTCGTTTTGTAATATATGGAGAGCTTGGTGCCCTTAATGATCATTTTTATTTGGTTATTCTCTCTAGGTCGTAATTGCCTCTTTCAAAGTTTGGTTCCCTAGCGGTCAATATATTCTTTGAAGATTCCTCCTGCTTCCGCTTAGTGTTTTCCAAATCACAAAGTGAAAAATCAATCCCCATATCTATGACATATTGGTTTAAGAATGCTTCTGCCAGAGCCCTCCATTCATCCTTCATTTTCTGCTCTAGGTCGTGGTACCATACTATGGGTGCTTCTTCGAGTGACAGTCCAAACATATTCTAACATTGTGCTTGGACAGACCGGTGGAACTCATCAGTGATAAATATTAACGGAGATAAACTTTTGGATCCCCGTTCTCATTGAACTTCACCATGTCTGACATCCTGAACTTGGAAGGCAGCTATTCTTAAAATGCACTGACATCATAATCCATGAGGTTTTTCATGTTTACCCTTCATCTTCTAGGTTACTGACTTCATCTGCTCTTTCAGTTTCGGGAGCTCAATTTGGGAGTTGGCCATCCTGCTTGCAGCATGCTTAGTCATATCATCATTCAGAGTAGGAATTTCTTCAGTTGTCTCATTTGTTGACTCTTTTTGCCCCTTTTCACTAGTTTCATCCCTCGTCGCTTGAAGTGTAATCAAGTTGGCCATAGTATTGGCCATGGTATGTAGTTGCTCGGCAATCTTGTCCATGTTGGCTTCTAATCAGTCAACGCGTGAAGCATTATTATTGGCCATTTCTGAGCTGATTAACTACTTTTTGACTTGTCCGCCTTCTTCCCAAACCCAACACGCCGCTATGATGGCTGCAACAAAAAATGTGGTTAGCGTGATGCATATATATATGCAATGCATGAAATGCATGGTATGCTCAATCTCCAGCATATATCATTCCAACCTTATTCCTCACACACATGTGGTAAGTCTAATATATTTCCTAGGTTTGGATTTGTTTATGTGCCAGCGGAGGGTACACAAACTCGTTCCCCCCTCTTCTAAAATGTGAACCTTGGCTACATTGGTTCTTTTCTACCGCTAAAGGACAAAGGGCGCCTATTTACAAATGATTAAACCTAATATGGGGATCGTGCCAACGTTCAAAAGTGACAAATTGGAACCGTAGTAATCATGGTCATTGAGGATATGCCTTGAAATATTTCAAGACATCTAAATGGGCCAAAGTAGGGCATACCCTTCCGGATGAAAGCCACTATAGGTACCAGACTAATATTTTTAGCACTTTTGAACCATAATGAAACATTGTAGGCCCAAAAAAGTTTCCATACAATTTGCGTCATTAACATTATAAAGTATTCAACCAAATTATCATGAAATGTAAACGTGTCCCAGTGAAAGACCCAACAAGTTTTTATTTCACGGTAAAAATGTTAAATGACTTCAAATATTTAGGGCCCAAAAACAAAGAGTACTATAGGAAAACAACTACTGGCTTACATGTGGCCTTGATTCAGGGTTCAGGTTTCAGAGAAGCTTTGTCCACAATTAGGTCTCCACATCCAAAAATTCAATCAACCAATGAACGCATATTTTTTATACCCGAAGTTATATGCCAACAAGTGATGGTTATCATCGTATAACGATCCACGGCCTTGAGTGAAATCGATTTCACGATATGTAACGTCATCGAAGTATAAAGGGTATGCAAAAGAATGAAGACATGGTTAATAACCGGCGTAAACACACACGTATAACGCAAGCGCACGTATCGTTCAAGTAGTATAAAAATATCGATACCACGAGGAATTAATTCCTACTGTTGTTATTAATTATTGAATCTATTTATTTACAAATATCTAATTGAGGGTGAAGAGAATGATTGTTTGATTGGTTGAAAGTGGTTTTACAAAATAAATAAATAAATAAAAAGACAAAAGAAAATACTAAGGAAAATAACAAAAGACTCAAAGATCTAGGGTTGTGAATCCTTCTAATATCTTTTAAAAGATAAAGTGATTATTTTTTGTTTGTGTAATAAATCAGTTTACTAACCTGGAAAACTAAATTATGCAAAAGCCTCTGTCGATGGTCAGACGCAAATACCCAGTTTAACGCAATTGAACCATATGTCTATGTCAACCAAATTATCTGGATTCATTAAGTTTAAGTTCCAATTATGGCTACCCCCGCCCGACAGGTATATTCCTATCCTGTAAGGAAATCTATTAAAGGGTTATCTATCCTCAAGGAATATCGTGGGCTATTAAGTCTAAGGCTGAAACCTAAAATCCCTATGTCTAGTTCATTTTAGATTTACCACATCAATCTTATTGGTGATCAAACAATAAGAAGCATTAAGCTTAAGACTTAATAAGTAAACCTTTAAATTACCCAAACTATAAAATAATCCATTATAAACCGGTGATATTAGAATTCATCACAACCCCAGATAACTAACACATAACTAGGGCTAGTAACAACTTAAAAGTAAAAGACATAAAGTAAAAATACTGAAAAGTAAAAGACATAAAGTAAAACTGTAAAATAAAATAAAATGCTAAGATAAAAGGAATTACTTTTACTACTACTAATTTAGATATCTCCCATAAAATAATATATAAACTTGTGATTCTTTTTCCAACCAGCCATATAGGCGGTATCCTGATTAAGTCAAATTAAGTCCAACCAGCCATAAAGGCGGAATCAAAATTAAATTACCAACCGACCAATCTGGCGATATCCTTGATTAGTCAGGTTTAAACCAGATTAAAATGAATTACCAACCGACCAATCTGGCGGTATCCTTTTTAAGTCAATATTTTAAATAGTGAATATATTATTTTTAAGGGAGATTAATCTAAATAGTAACAGTAAAAGAATTACCTTTCACCCTAGCTGGGGAAGTTACCTCCTCATGGTAAATAGTAAAAACTGTAAAAAGTAAAAAAATAAATTACTATATAAACAAAATGTAATTAAAATTATTTACAAAACTAAAAACTAAAAGAAACTAGAGAGAGAAACTCTCTCTTTAGAAAGAATAGAAGAGAGAGTGTGGTACATTCAATTCTGAAATCTCGAGCTCAATTTATACGCCTCGGTAGGCTTCCAACGTCGCGACGCCAGGGCCTTCAGCGTCGCTACGCCACCTTTTGTCGACATGGCACGCTCTGGCTCGCCGGTTTGAAGATTCTGGATAAGCTGATAAGGTGACACGTGGCGCGGTGGTTGGGCTTCAATTATTGTGACATGTGGCGGCTTCTGATTGGTCGCTGAGATTCCTATCCGCCACGTGTCAGATAAGGATTAGATACTCAATGATTGATGCTGATGTGGCGCTGACGTGGCAGTGATATGGCAGTGACATGGCGACACGTGGGAAAGAGACTGTCGGCACCGTAGAATTGCGAGACGTGGCACTTTCTGATTGGCTGATGATGACGTGGCGGTGACGTGGCGGTGTTGACTTGCTGATGTGGCTGATGACATGGAGATGACCTGGAGTAAAACGTGGCACACGTGGCAATGATGACTGTCGGCACGGTAGGATGCTGACACGTGGCACGACGCATTTTAGCAGATCGGCTGTGATGGTGACACGTGGCACGGTGCATATTAGCAAAGTCAAACTTTTCTCAGATTCTGATTTGTGGACCCAGCGCACGTTAGCACTGTTCGGCGCATGTTAGGCGTCGCGACGCGGAAGGTCTTGGCGTCGCGACGCTGACAATTTACTGAAATGTCTTTTTAGTCCAATTTTCACTGTTTTGGCCCAAATCACCTCCAGAATGTCCTGAAACTTTATTTATCTACAAAATAACACAAAACACATCAAAACATTCACAAAACTCAAGAAACTATACAAAATATTAGGTTAAATGAGTGGGAAATAGTGATATAAATACCACTCATCACACCCCCAAACCTAACATTTTGCTAGTCCTCGAGCAAAACATAGAGTAAAATAACATAAATAAATTAACTAAGCCACTTTCTTAGGGATCACGGTTGCATTAAGCGTATGCAACAAGCCTTTAAACCCCTAGGTGTCCCTAGTGGACGAGTTGTAGTCTCGTGAGGGTTTACAGTAATGATACCCACAAACATTTTACAAAAGTAAAAAGGTAGTAAAACTAATGCACACAAAAGCAAAAAGACAAGCAAAAACAGAATAATGAAGTTAGTGACTAATCAGGTGAAATTTCTACTCCAAGTTATTAGTTGTTTTGTTTCTTTCTAAATTACCGAATAAGTAAATTCTCCGATTACATTTACCATTCTCCATATACACAGCCAATAAAATATTAATCAACTCATTTTTGCCCACAACAGTCATAAGTGCAGTTGATAAGAGAGTAATATTTTTGTCCTAAAGTTCTATCATATTTCACACCTTTTTGGAGCAATGGAATAATTTTTCTCATTTTTCTGATTTTTCTTTGATTTTTTTTTCTTTTTTTTATTTATATACAATATCTTCCGTCTGTGTAGCGAGTGTTGGGTCGGTGACTCCCAAACTAGTTGGCTTTAGGGCATCAGGTGTTAAGACACCCCTACGGACTTAATTACTCAGACTTCAGATATATATATTTTTGCAGCATCTTCGATCCATGTAACGAGCTTTGGGCCAGTGACTCCCAAACCAGTTGGTTTTAGGGCACTAGGTGTTAAAACACCCTTACAGACTTAATAACTCGGATCTCAGAAGTTTTTTTTTTTTACTCCATTGCTTTTTGAGATGTTTCCTCCAATTAAACTAGAGCACTGAATATTACAAACTTTTCAATTTTAGCTCATGTCTGTATGTTACTATATATGTTGATAATATCTGTCAACTGAGCATATGAAGATCCATTTTAGTCCGTTTTAAGGAGAATTCACAAATTAAATAATTCAAAATAAAATAAACAAAAATTAACTTGTTTCGAAATAGGTTTGAGATACGTCTCAGGAGTGGAAACTCCTTACTCAGCTATCTCTTACCAATTTCACATTTTTAGTAAAATTAAAAACACAAAAACACAAAATATTTTTTTAATTTTTGAAAATTTTTCAATTTTTTTGTATTTTGTTTTTCAAAAAATTTTGGACTAAAAATAAAAATAACACACAAACAAAAAATAAGGTACTGATTAACTAATTCCCTCCCCCAAACCTAAATGAGACATTGTCCCCAATGTCTTAAACAGTAAAAGGAGAGTTAAGAAGGTCGTACATGGTTAGCTGAAATCTACAGGAAATTAAAGGTTAAGATCCAGATTAATCCGACGCCTCTTACCACGATCGTCCTCGGACCAATTTATCTTTGAAAGGATAGGGTCAACTTGTGGTTCATAGGCTAAGAGTTGGTCAATTAGATCCGGAGCAGTTCTGGCAGTAAAGAGGAGTTCTTTCAAAGGTTTTGACACGAACCCATTTCTCTGAGCATCATCAAGAAACACAAAGAAAATCATAAAATCCATCAATGTTGAGCAGTCCAATTGGTTTCTGGTGTATGTTTAGGTTCGCACAAGATAGAACTATAAAAATTTCCTCCAGTGTGCCCAAGCCACCTGCAAAGCGATAAAAGCATCAGCACAGTTAATCATTTCTACCAGTCGTTCAGACATACCTGGCACGATCAGTTCCTCTTTTGGGATGATTCCCAAAACATGACTGCCTCCCTCATGTACAGCCTTTAAAACGATCCCCATAAGTCTGAGATTGCCTCCGCCATATATTAAGTGCATATTCCTTGCAGCTAAGACTCGACCCAATTCCTGTGCTGCTTCTACGTATTCTGGCTTAGTACCAACACTAGTACCGCAAAACACACAGATGTTTTCAACTCGTCTTCTTGAAGTGGCTTCCATTTTTTATGTATTTCTTTCTCAACTCTGGATGCCTTCAAAAGTGCAATGACGAGCTGAATTTATAGTACCTGAAAAAGGGTGAGTAATAATAGCACTAATATGTTCCAAAGGACGATTGTTAGCTAAACAACAAAAGAAATCGTGAAAGGTCAAAAAGTCTGGATCCTGTCTACGAAAATAAAGATAAGTACAACAGAAAAGAGAATCAAAGCAATAATTAAGGCAACGAAATTGTGTACGCAATACGCAACTCGCTTAGTATAAATTCATTAGGATGTGTTTCAAGATTTCATTCCTTACTCAGCCATCGCTAATGAATTGTTTCTCATCTTTGATTGCCAAACACAATTCCTTCTGTCTTTCAAAGGTTTTGACACGAACCCATTTCTCTGAGCATCATCAAGAAACACAAAGAAAATCATAAAATCCATCAATGTTGAGCAGTCCAATTGGTTTCTGGTGTATGTTTAGGTTCGCACAAGATAGAACTATAAAAATTTCCTCCAGTGTGCCCAAGCCACCTGCAAAGCGATAAAAGCATCAGCACAGTTAATCATTTCTACCAGTCGTTCAGACATACCTGGCACGATCAGTTCCTCTTTTGGGATGATTCCCAAAACATGACTGCCTCCCTCATGTACAGCCTTTAAAACGATCCCCATAAGTCTGAGATTGCCTCCGCCATATATTAAGTGCATATTCCTTGCAGCTAAGACTCGACCCAATTCCGTGCTTGCTTCTACGTATTCTGGCTTAGTACCAACACTAGTACCGCCAAAACACACAGATGTTTTCAACTCGTCTTCTTGAAGTGGCTTCCATTTTTTATGTATTTCTTTCTCAACTCTGGATGCCTTCAAAAGTGCAATGACGGGCTGAATTTATAGTACCTGAAAAAGGGTGAGTAATAATAGCACTAATATCTTCCAAAGGACGATTGTTAGCTAAACAACAAAAGAAATCGTGAAAGGTCAAAAAGACTAGATCCTGTCTACGAAAATAAAGATAAGTACAACAGAAAAGAGAATCAAAGCAATAATTAAGGCAACGGAATTGTGTACACAATACGCCACTCGCTTAGTATAAATTCATTAGGATGTGTTTCAAGATTTCATTCCTTACTCAGCCATCGCTAATGAATTGTTTCTCATCTTTGATTGCCAAACACAATTACTTCTGTCTTAAAATGCTTTGTTTGTGCCTTTCCCTACAAAAATAATACACAAAATTAAAAAGTTCACACAAAATATGAAAACAAATATTACAAATTGCATGGGTTGCCTCCCTGCTAGCGCTAAATTTTTCGTCTTTAGCCAGACGTGACTGAAATCCATATATCAAGGAGGTTTCAATGTCGTTTTGGATGTCCGATTAAAGACAATCACGTGAGCGTTGCTTTTGAAGGGTCTCTTCCAACGGTAAAGTGGCAAAAAGAGTTTTGTCTCATTCAGTGCTCGTGCCACCTTTTTGCTCCTTGTTGTTCCAGTGATTCCTGCAAAGAAAGAAAGAAAATCAGGAGGTCTCATATGGTGCTTGACTTGGAATGGAAGTTCCATTCTGTCAAGCTTCTGGGTGATATCTTTGATTTGTACTCCCCAAAACAGCGATGTTTCTCCTGAATGCTCTGGATTTTCAATTTGGTCTGATAGTTGCTCCTCCATTTGCCCTGCTTCTTGTTCCATATTTTCTTCACAGATGTATTGTAAAATTTTTGTATTCAGCTCTTTATCTGTCTTCTGTGAAATACATGCTTCAAAATTGTCAACCTGAGGATGTAAAGATGTTTCTGACATTAGGTTTTCATCCTCTGATACGATTGGAATGGATGGTTCAGATAGATCTTCTTCAAACATCATGGTAAAGCAAGCTCTAAGATCTTTTTTAAGGATTGAAAGTTTGATCCTCCGTTGTTGGTGCAGTTGGTACAAATAGATCAGCTTCATCCTCGTCAGAATCTGAATAATAAAAGTCAAATTGAGACTCTGCCGGTTCGGGCTCCTGAACTTATACCTCTGGTTGTTGATATTGCTCAGCCTCCTCCTCTGTTGAAGTATCATTGTGAAATGATTGGTACTTGAAGGCTTCATCAGTGTCATCTGAAACTGGTTCTTGAGGTATGTAGTTCTGGTTTTCTGTGAATTGTCTCATTTGATTTGTTATCCTTTGAATGGATTCTGATTGTCTCTGAATACTTTCGAGTTGATTCTGGAATGTTTCAAGCATTGTATCCATCTTTTCTTCTCGTTTCTTGAACACATCTTTGAGCATGTCAATCATCTGATCTTTTCTGATTGTTCTGATTGTTGATGAAGATCATTGTAGGTGGGTGGTGGATAAGATGGAAAATGTGATGGTTTTTCGTACCATGAAGGATTTTGATAGCTCTGCCACCCTGGATGGTAGTTGTATTCACAATAATCTCTAGGGTGGTTACCATTACATATGTTACATCTCCCCATTGCGTTCTGTTGAACAAATGTGGTATTGCTTGGTTCTGGCATCCAGTGATAATTGTTGGGCTGGACAACAGGCCTCAGAAAACCGGACTGTTGCTCCCAAATTTGGGGTGTATCTTCTTGTAAAGCACGTGATCTCTCAATCTCCCAATAATGTTCCATTTTTTCAATCACCTTAAAAAGAAAGTAATAAAATTACAGATAAAAATAAAGAAAATTAGATATAAGTAAATTAGATAGCTTCAAAATTAACAACTCAAGAAATATAAGTCCCCGGCAACGGCGCCAAAAACTTGACCGGCGTAAACACACAGGTATAACGCAATCGCACGTATCGTTCAAGTAGTATAAAAATATCGATCCCACGAGGACTTAATTCCTACTGTTGTTATTAATTATTGAATCTATTTATTTACAAATATCTAATTGAGGGTGAAGAGAATGATTGTTTGATTGGTTGAATGTGGTTTTACAAAATAAATAAAAAGACAAAAGAAAATACTAAGGAAAATAACAAAAAACTGAAAGATCTAGGGTTGTGAATCCTTCTAATATCTTTTAAAAGATGAAGTGATTATTTTATGTTTGTGTAATAAATCAGTTTACTAACCTGGAAAACTAAATTATGCAAAAGCCTATGTCGATGGTCAGACGCAAATACCCAGTTTAACCCAATTGAACCATATGTCTATGTCAACCAAATTATCTGGATTCATTAAGTTTAAGTTCCAATTATGGCTACCTCCACCCGACAGGGATATTCCTATCCTGTAAGGAAATCTATTAAAGGGTTATCTATCCTCAAGGAATGTCGTGGGTTATTAAGTCTAAGGCTGAAACCTAAAATCCCTATGTCTAGTTCATTTTAGATTTACCACATCAATCTTATTGGTGATCAAACAAGAAGAAGCATTAAGCTTAAGACTTAATAAGTAAACCTTTAAATTACCCAAACTATAAAATAATCCCTTATAAACCGGTGATATTAGAATTCATCACAACCCCAGATAACTAACACATAACTAGGACTAGTAACAACTTAAAAGTAAAAGACATAAAGTAAAAATACTGAAAAGTAAAAGACATAAAGTAAAACTGTAAAATAAAATAAAATGCTAAGGTAAAAGGAATTACTTTTACTATTACTAATTTAGATATCTCCCATAAAATAATATATAAACTTGTGATTCTTTTTCCAACCAGCCATATTGGCTAATGATGACGTGGCAGTGATGTGGCGGTGTTGACTTGTTGACTTGCTGACGTGGTTGATGACATGGAGATGACCTGGAGTGACACATGGCACACGTGGCGATGATGACTGTCGGCACCGTAGGATGCTGACATGTGGCACGGCGCATTTTAGCAGATCGGCTGTGATGGTGACACGTGGCACGACGCACGTTAGCAAAGTCAAACTTTTCTCAGATTCTGATTTGTGGACCCGGCGCATGTTAGGCGTCGCTGACAATTTACTGAAATGTCTTTTTCGTCCAATTTTCACTGTTTTGGCCCAAATCACCTCCAGAATGTCCTGAAACTTTATTTATCTACAAAATAACACAAAACACATCAAAACGTTCACAAAACTCAAGAAACTATAGAAAATATTAGGTTAAATGAGTGGGAAATAGTGATATAAATATCACTCATCAGTTAACCTCGATCTCTCCATAAATACTACAAGGTATTTTTTGGGGCCGATTCTATATCCCTAGTGAAGTTTCCATCTGTAGGAGCGAATCAGAGTTTACCACTATGTCTATAATGCCAACGACCACGACATTGTGAGGCTCACAGCCCGTAGAGAGTACGAATAGCCCATAAGGGATTACCCAGAGAATGAAGGAGCCGCCACCCAGTATAAGATAATGTGAATGATTTAAGCCTGCACTACATACCCCGCAAGGTCCGACCTTAAACCCATTTGCGTTCGGAATGGTTGCTTACTAATGCCAGTATAATATTCAGGTTTAAATGAGGTATCACTATGTCTTATAATACGATATCACACAATGACAATTTTAAAAATATACAATAGCGCAAACATTAAATAATAAAGGCAAAAAAAATAAAATGGATAAACATAAAATGTTTGGAAATCGTTAAAACAGCAGCCCCAAATAATAATTAAACAAGACATGACATATATCTCACCAGTCTGGCATCGGAGAAACCTGGCCGAATATTTTTATAGTCTTTGACGTCTGACCGGACATATGGCATATCTAGCCGGATATATTTGTAAATCAGAAAGGTAAAGATGTGCATAAACATATGGAGCAATAGTAATAAGGAGGCGATAAATGGAAAAACGGTAATAAAATAGCAATAAAACATAGGCAAAAATAGACAAACAACAATTAAACAAAAATTAAGTAAACAATGTGGGGTACATATCTCGCCGGCCTGGCTTCAGAGAAGTCTGACCGAACATACTTTATCATTAAATGTCTTGTCGGACTTAAATCAAGTCTGGCCGGATATCTTTATAAACCTGAGAGGACATGAATACAGAATCATGGATAAATAATAATACTAATAGAACTGTAATAGCACAGTAATGATAAAAGCATAACAAAAGTAACGAAGCAAAAAGTTACTGGATATCAATAAATAAACTACTGAAGAAATAGAAAAATAATAGTAAGACCATAATTAGACAAAACCGGGTGAGTGCCCGAAGCCACGCCGAATATCATTTCTCATTAGGGATGTCCGACCGGATATACAATGAGTCCAACCTGACATTCCACGCGACCCAGACAGATAACAAACACATAAACATGCATTACTACAATAACAAGCTAGAAACAACATGGTAATAATAAAAGCAGATTGTGTATAATTATTTCTCAGTCGTATGTGGAATTCTATCCCGAATACATACCATACTACAGTCCATTCGAAATCGGCTATGGATTTATGTCCGGGTTTCTATCATATATACCAAAGGAAAATAATAATTGGATACGACCGGATGTTCTTCAAATATGGTTGGACATTTCTGACTTTGTGCATGTCCGGCCGGACGAATATCAAGTATGGCCGGAGATATTGTGTCATAGCAAGAATAAAATAAAAAAGCATGAAATAAAGAGTGGAAATAAAATCATGGAGCCCTTAAATCGTACCTTAAGTGTAGTTATCTCAGAAAGCATCTCTGAGAACTAGATTACTGTTAAGTCGCTTGCCTCATAGGATGAAATCCATAGGCTTCGTGGGATCGCGAGGTAGAGTTTTAGTATTCGTATTTCATATTTCTTAGTTTTGAATTTCTAGGTGTCAAAACTTGGGTCCTTTGTGAATAGTTTGGGCTCTATTTTATAGTGCCTAAATTTATACTAAAAATGGAATAGCAAATCAAATCTTCTTCATGTCTCCAGTGATTGCCAATCTGCAGTGTTAGCTACAGCTTGATCGATGTCCGGATGTTTATCTCGAGGCATATGTTCGGTCGGATATTAACCAATTTCGTGATTTCAGTAATTGAAAATATGTACACTGGCTAACAGCTCAATACATGTCCGACCAAACATTTATTTCAAATATATGTCTGGAATGACATTATTCAGATCTCGTGATTCCAGTGATTGACAATCTACAAACTAACCGACAACTGTCATATGTCTGGTCGGATGTAGGGTCGGATACTCTAATCTGAGAGAAGGCTGAATTCTCTGGAGTTCACTTCCCTTATGTATAAAAATATAATATTTACATACCATTTCGGTCAGTTCGCGGTGGGTCGAGGGGGAAACTCCCTCGTGTAGGCAATGCCTCCGAAAAAATGGAAAATGAATTTGTATATGTGTTTGGAAAATTGTAAATATACATGATCAAAAACGAAGAGACATATTTTTTGGATGAAAAATTATATATTTAATTTGAAATGAAAAGTCATGTTTTTTGAATGAAAAGTCATATGGTTTGAAGGATCAACTGTCTTGTTTATCAATATATATATATATATATATATGTGTGTGTGTGTTATATCTGGACGAAATTTAGATATACACAAGTTTTAAAAAAAAAAAAAAACTTTATGCTATTCTTTATCTTTTATACAAAGTTCTCAAGCAAGTATTTAAATACTCTTGACTTGCATATTTGATTTATTTGATTGTATCTTGAAATAAATTTGATTCAATCTTTGTCAACACAAATTAAGGATAAATATTACTCTAAAAAAAATATTATACACACCTCCAAATTATACTTCATTCCATCATCTACATCAAACATACTCCTATATAAAAAGAATGAAAGTAAATTCACAGTTATAATTTACTTAATGTGAAAGTTTTTTTTTTTTTTGAAAATTCCTCACTAAATCACCCGACCTGAATTATATATTTATGTATTGGAAATGATATAGTGAGTATAAATACCGACCTTATAGTTAGCATCTCAATATGTTGCACGATTTTATCACTCCATGTGAATAATGTTATAACTATTGATTAAATATTGGAAAATTTCTTACATATTTGGGCTTTTTAATGATTAAATTATAACATCAATATTCTTGATGTGAAGTATACTGAACTATTGAAGCATCTCGTAAAGTGTTCCTAAAAAGCAATGGTCACATCACTCAAAACATCATAACAATATTTATTTTTGAAAATTATTGTTTTCCTCGAAAGGAATGTCAAATAAGAAAAATAATAAGAATATTGTAATTCTATTATTTTGTTTATTGTCAGGGGATAAAATAACACAACTATTTATTTTCTTGTGAGAACGAAAACATGCTTAATCAGCTTTATGATCATATAATATTTGTATATGCAAAAATATAAATGTGATTTTGAAGGGAACGAAAGCACATGAACAAGTGCAGTGCACAATAACATGGCAACGGCAATTTTTTACTCTTATTAACTCCCAAATGTGGTTGATATTACACTTAATATTAAATTATAAATAAAATTTTTGTCTAAAAAAATTAAAAATAAAATTGTTAAATTAAAAAACTTGAACTTAAATTTTTAACATTTTATTCTCAGATGAGCTTGTCATTTGTTGCCGATACTAGAGCCGCTCTCTTGGGTTGACACATTTGACATTGTGTTCTCAGATGAGCTTGCCATTTATTGTTTAAGAAATTTTAAAGAATTATAGAATTGAGAATGATAAATTGCAAGTTGTAATTGTAAATGAGAGAATTGAGAATGAGAGAATTGTAGGAATTGAGAGAAGTGAGAATTGAGAAATTGGTGTGTTGAAATAATGAAAAATGACATCTATTTATACATTTTTAAAATATTTTTATGATACTGAAATGCCTTAAAATTTACCGTTTTATTACTGTTATTAGGGGTAATTTGGGAAAAAATTTTGTTTGTATACGTTGGGGTGGGGAGCCCAACCCAACAGATACTAGCCGTTAGCCGTTGGGGAAAGGGCGATTCCAACCCGGTTCCAACCGAAACCTTATGATTTTGGTTGGAACCGATGGAACTGCTGGAACTGTTCGGTTCCAGCGTTTCCAACCGATTCGGTTGGGGTCAGAACCCGAACCGAACCGATAAAATACGATTCCGGTTCGGTTCCAGTTCGGAACCGCAACCTTGGCCGGTCTAGTTGATATATCTGATTGTTGTAAATTCCTCAAAGATTCATTATAAGGATATGTATATGTATTACATTGGGATATATGTTTTCAAGGGGTGTTTGGAGGGTTGCAACCCACCCCAAGGGGTGCCCTATTGGCACCCCTCCATGCCTTATAAAAGAAGGCTTTTATTCCAATTAGGATATAGAGAAAAACATATACAAGTTATATCCAGTTTTCATAGGCATTGTGTAGTTTTTTTTTGTTTTTTTAGAGAGAGATCCACCATTGAATCCGAGTTCGCATACTTGTTAAGGAGTGCTCCTTGAACAAGAAGTATCCAAGTTATCCTGGGAGAACGTTGGCAATTTGAATCTGTATAGCACCTGTGACGGGGCAAATAAGTTCTTAAGGACAGAGAGATATCGACTTGGATTGAATCTGTAAACTTGATTTCCAGGTTTGTCTTGAAGTTTTTCTGGTTTTAGGGTTTTTGCATCTAGATCTACTTTTGGTTGTTGATCTGTTTGATTTGCATGTTATATTACTGTTTAATGACACCACCCTTCCCACAATCTTAAGAACTTATTGCTCTAGTGTTATTAGATAGTAATTCGAATGTTAGGGTTTGTATATTTTCTGAAAAATACGAACTGTGCATGAAAAACCCGTAGGGCGTTCAAACGCCCGACGCACGAGAAGACAAAAATTTGAATTTTCGTAAGAACGTTCGAACGCGTCTTCAAACGCAACTCGAACGCAAGCCTTCTTCCTTAGAACGTTCGAACGCGTCCTAAACGCAACTCGAACGCAAACTCTCTGGAATCATTCCGTTCGAAAGTGTTCTTGAACGCTATACGAACTTGAACTCTCTGGAAACATTCCGTTCGAACGCGTTCTCGAACGCTACACGAACGTGAACTCTCTGGAAACACTTCGTTCGAACGCATTATCAAACACAACACGAACGCACACACACTGGACAGTCTCGTTCGAACGTAGATACGAACGTGACACTAACGATTTTGTCCTGGAAGTATCATAAACTGCAAATTTTAATTAATATTAACTTGGTTAGTCATATACTGTAAACACATTAATCTTGGTAGTATAGATTTAAGTTATTATTAAGTTGTTCAATTATCACAAGCATACTCATAGTGATAAAGTTGAAATTGATTGGTTGTTGCATAATTGGTTAAGAATTTAAAGTGTAATTTTGCACAAGTAATTCCATCCAATCTTGATTGACATATATATCTACACTTATCGTATTAATTGTGCTATTGGAAAAGTGTAAATCTGGGTTTTGAATTGCTAAAAGATCCTATTGGAAAAAGTGTTTGAAGAATATTCGTTCATTCAATTTTCCTTAAGTATCTTTAGTTGAAATTCAAGGACTTGTGTTTATTGGAACTTTCGTCCATTAGAACAACAAGTGACTACCTAGTA
This sequence comes from Zanthoxylum bungeanum, assembly GCA_019454045.1. Classification (NCBI taxonomy): domain Eukaryota; kingdom Viridiplantae; phylum Streptophyta; class Magnoliopsida; order Sapindales; family Rutaceae; genus Zanthoxylum; species Zanthoxylum bungeanum. The sequence goes on along the minus strand of SKCR01021769.1, from coordinate 414,942 downwards.
CATCACTTTGAACAAGATCATTCGTTGATCGTTGTGCAATTTGTCTTTCGTAGACTGATTGAACCATGTTGATTTTCCAGTTACAAATGGCTAGCGGAAATATCACGGTACCGGTCTCTCACGGAGAAAAGCCGGAGAAATTTGGTGGGGCAAATTTCAAACAGTGGCAGAGCAAAATGCTGTTCTACCTGACAACTCTCCGGTTGGCTAAATTCCTCAAAGATCCTCCGGGTCCTGTGGAGGGTGAATCTGAATTGGCCAAGGAAGAGCGAGAACAGACTTGGATGTCTGGAGACTTCTTATGCAAGAACTACCTTTTGGGTGGTCTTGAAAATACCTTGTACAATGTGTACCAAGGCATGACTTCTGCGAAGGTTCTCTGGGAATCTCTCGAGAAGAAGTACAAAACTGAAGATGCCGGACAAAAGAAATTTGTCGTGGGTAGGTTCCTGGACTACAAGATGGTAGATTCAAGGACGGTGATGTCTCAGTTGGGTGAACTGTAATTGATCATTCATGAAATACTGGATGAGGGAATGAAACTCTGTGAGATGTTTCAAGTTGCCGCTATAATTGAAAAGTTGCCTCCATCATGGAAGGACTTCAGGAGCTATCTGAAACACAAAAAGAAGCAGATGAGCCTTGAAGACCTCAGTGTTCGATTGAGAATCGAGGAGGACAACGGGATGTCCGAGAAGGCCAGCTAGAAGACTCTGGAGTCTAAGGCCAACATCATTGAAGGTGTAAGGGGTAGCAAAAAGAGAAAGAACAGTGGAGCTGACTCTGGGAACAAGAAGTTCAAGGGAAAATGCTACAACTGTGGAAAGAGCGGTCATATGTCAAAGGACTGCAGAAACAAGAAGTCTCAGGACAATGGCAAGAAAAAGAAAAATGAGGCCCATGTCACTGAAGGTGAGCAGCTGACTGATGATATCTCAGAGATGGAACTATTAGCAGTGGTAACCGAAGCCAACATAGTTGGGAATCCGAGAGGATGGTGGGTAGACAGTGGGAAACAGTAAGATGTTTTTCATGTACCAGAAGGTCGATGGCGGTGATCATCTGACAGTGGGAAACTCGTCTACCTCTCAGGTGGTTGGACAAGGCACAGTGGTTCTGAAGATGACATCCGGAAAGGAGCTAACATTGAAGAATGTACTGCACGTTCCAGATATTCGGAAGAACTTGGTCTCGGGCTCTCTTCTTAGTAAGGCTGGTTTTAAGCTTGTATTTGTTTCTGACAAGTTTGTAATGACTAAGAATGATATGTATGTAGGAAAAGGATACCTAACTGAGGGCCTTTTCAAGCTAAATGTAATGACTGTTAATCGTGCTATTAATAAAGCTAGTTCGTCTGCTTATATTATTGTGTCACAAAATGTATGGCATGGGAGGTTAGGACATGTTAATTATGATACCATGCGTAAATTAATTAACATGGACTTTAGACCTAAATTTGCAATTGATAACCAACATAAGTGTGAAGCATGTGTTGAAGCAAAAATGCATAGAACATCATTTCATTCTATAGAACACAGTTCTGAACCGCTAGAACTTGTACATACTGATGTATGTGACATGAATATTGTGCAAACAAGAGGCGGTAAAAAGTACTTTGTCACTTTTATCGATGATAGCACAAGATTCTGTTATGTGTACTTGTTGAGAAGCAAAGCTGAAGCAATTGAGAGCTTCGTACACTATAAGAACGAAGTTGAAAACCAACTTGGCAAGAAAATCAAAAGAATCATGAGTGATAGAGGCGGTGAATACGTTTCACCATTCGGTGAATATTGTTATGTGCACGGAATTATTCACGAAACCACTGCTCCTTATTCTCCTCAACAGAACGGAATTGCGGAGCGCAAAAACCGAACGTTGAAGGAAATGATGAACGCCATGTTGACAAGTTCGGGTCTACCCCAGAACTTGTGGGGGGGAGCCTTGCTTTCCGCGAACTACGTTCTTAACAAGCTTCCTCACAGAAGACTAGACAAGACACCATATGAATTGTGGAAAGGTTTCGTACCTTCCTACAAATACCTAAAAGTGTGGGGGTGTCTTGCCAAAGTAATGGTTCCTAAACCTAAGAAGGTTAGAATAAGACCCAAAACTGTTGACTGTATATTCATTGGATATGCTCACAACAGTACTGCGTATCGATTTTTGGTACACAAGTCTGAGATTGCTGACATCAATCCAAATATGATAATTGAGTCAAGGAATGCGATATTTTTTGAAGAGACGTTTCTTTGTAAGGAAAGACAAATAACTGGGTCTTTCAAAAGGACAATTGACACTGTCAAGGATAGTGATCAGGTTGACCTAGAATCAGATAAACGTGTTAATACTGAGACAATCGAGCCTAGACGTAGCAAAAGAGCTAGAACGTCTAAGTCGTTTGGTCCCGATTTTCTGACATACCTGTTAGAAAATGAGCCTCAAAGCTATAAAGAAGCCATGTCTTCTCATAAGGCGCCTCTTTGGAAAGAGGCGATAAACAGTGAGATTGATTCAATCCTACAGAACCACACTTGGGAGTTGGTTGATCTTCCACCAGGTTGTAAGCCACTGGGCTACAAATGGATATTCAAAAGGAAGATGAAAATGGATGGATCAATAGATAAGTACAAGGCAAGACTTGTCATAAAAGGTTATAGACAAAAGGAAGGTCTTGATTACTTTGACACCTATTCACCGGTGACTCGCATCACATCGATAAGAATGCTCATAGCCATAGCAGCTATATTTGGTCTTGAAATACATCAAATGGATGTAAAGACAGCATTCTTGAACGGTGAATTGGATGAAGAGATTTACATGGAACAACCAGAAGGATTTAGTGTTCCTGGACAAGAACAGAAGGTGTGCAAACTTGTAAAATCCTTGTACGGATTAAAACAAGCACCGAAACAATCGCATGAGAAATTTGATAAAGAAATGTTGTCAAATGGGTTCAAAACCAATGAGTGTGATAAGTGTGTGTACACCAAATCAACTCAAAAAGGATATGTCATTGTGTGTCTCTATGTAGACGATATGCTGATAATTGGTAGTAATCATGAAATGATTCAGTCTACCAAAAATGTGTTATCCAGCAGATTTGATATGAAAGATATGGGGATAGTTGATGTGATCCTAGGAATAAAGATTTCTAGGACATCTGACGGATATATATTATAACAGACTCATTATATTGAGAAGATACTCGATAAATATATCAAAGGGGATCTAAATGTGGCTAGAACCCCTGTAGACCTAACTCTTCATTTATCAAAGAATATTGGTTCAAGCATATCGCAATTAGAGTATTCGAGAATCATCGGAAGTCTGATGTATCTCACGAATTGCACACGACCTGATATCGCTCAAGCTGTGAATCGACTTAGCAAATATACGAGCAATTCAGGACACAACCACTGGAAAGCCATAGTAAGATTTTTGAGATATCTGAGAGAAACTTCAAAATATGGGCTACATTACGAGAGATATCATGCTATACTGGAGGGATACAACGATGCTAACTGGATATCTGATACGGTGGATTCCAAATCTACGAGTGGATTTATTTTCACACTTGGTAATGCAGCCGTGTCATGGAAATCCTCGAGGCAAACATGTATTGCCCGGTCTACTATGGAATCAGAGTTCAAGCGTTAGACAAAACATCGGAAGAAGCAGAATGGCTTAGAAACTTACTGGAGGATATTCCTAGTTGGCCCAAACCGGTGCCAGCGATTAGCATACATTGTGATAGCCAATCGACAATTGGGAGAGCCCAAAATACAATGTATAATGGTAAGTCTCAACACATACGTCGGAGACATAATACCATACGTCAACTGCTCTCAAGTGGCATAATAACGATCGATTATGTTAAGTCGAAGGAAAACCTAGCGGATCCACTAACTAAAGGTTTACCTCAAGAGTAAGTTGAGAAGTCATCGAGGGGAATGGGCTTGAAGCCTATAATCTAAGAATTTTCACTGTAGAAACCCAACCTAGTTGACTGGAGATCCTAAGATCTAGGTTCAAAAGGGACAACAGAAACTTTGTGCAATTCAAAACAAGCACTGAAGAGTTTTGTACTCTTTCCCATTCCGATAATGATGCTGAGTGTTGTCTGTCATTGATTAGGATAAGCTAAGGCTTTTAATGATCACTCTATTAGGAGATGAGTCCTAATGTGGGTAAAGACAGATTGCCTCTTCATGGTAGATCACCTATTTCAAGTAAGAAGTGAGGCTGCTTCCATGGGAACCTTTAAAGGTGGGTTACCCTAAAGTGCTTGATGAATCCATGACCGTTGTTCAGGGCCGAAATGAACACAACCGTAGAACGGGAAAATGGTTGAATTAAAGCTGTGTGTTGACAATTGTCTTGGTTTACACCAACGGCAGAACAGTTCAAGACTATGGGTCACTGGTTTGCCAAGTAAATTCGATTGTCATTCACTAGGAAAGGTTCAAGGCGAAAGCTACCTATTTCGATGCAGCTTTAGCTCACGGTATCTCTCTCACGTGCCTGAATGAATATTTGAAGAATTGTGGGGGATTATTGTAAATTCCTCAAAGATTCATTATAAGGATATGTATATGTATTACATTGGGATATATGTTTTCAAGGGGTGTTTGGAGGGTTGCAACCCACCCCAAGGGGTGCCCTATTGGCACCCCTCCATGCCTTATAAAAGAAGGCTTTTATTCCAATTAGGATATAGAGAAAAACATATACAAGTTATATCCAGTTTTCATAGGCATTGTGTAGTTTTCTTTGTTTTTTGAGAGAGAGATCCACCATTGAATCCGAGTTCGCATACTTGTTAAGGAGTGCTCCTTGAACAAGAAGTATCCAAGTTATCCTGGGAGAACGTTGGCAATTTGAATTCGTAGAGCACCTGTGACGGAGCCAATAAGTTCTTAAGGACAGAGAGATCTCGACTTGGATTGAATCTGTAAACTTGATTTCCAGGTTTGTCTTGAAGTTTTTTTGGTTTTAGGGTTTTTGCATCTAGATCTACTTTTGGTTGTTGATCTGTTTGATTTGCATGTTATATTACTGTTTAATGACACCACCCTTCCCACAATGATATATGAAAGATTATAACCACAGTGAAAATTTTCCAATTGAAAATTCTTGCACGCACATCACGGATATGATCAACTTTACATCTTCGATCATGAGAGTTAACACATTTTATGCCCTAAATCATTTGCAAGATATAAGATGGGCAAATGATCACATCATAAACGAACCGTGTATACAAAAAGATTCTTATGAATTCTTATTACTTTTTCTTACTTTGGGATCATGACATATTGTTAGAAGTCATTCAGGATCATTAAAGTTTAACAACTACATGATAGATTCGGTAAAAGATAAATCATGTGCATTTGATTTATTATGATTAACACCATGTCCAACTTGAGATATAACCTAAATAGTTGCGTCACACACAAAATTGCGTGGATCATTACTCATGTTGTGTAAGTAATAAATTATTAGAATATGTTTGATTGTTTGGGAATTCATTCCAGGTTGGTTTGGAAAGGATTGGAAATCGATTGAAGAGGAGGTTTCATGTTTGAGTTAAAACGGCTCACCATAAATTAGTTTGGCTCAGTCAAAGTCGTTGATCGAAACTAGTTTCCTAAGTTTAAGATAAAACAGTGAATTGATTTTACTTAAATTGTTTTGCTTCAGTTAAAGCTGTTGACCAAAATCAGTTTCCTGGATTAATTTAAAATTACGATATACTTAAAAATGGGGTACAATACGAGGGCTTCCCAAGAGGTCACCCATCTTAGTACTGCTCTCGCCCAAACACATTTAACTGCGGAGTTCTGTACTAAAATTACGATCTATTTTATTAAAATGGCAAGCCAAATATTTCATAAACTGATGCAGATTTTCTCCAAAATATGAAATTTTCCAAATCTTTTACTAAATCTTATACAATCTAGGGTAATATCCTTGTCCCATAAGGTGTATATCTGTTAGCTTTGATTCGAGATAAAACTAACAAAGTCTCCAAGAAAATTGAATAAAAGTTTTGAGATTCAAATCATGTCTTTATTATTCCTTCAGCTTACTATTTATAGCTGAGGCATTAACATTTCTGTTACAATTCTGTTTTAACAAAACAACTGTCTAACAGACTCATAGCCAACTTGTCAACTTCCTAACTACCTTTCCCGCCAACCCAATCCATCAAAATCCCTCCCGATACCTCTTTGGTTTCCTGATAGCCCTTTTCGGTCTATGAATCTGCTGCTGCTGAGGTCCAGGAGATGGTTGCTGCTGCTGGGATTGCTGAGGTGTAACATTTCCTTCCCCATTCAAACAGACCTTGTCCTCAAGGTCAAAGGCAGGAAAAGCTTGTTGAAAGCCTTCTAAATCCTCCCATGTAATATCCTCAATAGGAAAGTTATTCCATTGAATCAACACATGTAGAACCTGAAGGTGGCCCCGAAAACAACCCGCTGACTGAAGACTGCCAAGGGTTGTAGGCTGAGATCATCCTGAGTTGCTGGTAAATGAGTGATTGTCTCTGGGATAGCAGGCAGAAGAGACTTATAAGACTTGAGCTAGGAAACATGGAAAAAATTTTGAATACTGGTTGAAGTTGTAAGCTGTAAACGATAAGCTACCGAGCCGATACGCTTGGTGATCAAGTAGGGGCCAAAGTATCGCATGCTCAGCTTATTAGACAAATGTTTGGCTAATGATCTTTGGCGGTAAGGCTGAAGTTTAAGACATACCCAATCCCCTGTCTGAAATTGCTTATCACTCCTATGATGGTCAGCCAGATGCTTCATTCGTTGTTGCGCCTTATGGAGTTGCAGCTTAAGTTGATTTAATACCTGGTCTCTCTCCCTCAAGTCAGAATCAACAGCTTCTAAAGAGGAACTGCCCCTAATGTACATAGGAATGGTAGGAGGAGTTCTGCCATAGACAACCTGAAAATGAGTAAGACATGTACTCGCATGATAAGAAGTGTTATACCACCATTCAGCCCGTGGTAAGAAGACAATCCATCGAGAAGGGCAAATTGCAACAAAACACCTGAGATACTGCTCAATGCATCGATTGACCACTTCGGTCTGGCCATCAGATTGGGGATGGTACACACTGCTAGTGGCCAAAGTAGTCCCAGCTGATTGGAATAGTGCTTGCCAGAATTTGCTAAGAAAAATGGGATCCCTATCTGATACAATAGATTTAGGGTAGCCATGTAACTTGTAAACCATGTCCACAAAAAGTTGAGCTACTCGTGAGGCGTTAAAGTGAGCTGGTAGAGGTCCCAAATGTACGTATTTACTTAATCTGTCAACTACAACCAAAATAGCAGAGTACCCTTTGGCCAGTGGTAACCTACAGTGAAGTCCATGGAAATGTCCTCCCAAGGTTATTCTGGAATGGGCAGGGGCTGAATCAGGCCTTGGGGTCTCTTGGTCATATATTTAACTTGTTGACAGATTTAACATTGGTCTACAAAAGCTTGAACATCCGTTTTCATTTGCCTCTAATAAAAACTAGCTTGCACCCTCTTTAATGTCTTCAGTACCCCACCATGTCCCCCACAAGCTGAAGCATGCAGTTCAGTCAACATCTGTTGCTTAAAAGGAGAATCTGGACTCACCATGAGCCTTCCTTTGTAGAGTAACAACCCATTTATGATTTTGTAATCAGGATAGGCAGCTGGACTTTGCTGAACCTGATCTAGAAGGCGTTTCAAAGTGTTTGATTGTGCGATATCTCTCCTCAGCTGGGGAATGAAACTGAAAATTGGAATAGAAAGAGCAAAAAGTTGAGGTTGGTTGTCTGACAACTGAGGTAGCCTTGATAATGCATCTGTTGCTGCTGAATTTCCTGTTTACAAAATGCTGAATTTCAGGAGCATATTGTTGCTGCTGCTGGGATTACTGAGGTGTAACAATATCACTTAATGGACAAGTCTTGTTTTGGCAAGACGTGGTTTGGGTGAGATTTTCCTCTATCGAGTGGGAAAGCATCATCTATATAATGGAAAAATTTTATGGCTTTGTAAGAATTCAAATTTCACGTTCAAGAATCACAAATATTTCATAGATTGTATGTTTAGGATTCCTCTCTCACAATAGCACAAACCTGCCCAAAACTCTTAAGTCCATGTAGACATTGCAATTTTATGCATAACTCGATGATGAGTCTTTTATGGAGACATCCACTGAAAGTTTGGAAAATTATAATTATGAGTGTCAGGAAGGAAAAGAACTCCAAAGAATTCAGAAAATATAACCAAAAGCTAATTGCACATCATCTATGTTTGGCTACCTTCTCTTTAACCATGAAATTCTGTCTGATATACTTTAGAAACCCTAAATTTGGCCGGACAAAACACAAGCTATCATTGAATAAGCAGATTGTCAGTTACCAAAGACACGAAATCTAATTATGGACGGCCGGATATAGAATTCAAATTACACATTTGGCCGGACATGTATTAATTGGTCAATGCACGTGCAAATTGCCTACAGCTGAAGTCACGGACTGATAAATGTCTGGTCGGACTTACATTTCAAATTATACATCCGGTCGGACTTGGGTCGAGCATTGTAGTATACAACAACGTCAGTAATGCCAGACACAGAGGAGGGAATAATGAGATTCTGCTCCCCCCTTCCATGTTCAAACATTGTCTGCCACCTATAAAGAGGTTTTCCCCTTCACCAAAAATAGTTTTGGACAATCCAGAAACAACCAAGAAAACCCTACTGAAACAGTGACATCCTAGAACTTTAGGAAGAGAAACAACACCGATCCTTGGAGTTTCATATCCCCTGGTATGAATCCAACAACAACCCAGACTTCAAAGTCATCTTCAGAGCCAATCTATACGCACATGTAAAACCTAAGGGCACCCTGCTTATTTATACACATTTTGGAGTTTATGTGATAACACAGTATCTCCGGTGGGACATGCACACACATCCAACTGAAGATAGATATATTCGGTTGTGTTTACTTTCTGTAGTTCATTGCATGCTTCGCTATTTTATGTTACGCTCGTCACCATTAATTTATGTATGTTTAGTTGTTTCATTTTACTGCTTTTGATGATATGCATTTTTTTTATTTTACTGTCCAATATAAAGTTGATATGCATGTTATGCTCTGCTTACTGTGTGATTTGTGAAAGAATCTGGCCAGAGTTGTCATATGTCTGATCGGACATGAATGATATTCAGTCGTATGATCCATGTGGTATATGGGATGGAAACTCGGATGTAAGTTCCATATCTCATTCCGAATGGACAATAATATGGTTCGCACTCGGGATGCAACTCCACGTACCACTAAGAGATGACCATTACGCTATTAATATATCCAACATACATGTTTATTATATATGTTATTGTATATGAAAATTTCTGCATTTCTGGACTACGCCCAGCCTGACTTTATGCAAGTCCGCCCGGATGTGCACAACTATATCCTGCCGATCTTGGCCATGTTCGGTCATGTTTCTCCGAGGCCAGGCCCACCTATTGCATACTTTAGCTTGTTTAATTACTGTTGAAACAGTTTATTTCCGTATTTAAACTTTATTTGTTTATCGTATTTTATTATTTGTATGTTTTATAAATTATATTTCATATGACTGCATTATAAGATGTAGAGATACCTCATTTGAGCATAAATAATATATTGCAATCAGTAATAGACCATTCCGAACTCGAACGGATTTAAGGTCAGATATTGCGAGGGGTGTAGTGCAGTCTTAAATCGTTCACAGTGTCTCATACAGGTGGTGACTCTAATATTCTCTGGTTAGTCCCCCTGTGGGGCTATTCGTACTCTTTACAAGCTGTTAGCCTAACAGTGTAGTGGTCGCCGACATCATAGGCATAGTGGTAAACCCTACTTCGCTCCTGCAGTCCCTTAATTGAGTGGCATCAATCAAAGAACAACCTATCACAATGTATTTCAACACACAATCATTTGACCAAAAACTCATATGGACTATAATTAGAGGTCCAAAATCGAGAGGACTTATCCGTGATCGGATAAGAAGAAGAAAATCATCAACAACATAACAGTTGAAGAGAATAAGTTCCTAGAACTTATTTGTTAATTAAATTAGGTTTAAGGATATAAGAATTTTTATGTCCACTTATAGATGAGCATGTTAACTTATAAATCATGATTTAAAAGGCTATGGGTATGGGAAATTCAAAATCTTTAAATTTTGCTACTGATAATCAAGGCTTTTCCCAACAATCATGACCCTTAAATAAGAATGAATGTAGATTCAAAAACCTTTTCATAAACAATTGATCAGCGTGATCACACACGTATAACGCAAGTGCACGTATCGTTCAAGTAGTATAAAATATATTGATACCACGAGGACTTAATACCTAAGTTATTAATTTGTGAAGCCGAATATTTACGAGTATCTAATGGGTTGGTTGTTTGATTGGATGGTGATTTTAAACTTAAAATAAGTAAAAATAGCGCGAAAGTAAATTAAAGGAAAATTCAATATTATTAAACTATTCAGGGTTGTGAATCCTTCCAATATCTTTTAAAGATGAAGTGGTTATCTCACGTTTGTGTAATATATTGGTTTATTAACCTGGAACACGAATTTATGCAAAAGCCTCTTCCGATGGTCAGATGCAAATACCCAGTATAACCCAATTAATCATATTCCTATGTCAACCAAGTTATCTGAATTCATTAAGATTAAGTTCCAATTATGGTTACCCCCCGCCCGACAGGTATATTCCTATATTAAGGGTTATTTATCCTTAAGGGAGATCGTGGGCTATTGAGTCTAAGGGTGAAACCTAAAATCTTTTTTCCAAGTTCATTTTAGGTTTACCAAATCAATCTTATTAATGGTCAGTTAACAAGAAGCATTAAGCTTAAGGCTCAATAAATAAAAATTTATATTACCCAAACCATAAAATAACCCTTTATAAACTGGTGATATTGGAATTCATCACAACCTCAGAAAACAGGTTTAGTTACAACACATATCTAAGACTAGTAAAAACGTAAATACATAAAATGACATAAAGTAAAAGCTTGGAAATTAAAAAGGTAAAATAAACAATAAAGAAAATACTGGGTTAGAGGATCCACTTTTATTACGTCTATTTTAGATATCTCCCTTATTATAATATATTAACTTTGCATGACATTACCAACCGACCATATAGGCGGTATCCTGATTAAGTCAAATTTATGATTAATTCCAACCGACCATAAAGGCGGTATCCAATTTAGTCAGGTTAAAATCAATTTTATTAAGTCCAACCGACCATAAAGGCGGTATCCCATTAAATCAAGTTTTAAATAGTTTATATATTATAATTAAGGGAGATTAATCTAAATATTAGTAATGAAAAGTTTACCTTTAACCCCAGCAATGGAGAGTTACCTCTGTTGGGGTTGGTGCTCAGAGCGCCAATCCAGACCGTATTTATGCCTGATTCATGAATACGAACATCCCCTTTTTTTCCATAATATTACTTACTTAGTGGTTACACCTCTTGTTTTTATATACGTATTCGATCTAATTTCTATTAGATTGAAACTAAATGTGGTTTAGTGATATGTATATTAGACAAAGGCCCGATAATATATAATGCAGTACACAGTTACAAAGTTAGTTTGTAATTGACATTGGGAAGTGTCACTACTAAATGTATATTATCAAATATTGTTCCTGGTCAAGATTTACTAACACGGGTCGGTTAGTCAAACGGTTGAGACCGGTACATGTCGTATATCGAGACTTGGTCCGATGGTTTATCCCAATGAACCATGAGTCTTGGGAGACTCGTATAGACGTGTAGGTGTTTATAGTAGATAAACACTGAACGACTCACCGAATATTCTTAATGGATGGTACACCAACGTCAATAAGAATCTTCTCGGGTTGAGTAGCATGGTGGTCCTTCGACTTGAGACACAATTATGGATGATGGCAGTCACTTAGATGGTAGTCACGACACCGATCTATTTAGATCAGACCTCCGCATGTTCGTTAGGTGTGGACCGATCCTCAGGATATCCTGTGTGTGTCAAGATATGATCTGTCAGTTCTGTGTACAGAGCATAGGTAGTCCATATGTGATTAGCAATCTGTTAAATCTGTGGCCACAGTAAACTTCGGAAGTAAGTTCCGAGTGTTATTTAGAGATTGCTAATAGAAATGTCGACGGGATAATACCTATCGAGATTTGACGTTTACATCTATATCTCTGGGATTATCCGGATACCTGTGACGGAGAGATTATACGTATGCAATGACCTCAACCTGTATGATTCAGCTAGTTTATCTGTGGTCATCATAATTTACGAGTGGGTAAATTATGGACACAAAATTGGATTTTGTGACGGATATACCTGAATCTAGAGAGTCTCACTAATGAAATATACTCGTAGAGCACTAGGGAAACTTTTATGAATAATTATGATTATTTATAAATCGTTTAAACATTAAACGAAAAATACATGCGAACGGGCCGAACCGTCATTTCCTAATTAATGTGTATTTGTATTTAATATATGATATTATTAAAAATACATTAATAAATTGTCAAATAAAGGTATTTGACATATATCATCAATATATGTATTTGAGATATTTAAAGTAAATATAATACATATATTTGAGATATTTGTATTTAATTAATTATTTAATTGTTAAATGATTAATATAATTAAAATGTAAATATCTCACCAAATGATAAAGTTAGGAAATGATTATTAGTGTAAATGTTTGACTTTACATTAAAGGGAAATATTGTCAAATTGGATTTGACTTCCTTGAGTATTTATTTTAAATTATTAAAAATGAAATATCATTTTCCTTTCATTTATTGTAAATTTCGGCCAACACCTTAAACAAATATAATTGTTATATTTTTGAGTTCCTTTTATTGACTTGTTGAATTTCATTAAAGTTGTAATGATTCAAGTTGCAAGTTGATTAAAGAAACTTTAAATGAAACAAAAAATAATATCTAGATATTTTATACTACATCAAATTCGGCCAAGGCTCCTTTTGGTGAGGTATATATTGTTTTGTTTCATCTTTTAGGGTTAGAACAAATTCATTTGACATAAAACAAACACAAAAGTAGTTGAGAGAAAAGCTTGAAGGCTAAATGAAGATGGCTTGGAAAATCATTATTTGTAAGTTATTCTTCAAAGTCTTCAACATGAAAAATGTTTCTAACATGCTTAGCATCATTTTGTGTTGCTTTGGTGTTGTCTCTCTTCTTATGGTTTGTGCTTATTTTGGTTGTGAACTTTGATGAAAGATTGATGCATGTAAGTAAGCTTTAAATGGTTTCAAAGCTTTACTTTTGATTTTTGGAAAATCAAGTTGCCATTCTAGAGTTGGTAAGCCACTCCTTGGTGACCTAGAATTTTTCTATAGTTGTTTCAAAGTGGTGAGGCTAGATTGGTAAAGTATTGAATGGATTAAAGTGTTGGATTTTGTAAATTTGGTGAAATTGGACAATTTGATGAAATTGACAAATTAGGGTTCTTAACCCACTCCAAATTTGAGGCTTTTCATATATGTGATGTATTATGGAATGAATATGATTCATGTAAATTTTTGGGTTGATTAGATTTGATCTTGGCATGTTTTGAACAAAATGGACCAAAATGTAATTACTTGAAAATTTGGGGTGCTCACGACAATTACTCAAAAATTGGGGATTTGTGTGAAATTTGATTTTGATGCATTAGATGTGTTGAAAAACATTTTAGAAATGATTTAGAATCATCCAAAATTATATTTGATAATTTTTTGGCAAAAATAATCAATTTACAAAGTTTTAGGGCAATTCGGTAATTACCAAGAAATTTGATCTCTTGTGTAATTTTTCATAATTTGATAATTGGATAATTAAATAAATAAGTTTATTTAATTGATCCGAGAAAAATTTTGAAATCGGAAAATTTTGATTTTCCACTATTCCGCTGCGTTACCGATATTCCCCCTTAAAACCCCATCAACCTCCTCATACTGAAAAGTAAAATAAAGACTGAAAAGTAAAGAAAAGACATAATTATTGCGTAAAATAAATAAAATTAAATACATAAAGCTGTAAATAAACAAGCAAGATACAATCTTCTTAGTATTCTTAAGGAATTCCCCAGAAGAATGTATGAATTTTCGTTCTGATTTCAGCTTCTATTTATAGTAAAAATCATATCCCGCACGTCGCGACGTAGACCACATTGCGCGTCGTGACACGCTGTTGATTAAACGTGATCGTGACATGTGGCGTCGGCAGCGTCGACATCTGAATTATTGGTTTGGGGTCGCGACACCAAATGCTTGACACGTCGCGACTCTAACGTCATCAATGATGTGTACTGTCGGCAGCATGGGATGATGACATGTGTTAGGCGCACGTTAGCACGATTGTTGTCATGTCGACACGTGGTAGGCGCATGTTAGCAAATGTGCATGTTAGCTAGTCTACTGTGATTACGACACGTGTCTGGCACACGTTAGTGGCGCATGATAGCAGTCGACGTATTTTAACACGGCGTATTTTAGCAAACGGTGCATTTTAGCAGGAAATTTACATTTTTACCCATTTTGACTGTTTTTTGCTGTTTTAGCCTCAATTTGATTCCAGAGAGTCCTGTTATTTTATTTATCTGTAAAATAACACAAAACAAATCAAAATATTCACAAAACTCAAGAAACTATACAAAATCTTAAGTCAAAGAGACGGTAAATACTGATATATTTACCGCTTATCACACCCTTAAACCTAACATTTTGCTAGTCCTCGAGCAAAACAACAAAATAAAGTGCAATAAAAAAATGAAATTAAACTAAGCCACTTTCGTAGGGATCATGGTTGCATTTAACATATGCAACAAGCCTTTAAACCCCTAGGTATCGTGAGGGCTTACAGCAACGATACCCACAAACGTCAATCTAATGCACACAAAAGTAAAAAGACAAGAGAAAGGAGAATAAACAAGTTAGCGACTAAACAGGTGAAACTTCTTATCCAAGTTAATAGGTTTTTTCTTTCTTTCTAAATTACCAAATAAGTAAATTCTCCGATTATTTTTACCTTTTTCCTTATACACAACCAACAAAGTATTAATCAACTCATTGTGCCCACAATATTCATAAGCGTAGTTGAAAAGAGAGTAATATTTTTGTTCTAAAGTTATATCAGAATTCACACCTTTTTTAGCAATGGAATATTTTTTTTCGTAAAATAAAGAAAGCAACATCTTCAATCCATGTAACGAGCTTTGGGCTAGTGACTCCCAAACCAGTTGGCTTTAGGGCACTAGGTGTTAAGACACCCATACAGACTTAATTACTCGGATTTCAGATGTCTCTTTTTATTTTTATAACATCTTTGATCTATGTAGTGAGCTTTGGGCCAGTGACTCCCAAGCCAGTTGGCTTTAGGGCACTAGGTGTTAAAAAACCACTACGGACTTAATTACTCGGATTTCATATGTTTATTTATATACAATAATTTTTTTAGATGCTTCCTCCAATTATATTAGAGCACTGAATATTACAAACTTTTGAAAAACAACTCATGGATGTATGCTACCATGCATGTTGATAATATCTGTCAACTGAGCATATGAAGATCCAATTTAATCAGTTTTATGGAGAATTTACAAATTAAATAATTCAAAAGGAAATAAACAAAAATTAACTTGTTACGAACTAGGTTGAGATACGTCTCAGGAGTGGAAATTCCTTACACAACTATCTCACACTAATTTCACCAGATTAGTCAAGTTAAAAACACAAAAATGCAAAATATTTATTTATTTTTTATAAATTTTTTAATTTTTTTGAATTTTTTTTTAAAATTTTTTTGACAAAAATTAAATAAAAATAAGATACTAATCAACTATTCCCTCCCCCAAACCTAAATGAGACATTGTCCTCAATGTCTTAAAAAGTAGAAGAAGAGTTTAGAAAATAGTACATGGTTAGCTGAAATTCTACATCTAAAATGAAAATTAAAGGTTAAGATCCAGATTTATCTGACGCTTTTTACCACGATCATTATCGGACCAGTTTATCTTGGAAAAGATAGGGTCAATTTATGGTTCAAAGGCTAAAAATTGGTCAATTAAATCATGAGCAGTTCTGACAGTGTAAATGATTTCTTTTACAGGTTTTGACACGAACCCATTTCTTCGGGCATCATTAAGAAACACACAAAGAAAATCATATAATCCATCAGCATTAAACAGTCCAATCGGTTTCTGGTGTATGTTCAAGTTTGCCCAGGAAAGTACTGTAAAAATTTCCTCCATCGTACCCAAGCCACCTGGCAAAGCAATAAAAGCATCAACACGGTTAATCATTTCCACCAGTCATTCAGACATACCTGGCACGATTAGTTCCTCTCCGTTTGACGGACCTATAAGATTTGCCTCCGCCAAAAATTTTGGGATGATTCCCAAGACTTGACTGCCTCCTTCCTGTACAGCCCTTGAAATGATCCCCATTAGTCCAAGATTGCCACTGCTATATACTGAGTGCATATTCCTTTCAGCTATGACTCGACCCAATTCATGTGCTGCTTCAACGAACTCTGGCTTATAACCAACACTAGTACCGCAAAACACACAGATATTTACAACTCGTCTTCTTGAAGTGGCTTCCATTTTTTTTATGTATTTCTTTTTCAAACCTGGATGCCTTCAAGTGTACAATGATGAGTTGAATTTATAACACCTGAAAAAGGGTGAGTAATAATAGCACTAGTACTTGTCAAATGACAATTATTAGCTAAACAGAAAAATATATCGTGAAAGTTAAAAAGTCTGGATCATGTCGGAGAAAATAAAAGAAAATAACAAAACAAATCACAATTATTAGTTAAAGACAAAGAGATAATAATATTTACAAGAATTAACAGCTTGAATGATGTCTGTGTGTCAGGGACAAGCTTCCCATCCAATTTTCTTATAAATTGGCAAACAGGGTCTTTTAAAGTCAGATACCCGAGACTTAAATGTTGTCTTTCTTTTCAGAACCGTGTATATAACATGTGAATTGCATGATGCACATATCCACTGGAATGCGTCTCAAGAGTCAATGATATGTCATCCAAAGACTCCTTACTCAAGCCATCCCTAATGAAATCTTCACGGTTATCAGACACCATTCTTACAGAACTACAATGAGTACTACAACGGTTAACAGCCGTTCTTTTTGCTCTTTTTTTCTTAACATAGGTGCTTCTTCCTAAACCAGACAGATATGACATAAAAAAGTCAGAGGGCTCACCTACCAATCGTACATGTGCTTCAATAATCTAACGAATGTCAGTAGGAATACCTTTGATCATCAAAAGTCTCATTCGTTCCAAGCGAGCTTTGTAGACTTTCATCAGAGAGTTTTGAGGGAGAGAAGGAAATTGCTTGTGAAGATTTGAGAGAACTTCTTCCATCATGAAATGTGACTTTACCTAAAAAAATTAAACATACAAAAATAAAACACATTAAATCTGAATATATACACAAATTGCATGGGTTACCTCCCTGTTAGCGCTAAATTTAACGTCCTCAGCTAGACATGACTGCCCGAACGTTAGGCTGGATCTGAAAGTGTGACACTTTCTTTTTGTCGCTCAATTGATTCTCCCCAGTAGTGCTTGACACGCTGGCTGTTTACCCTGAATGTATTGTTGGATTTGGGGTTTTATATTTCAACAACTCTGTAGGGTAACACCTGAGTAATCACAAATGGACCTGACCACTTTGATTTCAGCTTTCCAGGGAAAATTTTCAACCGTGAATCGTATAACAACACATGTTGCCCTGGCTCAAGTTATCTGCGCACTATTTTTTTATCATGCCATTTCTTCATCTTTTCTTTGTACAGTTTGGCATTCTCATAAGTATGTAGGAGAAATTCCTCCAAGTCGTTGAGTTGGTGGAGCCGTTTTTCTCATACTGCTTGTAGATTAAGATTTAACATCCTCAGTGCCCAATACGCTTTGTGTTCAAGCTCTACTGGCAGATGGCATGCTTTCCCAAAAACCATTCGATATGGGGACATACTGATGGGTGTCTTGTAAGCTGTCCGGTAGGCCAATAATGCGTCATCCAATTTTTCAGACCAGTCCTTTCTTATTGATCCAACAGTTCTCTAAAGGATTCTTTTGATCTCCTTATTTGAAACTTAAACTTATCCATTTGACTGTGGATGGTAAGTAGTGGCAACTTTATGAGTGACTCTGTATTCGGATATGAGTGCATCGAATTATCTGTTGCAGAAATGTGTGCCTTCATCACTGATAATTGCCCGAGGTGTTCCGAAGCGAGTGAAAATATTCTTTTTAAGGAATTTTATCACTACTTTTAAATCATTTGATGGCAGTGTTATTGCTTCAACCCATTTGGAGACATAGTCTATTGCAACTAGTATGTACAGGTTTCCGAATGATGGAACAAATGGTCCCATAAAATCAATCCCACATACATCAAATATCACAACTTTCAGAATATTTTACAGAGGTCCTTCATTTCTCCTTGAAATATTTCCCGTTCTCGGGCACTTGTCACATTGAAGAGCGAATAAGTAAGCATCTTTAAATAGAGTGGGCCAGAATAAACCTGATTGTAGGACTTTGGCTGCAGTTTTATTTCTGCTGAAGTGTTCACCGTTTGGTGATGAATGTTAATACTGTAGAACATTATTGACCTCTTCACGTGTTACACAATGTCTCAGTAATTGATCAGCACATCATTTGAACAAATATGGCTCATCCCAGACATAGTGCTTAACTTTTTTGAAGAACTTCTTCCGTTGCTGATGTGTCCATTCCAACGGTCATTTTCCCGATTCTATGTAGTTTACATAGTCAGCATACCAACGGATATCGTGTTGTTTCATGGCAAACAACTGTTCATCTGGAAACGTTTCTTTGATTGTCAGTTCATTGTCAGCTGTTTCTCCATTCTCGAGCCTCGATAAGTGATCTGCCACTTTGTTTTCTGTCTATTTCCTGTCTCGGATTTCCATGTCAAATTATTACAGTAGAAGCACCCAACGGATCAATCTAGGCTTAACATCTTTCTTCGCGATCAGATATTTGATTGTTGAATGATCTATGTAGACCATCACTTTGGGACCTAGCAGATTGGAGCGGAATCAAAAGCAAACACAACTGCGAGCAACTCCTTTTCAGTGGTTGTGTAGTTGAGTTTAGCTTCAATCAGAATTCTGCTGGCGTAGTAAATGGCATGGAAAATTTTTACTTGGCGTTGTCCCAAAACTGCTCCTACAAAAAAATCAATAGCATCGCACATCACCTCAAATGGAAGGGTCCAGTCTGGTGCTACTATGATAGGGGCATAGACCAGCTTTTATTTTAAGATCTCAAAAGCTTCGTGGCATTCTTTGGTGAAGTTGAAAGGCACATCTTTCTCCCAAAAGGTTGCACAGAGGTTTAGCAATCTTGGAGAAGTCTTTGATAAATCTCCTGTAAAAGCTTGCATGTCCGAGAAAACTTCAAATCCCTTTGACGGTTGTTGGTGGAGGTAGTTTTTCAATTGTCTCGATCCTTGCTTTATCTACCTCAATTCCCTTTTGTGAGATCTGATGTCCCATCACAATGCTTTCATGCACCATGAAGTGGCATTTCTCCTAGTTGAGTACCAGGTTGGTATCTTCGCACCTTTGTAACACATTTTCTAGATTTTGCAAGCAGTAGTCGAATGAGTCTCCAAACACAGAGAAATCATCCATGAAAACCTCCATACTTTTTTCCAGCATGTCTGAGAAGATGACCATCATGCAACGTTGAAATGTGACAGGAGCATTACATAGTCCAAATGGCATTCTACGGAAACCAAAAGTACCATATGGACTTGTAAAAGTGGTTTTCTCTTGATCTTTTGGGGCGATGGAAATCTGATTGTACCCCGAGTATCCGTCCAGAAAATAATAGAACTCATGTCCTGCCAATCTGTCTAGCATCTGGTCAATAAATGGCAGCGGAAAATGATCTTTCCTTATTGCTTTGTTCAACTTCCTGTATTCCATGCATACTCGCTATCCAGTCATCGTTCTTGTTGGAATCAGCTCGTTCTTTTCATTTGTGACTGCAGTTATTCCTCCTTTCTTTGGCACACATTGCATAGGACTCACCCACGTGCTGTCAGAGATGGGGTAAATGATGTCGACATCTAACCATTTGATAATTTCTTTATTCACGACCTCCTTCATGATTGGATTTAGTCTTCGTTGATGCTCCACTGTGGCTTTGTATTCATAGTTCATCAAAATTTTATGCATGAAAAATGATGGACTAATGCCTTGAATGTCTGCAATAGTCCAGCCAGTGGCTTTCTTGTGTTCTCATAACACTCTCAGTAATTTATCTTTCTGCTCCAATGTTAGCGAAGAAAAAATAATCACAGGTAATTCAGAAGAGTTTCCTAAGAATACATACCTAAGATGGCTTGGAAGTAGCTTTAGTTCCAGTTGTGGTGGTTCTTCAATCGAAGGCTTGATTTGCTCCTTTTTCGGTAGTTCCAAACTTTCCACATGTGGTGTTGATTTGAAGCGAAAGGGTCTGTCAAGATAGTTGATACATTACAGAATTTCATCATCTAACTCGTTGTCAGTCATATTGGCGATGCAAGCTTCAATTTTATCCGTAGGAAGTGGCATTGCATCAGTTTCCTGGATGATACTATCTACAACATCAATTCTGAAACATTCATCCTCATTTTCATCACTCAGGAATTTCATGGCTTTGAAAACATTAAAGGTAACTTATTGGTCCTGCACTTTCATGGTTAGTTCTCCTTTTTGTACATCAATAACAGTTCAACTTGTAGCCAAGAAAGGTCTTCCGAGGATGATAGGTACATCTTTGTCTTCTTCCATGTCAATGATAATGAAATCTGCTGGGAGAATGAGCTTGTCGACTTTGATCAGCACATCTTCAACTACACCTTTCGGAAATGCGAGCGTTCTATCAGCGAGTTACAGAGAGACTGAGGTGGGCATTGCTTCTCCAATCTGTAGTTTCCTGTAAATCGAAAAAGGCATCAAATTAACACTAGAACCTAGATCACACAAAGCTTTACCGATGTAAGGTTCTCCTTGTTGGGGTTGGTGCTTAGAGCGCCAATTCCCAGTTGTATTTCTTTGAGAATACTACTGAAAAAAGTTATTATTTTGAATAATATAAGCAGTTTATGTAATATAATATATATATCTTTTAATATGGTAAAGACGTAATGACCTTAGAATGACTAGCCATGATGCTGTTGGAAAAACGTCGCAACTGGCATTGAGTTGTATCATGACGTTGTCATTCTCAGACAGTTCCTGGTCAAGGTTTACACTACTTGGTCAGTATAGTAAACTCGTTGAGACCGGTACATGTCGTATATTGGAATACATTATTCCAATGGTTTCTCAATGAACCATGAGTCTTAGAGACTCATATAGACGTGTAGGTGTTTATAGCGGATAAACACTGAACGACTCACCGAAGATTCTTAATGGATGGTACACCAACATCAATAAGAATCTTCTCGGGTTGAGTAGCATTTGTGATTCTTCGACTTGAGATACCACTGTGGGCGCATGAGACATCTTCCGACCTTAGATGGCAGTCACGTCACCGATCTATTTAGATCAGACCTCCGTCTGTTTGTTGGGTATGGATAGATCCTCAGAGTGTCCTGTGTGTACCGAGATAGGATCCGTCAGTTCTATGTACAGAGCATAGGTAGTCCATATGATTAGCAATCAGATAAAAACCATGGGCCCGTGGTACACTTTAGAAGTCAGTTCTAAGTGTTCTCTTTTAGAGATTGCTAATAGAGACGTCGACGGGATTGTCCCCATAGAGATTTGACGTTTACATCTATATCTCTCGGATATATTCGGATACCTGTGACGGAGGAATTATACATTTGCCATGACCTCGACCTGTATGATTCAGCGAGTTTATCTGTGGTCGTCATAATTTACGGGTGGATAAATTATGGACACGAAAATAGATTTCATGACAGATATTCCTGAATCTATAGAGTCTCACTAATGAAATATACTCGTAGAGTACTAGGGCAATATTTATAAATAATACTGATTATTTATAAAGTTGTTTAAAGGTTAAACGAAAAATACATGTGTTAGGGACCCGATAGCCATTTCCTTAATTTTTGTGTATTTCTATTTAATGTTAGATTAATTCAAATACACATTAATTAATTGTCAAATTGAGATATTTGACTAATATCATAAATATATATGTATTTAATATTTATTGTAAATATAATACATATATTTAATATATTTATATTTAAATAATTATTTAATATATTTATATTTAAATAATTATGTAATTATTTAATTGATAAATAATTAAATTAATTAAAGATATAAATATTTTAAGTTGTGATATTCTGTAAATGCTTTTTGGTTGCCTTTGTTGACTTTAACCAAATCATTAAAGTTGTAATGATGTAAAGTTAACAAGTTGAAAATGCCTTAAATGAAACAAAATAAATATCTTGATATTTATATACTTAAAAATTCGGCCAAGGCCATTTTTTTAAGTATAAATTGTTTGTTTCATTTTAGGGTTTTAATTAACCTAAAACTCTTATAAAAAAACTCCATTAAAGAAGACAAAAGAAGCTTGAGAGAAAGAAAAAGAAAAATAAAGAAAAGTTTGGATTTTAGTAAGTTTCTTCAACTTACTATTAGAGAGGAAAATGTTCCTTGTGTTCTAGGCTACATATTATGATGTTCTCATGTTTTTATATTCTTTATTCTTTGTGTTTTTGTTGGATGGAAGTTTGAGGATATGGTTAATGCATGTAAAAGGTCATAGAATGCTTCTAATATGTTAACAAGCATTCTTTGGATGGTTTTAGAAACTAGTTGCCATTCTAGAGTTATTGACCAACTCTTAAATGACCTAGATTTGTTCTATAGTTATTTCATTGTGGTGAGGCTTGATTGGTGTGGAAAAACTTGATTGAAGTATTGGATTTAATTAATTTGGCATAATTTGTCCAATTTGTTGAAATTGAAAAATTAGGGTTTAAGACCACTTCCAAATTTGAGGCTTTTCATTTATGTTATGCATTTGGATGTGTATATGATTCATATAAAATTTTATGTTGATTGGATATCATCTTGATGTGTTTTGAACATTAAAAGAGCAAAATGCACAATTTGGCCAAAAAATGGGGCTCACGGCATTTGGACAAAAATTTGGGGTTCATGTTGCAATTTGTTTTTTGATGTGTATGACATGTTAAAATCATCTTAGAAATGATTTAGAATCATCCAAAAATTATTTCGAACAATTTAGGACTTAAAATGAACAAAATGCAAAGTTTTGGGCAAATTGGTAATTACATAAAAATTTGATTTCTTGTGTAATATTTCATAATTTAATAATTGGATAATTAAATAAATAATTGTATTTGATTGATCCGAGAAAAAGTTTTGAAATCGGAAAACTTTTGATTTTCCATTATTCCGCTGCGTTACCGGATTTCCGCCATAAAACCCCTTCAGTCCTACGGTGCATGGGACGGTGAAACTGCCAGGATCTTTCAACTTTGGGGGAAGTTTCCTCTGAATGATGGCGCTGCATTCTTCTGTCAATGCTACTGTTTCGTATTTTCCCAATCTTCTTTTCGTGAAAGAATGTTTTTCATGAATTTGACATAGCTGGGCATTTGTTCCAATGCTTCTACAAATGGAATGTTGATATGCAGCTTTTTGAAGCAAAATCAATTCTAAAACATGTTTCAAACTCATGGCAAAGGCATACAAAAATCATTCAATTTGATTTCAATCCAATTTAAATCAACATTCAATATTTCTATCATGCCAACAACACATCCAATATGTCAAATTTCAAAAATTCTCATGAGCTTATTCTAGGGTAACTTTCGGCCAAGCATGTGAATTTGGGGAAAATTAATTTAATCAATTTTTCACAAAATCAATGATGAACAAATCCAATTCAACATCATATAAAATCAATCAAACCATCAATTTTAAAAAAAAAACAAGCTCCAAACACAAAATTCACAAATTAAAGTTTAAGAACCCGAGAATTCCAAATCAAACTTAGATGGCTCTGATACCATTGTAAGTGTTCCTAGAACATGCCAAGATCATCTAAGAGTGATTTTTGTGTGAATTAATCAAAGGGAGTTGTGGAATACTCACATTGATTGGATTGAGTTCAAAACTTTTCCTTCTTTGTTGGATGTGTTGGAAGCATCGGAGCTTGAGATCGAGTTCCAAACTGTCGGATTAGTCTCCCCATCACCTTCCTTTGACTCCTTGATGTACTAGCATGAAGAAATTTTGCAACAAAATTTCATGGTGGAGAGGAAGCATTCATGATTTTTGCAAGAAGTGGGAGAAGATGAATAGTCACATTTTGTTTCCAAAACTTAACTTTAAATCATGTGTGATGTATGATTAATGCCCAACAATTAAAGTTGCCAACCACTTCCATCACCAAAAAGTGACATGTGATGTAAGTGATGTGGGTCCCACCCAAATTTGAATTCCAAAATCAAGTTGGCTTTACACAACACACTTTGGGCCCGGTTCGTTTAATCCGACTAAACGAATTTTCCGTCGCGACGTAATTAAATCTAATTTAATTAAATAATAATGCCTAGCAAAATTATTACGAAAGTCGCTTATGAATTAATTCCAAATTAATTCGTTCGCTAGAATTAAAACCAATTTCAATTCTGCTTTGAAATCCAATTTCATTTTAATATATCTAATATATTATTTTAGCCCAATTAAATAAATTAAATAGTAAAATCCAATTTCACCATTAAATTTATTTTGCCGTTTAATTACAAATTAATTGCGTTCTATCTTCTCGACGAATTTATTCCCGGATAAATTCTCGACGCAATTAATCCCAGATTAATTCTTTCTCTAATAATTAATTCCCAGATTAATTATTGCCGTGATTAATCTCAGATTAATTTTCTCTCTCTCCAATAATTAATCCCAGATTAATTTTGTTCGAGTCAAACATCATCGGTGAATCTTTGGGAGGCGACCCAAGAGATCCATGGATATGTTGGCAGTAAATATGCTCATCGGACTATCCAAATACGTGCGTACCCGGTACCATGTTCTTACCAATTTACAAGATATGGTTGGCTTCTAGCAAAGCACCGTGCCTAGCCAATTCTCCAGAACTATTCCTTAAAAGAATATATCATCTTTGTCAGGCGTAGCATACGTAGTATTGCGTATAACGATCCAGTATCGATATCACATGTTCGGCCTAGAGCTGGAATTGTGTCTGCCTCATACGAAGCATATATCGGATCTCTGGTAACTAGTCTCTATAATCGGATAATCATGACCTAGTCATATTATCCCGATGACTGCAGTACTTAAGAGTACTAGTTCTGTATCCTACGTGATCATCATCTCCATAGGACTGAAGTGATACTTCCATCTTGACATCACACCCAATACACTACGATTCTCAGTATACCCAGAAGAGGCGTACACAGAACCTGATAAAGCCTCGGACGACCAAAACCAAAGTATACTGATTGTCGCAAGTATTAGCGATGCAAGTCTCAGGTTAAGACTAAATACACCTACCCTTATTCGGATTCCCATAGACACATAGTCATACTACCAATGGGATTCCGATGGGTCTATCCAGAGCGAAGCTGTTTCCATACCATCGGTAAGCAGAACCTCATATTACACGTGCATGAGTATCCAATAGTCAAATATATGAGAACTATGCCATTATGCCTCCATAATGCGCACAAGTGCAATACTAGTCTATTCCGCATTATCGATGTCCAGTCTCGATAATACTACGACTAGGGATATTTAATGATTAAACCTTAGTGGATTAATATTGTCTCATATCTTATTAATCTGGTACTAATCATATGGACTTTTATCATTTATATATCGGGGTAATCCAATTACAAATGATAAAAGAGCAATTTCCTTTGTCACATAGTTAATTTGTAAAACAACACCATGTTCTGTACAAATAGTGATGATATGGGTCATAATTGTCCAACAATCTCCCACTTGGCCTATAGCCAATCACTCAAGTGTCTAGAACCTAACTATGTACGGGTCGCTCAAACTTCTGCTGAGAAACAGCTTTCGTCAGCGGATTTACAATGTTATAATCTGATGCTTTTTATTCGATCATATCATCGCCACGATGTATGATCCGATGAATCAGATGAATTAGTCGAAGTACATACTTGGATCGTTGATGAGACCGTATTTCTTTAGCATGTGTTGTAGCCTAGCTCAGCTGCTAACAGAACTTTACCTAATCCAATTAGGATTATATAGATCCAAAATACTTCTTTTGCTGCGTCAACTGCAGCAATGTTCCGCTTTTGTTATTTATTCGGCAACAATATCTTGCTTGGAAGATTTCCAGCTCACTGTTCCGTTATTCAAACTATATACGTATCCTTATTGCGACTTAAAGTCGTATTTATCGGTTTGGAAACTTGCAGTGGTGAACCTAGTTACCTCAAGTTCTCATTTCCCCATATTTCTAGAAAGTATCCTTAGTTCGTCTAAGATACTTAAGGATGTTCTTAACATCAATCCAGTGACCATCTTCTAGATTGGTCTGATTGTGACTCCATATGCTCAAAGCATATGAGACACCAGGTCACGTACATAAAAAAACGTATTAACACTGAGAGAGTGTCAGCAGCTTTCTAGATCTATCACAGTAGATCTTTATTCCTAGAATAAAGTCTGCTTCTCCCAGGTATACCGTGGAGAGTTTTAATGAAATCTAAACTTTCACCGATAATATTATGGGAATGTTATTGCTAAGAAGCAATACATCATCAACTTATATGACATTTATTGTCAGTGCGCTCCCACTAACCTTCTTATATACACAAGAATCATCTTCGTTTTGAATTAAATCATATACCATTATGATTACATCAAAGTGCGGTTCCAAGAATGCAATGCTTGCTTCAATCCATAAATGATCGATTTAACTTGCAAACCTTGTTTGCATGTTTTGGCACAACAAAACCGTCAGGATATTGTAAACATCCTCCAAAAGGTTTCCATTAAGGAAAGCGGTTTGACGTCCATGTGCCATATTTCATAAATAAAATATACAGCATTAGTAAGTATTATCCAAATGGATTTAATCATGGCAATGGATAAAAGGTTTCGTCGTAATCGACACCATGTATTTAACGATACCTTTTCAGTATAAGCCTAGATGTATACATTTATATGTTGCCATCCATGTATGTCTTCCTTGAAGACTCAAATAATACCAATAGGCACAATGTCTTCTGGTACATCAACCAGTGTCCAAACTTGGTCGTATACATGGAATCCATTTTGGATTCATGGCACTTTGCCAAAAAAGGATTCGATACCTAGTATCACTTTCTTATACGTAGCCGGTTCATCTTCCTCAATAAGATTGATATCTATATGAGGTGAGATCAGAAACTCATACCTCTCAGGTTATTTTCTGACTCTTTCTGACCTACGATGTTCTTGTGTATTCGAAGATTATTGGTACAGTTTCATCCCTGATGAACTGTTGGTGTTCCGTGAGGACTCGGTGTCTGGAACAGTATTACTCTCATTTTCATCGAGTTTTACTTTCCTCCCACTTACCACTGCATATAGGAATTCCTATTAGGAAAACCGCATGGAGAGCAACAATTATATTATTCTCTTGTGAGTTGTATAAGTACTATACTTTGGTTTCCCTAGGACAACCTACAAATAGGCACTTATCCGAT
This sequence comes from Zanthoxylum bungeanum, assembly GCA_019454045.1. Taxonomy (NCBI): domain Eukaryota; kingdom Viridiplantae; phylum Streptophyta; class Magnoliopsida; order Sapindales; family Rutaceae; genus Zanthoxylum; species Zanthoxylum bungeanum. Next base: position 387,105 of record SKCR01021769.1, on the reverse strand, counting down.
TTGAGTTCTATTTTGGTATCATCCAAACATATGCCCAGCATCCTCAAATCTTCAGGAATGAGAAACCCGGTTTTTTTCTTGTTCATATCTAATATAAAGTCTGTCTAACAGATTTAGATGGAACCTTATTCAAAATAAGTATTGCATTGTTTAATGCGTATCCCTAGAAGGAAATTGGTAGCTCAGAGCAACTCATCATTAACCTTACTATATCAGACAAAGTTCGGTATCTCAGTTCGGACACATCACTCAATTGAGGTGTTCTGTGAAGAGTCCACTGTGAAAGAATACTATACTTTTTCAAGTAATCTTGAAACTTATATGTTTAAGTATTTTACACTATGGTCCAACCGAAATGTTTTTAATACTTTTACCGGTCTGTTTTCTTACTTCATGTCGAAACACTTTGAATTACTCAAAAGTTTCTCACTTGTGTTTCATAAGATACACATAACCGTAACGCGATGCCACATCCGGAAAGGTTACGAAGTATTCATATCCACCTCTAACCTAACTAGACATGGGCCCACTTACGTCACTATGAACGAGGGCTAACAGATCGGTGGCACTTGCACTTTTACCTAGTAAAAGGTGTTCTAGTCACTTTGCCTAATAAACTAGATTCATAGACATCATTTGAATTAGAATCAAATCCGTCCTAGTATCCACTCTTCGAAAGTGTGGATATACGAATCTTGTTAATGTGTCCCAGACAACAATGCCACTTTTAAGTCTTAACAGATTTATAAAGTTTGAGCTTTTGTTTGTCATATTATATGTTTTAGAATAATTTATATTCTAAATATAAATACTGCTATTCACATCTAATGTGCTTATCTCAATATCATCTTTATAAACAAAACACTTAGTGTTCTAGAATATAAAGGTATACCCGCAACGGGTTAAACTAGATACAAAGATAGTGTTCCTAGTCAAACTAGATACATTATAACAATCTCCTAATTTAAGTACATGCCCAAAGGGCAGTTCCAAAACTTAGGTTTCTACGGCCAAAACAGCGACTCTCGTCCCGTTTCCAACTCATAGGTCGATCTCATCTGAAGCCAGTCTCCTGCTAATCAGCAGATCCCACACATCAGTACATATGTTTATGTACCACATCCAGTATCTAAAATCCAATTTTAAAATCAGCAGTGGACATGTTTATAACAAATATATCTGAAGTCGAAGCCTTGCCCCGCCTTCACTTCCTTCATGTCTGCCTTGTCCATACGGTAGTCACGCTTCCAGCGACCCCGTTTGCCACAGTTTAGGTAGACAACTTGGGATATGTCATTTGTCTTCCCAGAAGACTGTGACGATTTTGCCTTTGCCCCTTTTCACATCCCTAGAAGTCTTCGGCCAAGCCTAGACCTTCTGGGATGTATGAGTAAGATGCGCCTTGTGCTTCTTGCCCTTTTACAAGCTCCGGCTCTGTCTCCTTGAGCATAGCCATTAACTCTCCAAGAGTTTTCTTATTGCAATTAGTACTTCTAAGATCTAAGAATATATGTATGAAGATCCTTCAATTTCAATATCATACTATAAGGATCTAATCCTTAGTTCTGACGAAGAAATTAAGGAGTCATTCCGGCAAGCATAACGGATTGAGCACTAAAGTTATCATCACCATTAGTATTCCAAAGCTCATGCTCCACTATTTGTTCAACTTCGGGCTCAGGCCCGAGATGTCACTCTATCAAATAAAGTAACTTCTTGGCTCCCAGGACTATCATGAGGTTCTATTCCCAATCTGAAAATTGAAGCCGCTTAAAGACATTTTCACCCAGGATTATGTTTTAAACGCTAATCTTTCAGTTATCTTGATTCCAATAGTCCAACTACCCAATCAACGGTTTCAGGTACAATCGAATATAATGATTACTATAGTCTAACTATGTAATCAACTACTATTTGATTGGTTAAATTCAAATATATTGATTACTATAATCCAATTATATAATCAACTATAAATGAAGTAGTTTGAATACAGTCCAACTGTTTAATTAAAATAACAATTGAATATTAGTCCAACTAATATATATAAATTTTTAATGACGAAAAAGAAATGAGCGCGTATTGGTAAGTATCAAAACGAAATTGCAAATTTAATACTTGCCTCCCACTATTTTTCGGCGACCTCTAACCCTCAGTGGAGTACTCGAGAAACCTAGTTTCCTAATGGGCTAGGATCCCGTTATATAACACACAACCTTGACTTTGGCCAACAAGCTGTATGAAACTTAACTAGGTAGATCTCTAAGATCAATTGGATCTCATCCAATTCCTAGATCCAGTAGGTGGACTTCCAAGTCCGAAACATATATCCAATATATGCCAATATATCCAATATATTGCCTAACCTTGTTGGTTTCTAATGTGGTCCCAAGATCATATTTAAGCAATGAAAAGAATGAATACTCAAAGAAGTGAGGCGGAAACACACTTACATTGAACGGATTTTGAGATGTGTTGAAGACAAAATTTCCTCCCTTGTTGATCCTTTGAAGTCTCGGCCAACGACGTCCTTTGTAGATGATGAACAAGCTCCAAGCTTTGTAAGGATTCCAAGCTCTTGAGATGGTTTCCCTATCACCTTGTATTGATTCTTGAAATGTGCTAGCAAGTAAAGAAAAGAAAACAATTTTCTTGTTCTTGAAGATGACTCACGGCAATGTGAGCTTGGGAGAGAGAGAGAGTATTTTCTTGTGTTTGATTTTGTTTTCCAAAAACAAGTAATGCCTAAAGTGTTACCAAATTTTGGTATATGGCTTTCAAAAAGTCAAACCAAATTTTGGAGCCAAAAAATGCATTAAAGGCTCTCAACAACCAACATCATGAATAGTGACTAGTTGTCACTCACCAAAAATGTGAAATGACATCCATCACTAAAGTGACATGTGATGTGACGAGCGATGTGACTTGTGGCCGCACTTGATTCAAAATCGGAGTGGCCTCGCAAACACATCTCGGGCTCGGTTTCGTTAATTCCGAATTAACGAATTTTCCGTTGCGTCGTAATTAAATCAAATTTACTATTCACGTCGCAAGCGAATTAATTCTAAATTAATTCGTATGCCCGAATTAAAATCTAATTTTAATTCCGCGTCGAAATCTAATTTCGTTTAATATATCGAATATATTATTTTATCGATTAATTCTGAATTAATCGTTCTGTCTCTTCAAATAGTATTTTATCCCAGATAAAATATCTCCGTAAATAATTCAAGATTAATTATGTTCGAATCATAAGTCATCGGTGAATCTTCGGGAAGCGACCCAAGAGATCCATGGATATGTTGGCAGTAAATCCGGTCGTCGGACTATCCGAACACGTACGTAACTCGTACTACGTTTTTACTGATTTACGAGACATGGTTGGCATCTAGCAAAGCACCGTGCCTACCCAATTCTCCAGAAATATTCTTAATGGAATATATAATTTATATCAGGCATAGTATACGTAGTATTGTGTATAGCGATCCAGTATCAGATGTCACATGCAAGGCCTGAGGCTGGAATAGTGACTGCCCCGTGTGAAGCATATATCGGATTACAAGCAACTAGTCTCTTTAAATCGGATAATGATGACCTTGTCATATTATCTCGATGGTTGCAACCATTTAGAGTACCAGTTATGTATCCCTGCATGATCATCATCTCCATATGACTGAAGTGATACTTCCTTCTTGACATCACACCCAATACACTACGATTCTCAATAAACCCAGAAGAGGCGTACACAGAACCTGTTAAAGTCCTGGACGACCAAAACCAAAGCGTATTGATTGTCGCAAGTACTAGCGATGTAAGTCTCAGGTTAAGACAAAATACACCTACCCTGATGCGAATTCCCATAGACACATTGTCATACTACCAATGGGATTCCGCGGGGTATATCCAGAGCGAAGCTGTTTCCGTACCATCGGTAAACACAATCTCTTATCACACTTGCATAAGTATCCAATACTTAAATATATTAGAACTATGTCGTTACGCTTCCATAACACGCACAAGTGCGATACTAGTCTATTCCGCATTATCGATGTCCAGTCTCGATAATACTACGACTAGGGATATTTAATGATTAAACCTTTATGGATTGATATTGTCTCATATCTTATAATCCGGAACTAATCATAGGGACTTTTATCATTTATATATTTAAGTAATCAAATTAAAAAATGATAAAATGCAATTTCATTGCTACATAATTAATTTGTACAAAACCCACAATGTCTTTTACAAATAGTGACGCTATAGGTCATAATTGTCTAACAATCTCCCACTTGGCCTATAGTCAGTCACTCAAGCATCTAATACCTGAACTATGTATATGTCGCTCAAACTTTTGCTAAGGAATAGCTTTCATCAGCGGATCTGCTATATTATCCTCTGATGCGACCTTCTCGATCTTCACATCGCCACGATGTATGATCTCACGAATCAGATGGAAACGTTGAAGAACATGCTTGGATCGTTGATGAGACCGCGGTTCCTTAGCCTGCGCTATAGCCCCGTTATTGTCACAATACAATGGAACGGGTTCAGCTGCTAACGGAACTACTCCTAATCCAATTTGGAATTATCGGATCCAAACTGCATATTTTGCTGCTTCAGCTGCAGCAATATAAACCCATTTTTTGTTGTTGAATCGGCAACAGTCTTTTGCTCGGAAGATTTCCAGCTTACTGCTTCGTTATTCAAACAAAATATGTACCCGGATTGCGACTTGTAGTCGTCTTTATCGGTTTGGAAACTTGCATCAGTATACCCAGTTACCTCAAGTTCTCCTTCTCCATAGATTAAGAAAGCATCCTTAGTTCGTCTAAGATACTTAAGGATATTCTTAATCGCCATCCAGTGACCATCACCTAGATCAGCCTGATAGCTACTACACATGCTCAAAGCATACGAGACATCAGGTCGCGTACATATCATGGCATACATGATCGATCCGACTACCGAGGCGAACGGTATCCAACTCACGTTGTCTCTCTCATCTTGAGTTTTAGGACACATGTCCTTAGATAGAGTGACGCCATGTGACACTGGCAACAGTCCCCTCTTAGACTGATCCATGTTGAATCTCTTCAACACTTTATCAATGTACATACTCTGGGAGAGTCCAAACAGCTTTCTAGATCTATCCCGGTAGATCTTTATTCCTAGAATAAAGGCTGCTTCTCCCAGATCTTTCATGGAGAATTTTAATGAAAGCCAAGCTTTCATCGATGTTAACATGGGAATGTCATTGCCAATAAGCAATACATCGTCAACGTAAAGGATAATGAATGTCAGTGCGCTCCCACTAACCTTCTTATATACACAAGGATCATCTTCGTTTTGAACGAAATCATATTCTTTTATGATCTCATCAAAACGTTGGTTCCAAGAACGTGATGCTTGCTTTAATCCATAAATGGATCGATTTAACTTACAAACCTTGTTTGCAAGTCTTGGTACGACAAAACCGTCAGGATGTTGCATATAAACATCCTCCAAAAGTTTTTCGTTAATGAAAGCGGTTTTGACGTCTATCTGCCATATCTCGTAATCGAAATATGCATAAATAGCAAGCATTATGCGAATGGATTTAATCATGGCAACAGGTGAAAAAGTTTCATCATAATCGACACCATGTCATTGACGATAACCTTTCGCTACAAGCCTAGCTTTGTACGTTTGTATGTTGCCATCCATGTCGGTCTTCCTCTTGAAGACACATTTGCATCCAATAGGCTTTACACCTTCTAGTGCATCAACCAGTGTCCAAACTTGGTTGGTGTACATGGAATCCATTTCGAAATTCATAGCATCTTGCCATAAACCGGAGTCGATACCTTATATCGCTTCCTCATACGTATCCGGCTCGTCTTCCTCAATAAGATTAATATCCACATGAGGTGAGATCAGAAACCCATACCTCTCAGGTTGTTTTCTGACTCTCTCCGACCTACGCGGTCCTTATGTATTCAAAGATTATGGTACAGTCTCATCCATGATGGACTGTTCATGTTCTGTTAAGGATTCTGTGCCAGGAACAGTATCACTCCGATTTTCATCGAGTTCTACTTTCCTCTCACTTATCACTGCGTTTAGGAATTCCTTCTCAAGGAAAACCGCATGTAGAGCAACAAATACTTTGTTCTCTTATGGGTGATAGAAGTAATATCATTTGGTTTCCCTAGGATATCCTACAAATAGGCATTTATCCGATTTGGGTTCTAGTTTGGTACCTTCCAAACATTTGACGTATGCCCAGCAACCCCAAATCTTCAGGAATGAGAAACCCGGTTTCTTTCCTGTACATATTTCAAATGGAGTCTGTTGAACAGACTTTGACGGAACCTTATTCAAGGAAATAGGTAGCTCTGTGCGACTAATCATAGACCTCACCATGTCTAACAAAGTTTGGTTTCTCCGTTCGGACACACCGTTTAATTACGATGTTCCGGGAGGAGTCCACTGTGAAAGAATACCATATTCTTTCATGTAATCAAGAAACACATTGCTCAAGTATTTGCCACCATGGTCCGATCGTAATGTGTTGTGATATTTTTATATCGTACCATAAGTGTACGGTGTCAAGTTTTAGTATATACCAGTGAAAGAGTGTCGAACCCACAGGGATTGCGTTAACTCGCACTAAGTACTATAATTGATAATCCTAACTTTATTTAGACGATAATTAATAAAGATGTAATTAAATAAATAAATATAAAAACAATAATTAGGAGGAACTAATACAGTAGCTTCTTCTTGTGTATCCACTGACTACTTTGACATGAAAAAGATAGTTTGGCAATTGTGGCAGTTTTTATCCAAATATCCCTACTGCTGCTTGGTTATGGAGGACGAAATTTTCCCAATCTGTGTTTCTAAGGACTTCATTGTGGCCTCCATATTTTCCATGTGTGTCTCAATAATGTTTAGCCTTGACTCAGTCTTCTCAAATCTCGCTGAAGTGTTAGCAACGAACGTGTTCACGAAATCTTCTGAGGAAGATTTCTGCTCAGCTCTTGGATAGTCAAAACCAGAAGAAGGCTACAAGGTATTCTCTGTGTTAGCATATGACAGGTTTGGGTGATAGCGGTTAGGCACAAGATTTCCTCTATAGCTGTTGAATTTCCTATTGTTCACATATTAGACTTGCTCAAAGTTCTGGTTTCCTTCCAATAACTGCATGTTTGTAGCTGCCGCTGATTCAATAGATGGTACTCGTGGATTTGTCAGGGCTGCTACTTTAGTGGCTAAGGTGGAAATCTGAGTTGGAAGTGCCAGAAGAGGGTCTACTTCATATATTCCAGCCACCTTGGTCACCGTAGCGCGTTCACTTGGCCATTGATAATTGTTAATGGCCATTTCTTCCAATAAATTATGCGTTTCCTCAGCTGATTTCTTGAATAGAGCTCCCTCAGCTGCTGCATCAACCACAGTTTTATTCGAACTATTCAACCCATTATATAACAACTGAATCTGGACCCAATCTTCATCATCATGTTGTGGGCATCTTCGTAGTAGATCCTTAAAGCGCTCACATTCTTCATATAAAGTCTCAGTCTCCATCTGCTTAAATATGCTGATTTCTGCCCTCAGTTGAGCTGATTTAGCTGGCGGAAAGAACCTCTCAAGAAATTTTGTGGCAATATCCTGCCATGTCATGATACTCCCTATCTGTATTGATTGCAGCCAATCCCACGCTTTATCCCGTAAAGAGAATGAGAATAAGCGTAGCCTGATAGCCTCTTTACTCACGCCATTTATCTTTATAGTATCTGCGATCTCCAAGAACATCCTTAAGTGCAAGTTGGGATCATCTACAGCTGAATCCCCAAACTGATTCCTTTGTACCATGTTGATCAATGCAGGTTTTAACTCAAAATTATTGGTGTTGATTGGTTGATGGGCAATCCCAGAATAGATATCATCAATGACCGGTTTGAAGTGATCTCTGATTGCCACCTGGCGTGGGTTGTTCTCTATGTTTTCAGCTGCCATTGCTACTTTTTCAATTTTTCTTTCTTTTCTTAGTCTCCTCTCAATTCTTTCTATTTCAGGATCAAACAGGAGCGAGTCGAGACTTGTGGATTTTCGCATTCACTGAAGCACCAAAAGCAAAAGAAAAGAACAAAAATCAATAAACAAGAATAAACTAAAAATTAAAATAAAAATAAAAATTAATAATACAAGACTAAAATAAAAGATAAAAATCTAAATTAAAGCTAAGATTACTTGGTAGTAGTATTAATGTGAATTAAACAAACAATCCCCGGCAACGGCGCCAAAAACTTGTTGTGATATTTTTATATCGTACCGCAAGTGTACGGTGTCAAGTTTTAGTATAAATCAGTGAAAGAGTGTCGAACCCACATGGATTGCGTTAACTCGCACTAAGTATTACAATTGATAATCCTAACTTTATTTAGACGATAATTAATAAAGATGTAATTAAATAAATAAATATAAAAACAATAAAATAGGAGGAACTAATACAATAGAGATTCTGGATCCTGATTTCACCTAACTGTCGCCTATGTATTTGTTATGCCAATTAATCTTTGTTCAGTTATATTGTTTATAAGTCAAGACTCCTAAAATATTCACTCCCTCTCTCGAGTATCAGTGAAAATATCATCAACTACAGACTTCGATATCTCTATAAAAATCCAATAGTTAACGACTCATTACGCTTTGTGATTCTATGTTAACGACTTCAAAGGACTACAGATTCTCTCGAACTCTATAAAATCCTAGGTCATATTCTCTAGATCTATTCAAAATCCCCTCTCTCGAGTGATAGATTCTAAACATTCATCATCTTCAATTGTGGCCAACAATCAAGAAGCATTAAACTCAAAAGAATATAAATAAATTAATAAAACTTCATAACAAAATTAACAATCAATACAAGGTTCAAGCATAGATTACATCATTCCCCATAATTAAGGAGTTAATTCATGACAAAAGATAAATACATTAATAAACAAGTCCTGAATCTAATGGAAATCATTAGAGTTCTACGAAAGAAATAAGAAGATAAAACCTGAATTGAATCTCTTCCTCCTCGGATGTCAACGCCTTAATCCCTCCTTGTTGCTCTTCAATCCTCCTCCTGGGATCTCTAAAATATTTGTTTCCGTGTTTTGTGCAGTGTATTAGCCTCCTCCTTTAATTCTGGACGAACTGTTATATTTATAATAGAGTCTGGTAGTCATTGGGTATCTTAAAACAAAACCCTAAAAATAATGCTCATGGAACGCGCGTCTGCTTGCTAGCCCGCAGCACCATGGCTCCTTAAATGGGCGTCGCGGTGCCTAATGCATATTGTTAAGTTGTCAATGGCGCTACGGCGCCATACTCACTGGACTTTGTATTGGCTACTGGGCGCCGTGGCGCCAGTTCTTTGGATCTCAATAACGTGCCATGGCGCCTCCTTTGCTGGAAGATGTATGGATATACGGCACCCTGGCGCCAGTCTTCTGTGCCTGATTTTCTCAAGGGCGCCGTGGCTCTAGTCTAATTTCTCACTGATTCCTGTTTTTCGCGTTCTAGGCTCCTGTGTGCGTCCTATGCATCAATATAGTCCCTAAACACTTGCAATTGTCCCATGATCCATGTATTAATGCTCCTACAAATAAAACATGAAATAAACTATAAATGACATTTAAATATCTCGAAATATAACAAAACAGTAAGCTAAAAATGCCGTAATAAGTGGGTATAAACCACACTTATCATAATGTCTTAATACTTTTACCGGTCTGTTTTTCTACTTCGTGTCGAAACTCTTTGAATTTCTCAAAAGTTTCTGACTTGTGTCTCATAAGATACACAAAACCAAAACGCGATGCATCATCCGTAAAGGTTACGAAGTATTCATATCCACCTCTATCCTGGCTAGACATGGGCCCACAAACGTCACTATGAACGAGGGCTAACAGTTCGGTGGCACGTACACCTTTACCGCTAAAAGGTGATTTAGGAATCTTGCCTAATAAACAAGATTCGCATACGTCATATGAATTTGGATCAAATCCGTCCAAGTACCCACTCTTCGAAAGTGTGGATATACGTGTCTTGTTTATGTATCCCAGACGACAATGCCACATATAAGTTTCATATTTGTTGCTTACTTTAAGCCTTTTGTTTGTTACATTATATGTTTGAGATTGATTCATATTCAAAATATAAAAACCATTATTTGCATCAGCTGTGAAAATTTCCATATCATTTTTATACATAAAACACCCGGTGTTTCTAAATACAAAAGTATACCCACGTTGGGTTAACATAGATACAGAAATTATATTCCTAGTCAAACTAGGTACAAAATAACAGTTTATAAGTTCAAGTACATGCCACGAGGGCAGTTCCAAAACATAAGTGCCCACGGCCAAAACGGCAACTCGATTCACATTTCCAACATGGAGGCCAATCTCTCCTGAGGCCAGTCTCCTGCTAATCCACAGATCCTGCACATCAGTACATATGTGAGTACCACAACCAGAATAAAAAAATCCAATTTTTAAAACTAGAAGTAGACATGTTTATTTCTATAACAAACATACCTGAAGCCGGTGTCTTGCCCGCTTTGATTTCCTTCATGTGTGCCTTGTACTCGCGGCAGTCACACTTCCAGTGACCCCGCTTCCCGCACTGCAAGCATACATCTTGGGATTTGTCCTTGGGTTTCCCAGAACCCTTTGACGATTTGGCCTTGACCTTGTGCTTCTTGCCCTTAAGGAGCTCCTTTTCTGCCTCACGCAGAGTGGACATCAACTCTCCAAGAGTCTGGTCTTGGTTCAACATGTTGTAGTTCATGATGAACCCACTCCAAGTGTCGGGGAGAGACTGTAGGATCAAATCTACTGAAGTCTCAGCCTCGAAGACTATGCCCATCTGTCCGAGCTGCTCAATGTCAGCAATCATCTCTGAGACATGATGCTCAACAGACGTACCCTCTGACATTCGAGCGCGGAAGTGCTTCTTCTGCAACTCGTATCTTTGCGATCTAAGGTTAGATCGGTGGAGATCGTGCAACTTCGCCATCATCTCATAGGGATCCAACCCCTTGTTTTGACGATGGAATTACGGAGTCATAGCGGCAAGCATTACTGATTGAGCAGTCACATTATCATCGCTATGAGTCTTCCAAAGCTCAAGCTCAAGCAACTGATCAGGTCGGGTCCTAGAACAATTCTGAGATTCATATCCCAGTCTTGAAAGATTCTGCCATTAAAGACGTTGTCGCCCATGACAATATCCCTAATGCTTAACTTTCCAGTCATCTTAACCGCAATAGTCCAACTATTCGATTAACGATGTTTGGGTACAGTCTAACTGTTACAAGAAAAATAATGATATATTAGTCCAACTAATAAAATAATTTGACGAAATAATTTGAAAGCGCGTAAAGCTAAGTATTTGAACGAAATTATAAATTCAATACTAGTCTCCCACTATTTTTCGGCGAGCCTCTAACCCTCTGTTGAGTACTCGGGAAACCTAGTTTCCTAGTGGGCTAGGATCCCGTTAAATAACACATAACCTTGACTTTGGACAGCAAGCTGTATGATATTTAACTAGGTAGATCTCTAAGATCAATTGGATCTCATCCAATTCCTAGATCCGGTAGGTGGACCTCCAAGTCCGAAACATATATACAATATAAATGCCAATATATCCAATATATTTTCCTAACCTTTTTCCTCTGAATCAACTAAGCCTTGCCTTTGGCACAACAAGCTTAATGATTCCAGTTAAACGGAACCCATTGACTTTGGAAAGCTTCGTAATCGATGTCGATGGACAAGAAGTGATCTTGACTTTGGCCAACAAATCACAACTTGGACAAGACACCGATATGGAATAAAGCCTTCATGATTCAAACACATCCGCGATGGACAAAGGCCTTCACTTTGGCCAACAAGTCAGTGTCAATCTTGGATCTTGAGTAAGAATCACTCAATGGAAGGAAAAACGCTTAATATGTTTTGAGGGTTTTTTTCGCGTAAATTGGCAACCAATTTATTATCTTTGTTAGGTCTCATCATACACCCTTAAGCATGCATTCTAAAAGCATAATAAGGCGCGAAAATAAATTAATAACGATATGCGGATGGATATCTCACAGATTGTTCCTAGAACGAATCACTCTTTTTCCTCTCCCCGGCTAGCACTATTCTTACTTCTACCCAATTACATAATACAATAAGAGAAACCTCATTAACATTGAGGGGAATTAGGTGAGAAGATAATACAAAGAATCAAGAGAGAAAAGGCTGGACACACAGGTCCAATTTAATAAATTCTAAATTTATTACAACAATTTCCAAAATTTCCCTCACCCATCTAATATCCATCCGATATACATTATTCATACATACATCCAAGTATTCACACAAAGCATGTTATTCAATCAATCTAATCCAATTAATTAATCTCTGAATTAAGTGATCATCCAATGTTCAAACAATGATTTGATTTTGCGCGAGTCCAACTCGTTTGTGAATAATTACTCGAAGTACGAATTCTTGAATTATATCGAACTACTCTTTAAATCTAATTTAATTCGTATTCAATACTAATTCATTTATTTAATTCCAAATTAAATATCTACACTTTTTAATGCGCTTTAACGACTTAGATTCCAAATCTAATCTTAACGAGTCTCAAAGCCCAATTAACATCCAATGTTGTTTAATTAAAGTCCAATGGGCTTTCAATTGATTTCATAAGGCATGGATTTTGGTCAATATGGGTCAAACTCAAATACCAAAGCCTAATTAAGGAATCACCCTTATTTGCCAAGAAACCAATTTAGGCCCATTAGGCCCAATTAAACATTTAAAGCCCATTTGTTATATTTGGACTTAATGGAATGATTTAGGCCCAATTTGGATCCAATCCAATTTGACTTAAATCAACTTGGCCCAACCAAGCCCATTTTGCCCAAATACAACAATTATAAGCCCAATTTATTAAATTCCAATTTTCCAAAATTCATAATTTAATAAATCAAAGTGTTTAGCCATGTTTAATCTTTTAAATTAACATTTCCAAAATACTAATATAATCCATTAATCATGCTTTTCATCATCAACACATGTCCAACATAATTGATTCAAAAAATCATCTCATTTTATGCTATATAGCTCACAGCATTGGTGGGTATTTTTAAGTCGATTTCGTTTTCAATCCGATTGAATTACAAATCAACATTATCCCAAGTCTTTCATCTCATGCAATGATCAACATAACAAAATACCATGACTTTAGGGTTTCATCATGCATTCGGCCAAGCCTATGGTTTGGGGAAAAATTAATCCAATTCATATTTCATGAAATTGATCATGCATAACACTATGTTATCGTCATTCAAGCATACTTAATCAAACAATTTCATCAAATCATGCTCAAATCATTTTTAACCAAATTTTTAGCATATGAACCCTAATATTTTTCATACTCAAATTAGGCTCTGATACCATTGTTGGTTTCTAATGTGGTCCCAAGATCATATTTAAGCAATGAAAAGAATGAATACTTAAAGAAGTGAGGCGGAAACACACTTACATTGAACGGATTTTGAGATGTGTTGAAGACAAAATTTCCTCCCTTGTTGATCCTTTGAAGTCTCGGCCAACGAGGTCCTTTGTAGCTGATGAACAAGCTCCAAGCTTTGTAAGGATTCCAAGCTCTTGAGATGGTTTCCCTATCACCTTGTATTGATTCTTGAAGTGTGCTAGCAAGTAAAGAAAAGAAAACAATTTTCTTGTTCTTGAAGATGACTCACGGCAATGTGAGCTTGGGAGAGAGAGAGAGTATTTTCTTGTGTTTGATTTTGTTTTCCAAAAACAAGTAATGCCTAAAGTGTTACCAAATTTTGGTATATGGCTTTCAAAAAGTCAAACCAAATTTTGGAGCCAAAAAATGCATTAAAGGCTCTCAACAACCAACATCATGAATAGTGACTAGTTGTCACTCACGAAAAATGTGAAATGACATCCATCACTAAAGTGACATGTGATGTGACGAGCGATGTGACTTGTGGCCGCACTTGATTCAAAATCGGAGTGGCCTAGCAAACACATCTCGGGCTCGGTTTCGTTAATTCCGAATTAAAGAATTTTCCGTTGCGTCGTAATTAAATCAAATTTACTTTTCACGTCGCTAGCGAATTAATTCTAAATTAATTCGTATGCCCGAATTAAAATCTAATTTTAATTTCGCGTCGAAATCTAATTTCGTTTAATATATCGAATATATTATTTTATCGATTAATTCTGAATTAATCGTTCTCTCTCTTCAAATAGTATTTTATCCCAGATAAAATATCTCCGTAATTAATTCAAGATTAATTATGTTCGAATCATACGTCATCGGTGAATCTTCGGGAAGCGACCCAAGAGATCCCTGGATATGTTGGCAGTAAATCTGGTTGTCGGACTATCCGAACACGTACGTACCTCGTACTACGTTTTCACCGATTTATGAGACATGGTTGGCTTCTAGCAAAGCACCGTGCCTACCCAATTCTCCAGAAATATTCTTAATGGAATATATAATCTATATCAGGCATAGTATACGTAGTATTGTGTATAGTGATTCAGTATCGGATGTCATATGTGAGGCCTGGGGCTGGAATAGTGTCTGCCCCGTACGAAGCATATATCGGATTACAAGCAACTAGTCTCTTTAAATCGGATAATCATGACCTTGTCATATTATCCCGATGGTTGCAACCATTTAGAGTACCAGTTTTGTATCCCTGCGTGATCATCATCTCCATATGACTGAAGTGATACTTCCTTCTTGACATCACACCCAATACACTACGATTCTCAATAAACCCAGAAGAGGCGTACACAGAACCTGTTAAAGTCCTGGACGACCAAAACCAAAGCGTATTGATTATCGCAAGTACTAGCGATGTAAGTCTCAGGTTAAGACCAAATACACCTACTCTGATGCGAATTCCCATAGACACATAGTCATACTACCAATGGGATTCGCGGGGTCTATCCAGAGCGAAGCTGTTTTCGTACCATCGGTAAACACAGCATCCTATCACACTTGCATAAGTATCCAATACTTAAATATATGAGAACTATGTCGTTACGCTTCCATAACACGCACAAGTGCGATACTAGTCTATTCTGCATTATCGATGTCCAGTCTCGATAATACTACGACTATGGATATTTAATGATTAAACCTTTATGGATTGATAATGTCTCATATCTTATAATCCGGAACTAATCATAAGGACTTTTATCATTTATATATTTAAGTAATCAAATTACAAAATGATAAAATGCAATTTCATTGCTACATAATTAATTTGTAAAAAAACCACAATTTCTTTTACAAATAGTGACGCTATGGGTCATAATTGTCTAAGAAACCTTTTTCCTCTGAATCAACTAAGCCTTGGCTTTGCCTCAACAAGCTTAATGAAATCAGTTAAGCGTGACCCATTGACAGTGGGAAAGCTTCATAATTGAGGCCGATGAACAAGAAGTGACATTGACTTTGGCCAATAAATCACAACTTGCCCAAGGCGTACGATATGGAACAAAGATTTCGTGATCCAAACACATCCGCGATGGACAAAGGTCTTGACTTTGGCCAACAAACCAAAGCCAATCTTGGATTTTGAGAGAGAATCACTCAATGGATTGAAAAACGCTTAATATAAAATGAGGGTTTTTCACGTAAATTGGCAACCAATTTATTATCTTTAATTAGGTCTCATCTTACACCCTTAAGCATGCAATCTAAAAGCATAATAAGGCGCGATAAAATTTAATAATGATATGCAGATGGATATACAACAAACTTGTTCCTAGAATAAATCTCTCATTTTCCTCTCTCCCGCTAGCATTATTCATACTTCTACCCAATTACATAATACTTCTAAAGAAACCTCATTTACATTGAGGGGAATTGGTGAGAAGAGAAATACAATGAGAGGTAATAGGCTGGACACGCAGGTCCAATTTAATAAATTCTAAATTTATTACAACAATTTCCAAAATTACCCTCACCCATCTAATATCCATCTGATATACATTATTCATACATACATCCAAGTATTCACACAAAGCATGTTATCAATCAATCTAATCCAATTAATTAATCTTTGATTAGTGACCATCCAATGTTCAAACAACGATTTGATTTGCGTGAGTCCAACTCGTTTAAGAATAAATACTCAAAGTAAGTATTCCTGAATTATATCGAACTATAATTTTAAATCCAATTTAAATTATATTCAATACTAATTCATATTTAATTCCAAATTAAATAATTACACTTTCAATAGTGTCTTTTAGACTTGGATTCCAAATCCAATCTTAACGGGTCTCAAAAGCCCAATTAGTATCCAATACTATTCAATGAAAGTCCAATGGGCTTTCAATTAATTCTTAAGGCATGGGCTTTGGCAATTATGGGTCAAACCCAAGATGCCAAGGCCCAATTAGGAATCACCCTATGCCAAAAATCAATTTAGGCCCATTAGGCCCAATTAAAATTTTAAAGGCCCAATTATCATATTTGGACTTTATGGAAATGGTTTTAGGCCCAATTGGATCCAACCAATTATCCTAAACCAAACTTGGCACAACCAAGCCCATTAAGCCCAAATACAACAATTAAATTAATTCATTATTCCAAATTACAAATTAATTCAATTCAAGTGTAATTACATAATTAATTAATTAATCTAATGCTTCTAAAACACTAATTAATTCATTTAATCATGCTCATAATTTTCAATTCATGTCCAACACAAATTGAAGCAAAATCAATTCTAAAACATGCTTCAAACACAAGGCAAAGGCATACAAAAATCATTCAATTTGATTTCAATCCAATTTAAATCAACATTCAATATTTCTATCATGCCAACAACACATCCAATATGTCAAATTTCAAAAATTCCCATGAGCTTATTCTAGGGTAACTTCCGGCCAAGCATGTGAATTTGGGGAAAATTAATCTAATCAATTTTTCATAAAATCAAGGATGCACAAATCCAATTCAACATCATATAAACTCAACCAAACCATCAATTTAAGAAAATCAAGCTCCAAACACAAAATTCCCAAATTAAAGTTTAAGAACCCTAGAATTCCAAATCAAACTTAGATGGCTCTGATACCATTGTAAGTGTTCCTAGAAAATGCCAAGATCGTCTAAGAGTGATTTGTGTGTGAATTAATCAAAGGGAGTTGTGGAATACTCACATTGATCGGATTGAGTTCAAAACTTTTCCTTCTTTGTTGGATGTGTTGGAAGCATCGGAGCTTGAGATCGAGTTCCAAACTCTCGGATTAGTCTCCCTATCACCTTCCTTTGACTCCTTGATGTGCTAGCATGAAGAAATTTTGCAACAAAATTTCATGGTGGAGAGGAAGCATTCACGGTTTTTGCAAGAAGTGGGAGAAGATGAAATGTCACATTTTGTTTCCAAAACTTAACTTTAAATATTGTGTGATGTGTGATTAATGCCCAACAATTAAAGTTTCCAACCACTTCCATCACCAAAAAGTGACATGTGATGTAAGTGATGTGGGTCCCACCCAAATTTGAATTCCAAATTCAAGTTGGCTTTACACAACACACTTTGGGCCCGGTTCGTTTAATCCGACAAAACGAATTTTCCGTCGCGACGTAATTAAATCTAATTTAATTAAATAATAATGCCTAGCAAAATTATTACGAAAGTCGCTTACGAATTAATTCCAAATTAATTCGTTCGCTAGAATTAAAACTCAATTTCAATTCCGCTTTGAAATCCAATTTCATTTTAATATATCTAATATATTATTTTAGCCCAATTAAATAAATTAAATAGTAAAATCCAATTTCACCATTAAATTTATTTTGCTGATTAATTCCAAATTAATCGCATTCTATCTTCTCAACGAATTTATTCCCGGATAAATTCTCGATGCAATTAATCTCAGATTAATTCCCAGATTAATTATTGCGTGATTAATCCCAGATTAATTTTCTCTCTCATAATTAATCCCAGATTAATTTTGTTCGAGTCAACCATCATCGGTGAATCTTTGGGAGGCGACCCAAGAGATCTCTGGATATGTTGGCAGTAAATACGGTCATCGGACTATCCAAATACGTGCGTACCCGGTACCACGTTCTTACCAATTTACAAGACATGGTTGGCTTCTAGCAAAGCACCGTGTCTACCCAATTCTCCATAAATATTCTTTAAATGAATATATAATCTTTGTCAGGCGTAGAATACGTAGTATTGCGTATAACGATTCAGTATCGATATCACATGTTGGGCCTAGGGCTGGAATTGTGTCTGCCCCGTACGAAGCATATATCGGATCTCTGGTAACTAGTCTCTATAATCGGATAATCATGACCTAGTCATATTATCCCGATGACTACAGTACTTAAGAGTACTAGTTCCGTATCCTACGTGATCATCATCTCCATATGACTGAAGTGATACTTCCATCTTGACATCACACCCAATACACTACGATTCTCAGTATATCCAGAAGAGGCGTACACAGAACCTGTTAAAGCCCCGGACGACCAAAACTAAAGTATACTGATTATCGCAAGTATTAGCGGTGCAAGTCTCAGGTTAAGACCAAATACACTTACCCTGATTCGGATTCCCATAGACACAGAGTCATACTACCAATGGGATTCCGAGGGGTCTATCCAGAGCTAAGTTGTTTCCGTACCATCGGTAAACCGAACCTCGTATTACACTTGCATGAGTATCCAATACCCAAATATATGAGAACTATGCCATTATGCCTCCATAATGCGCACAAGTGCAATACTAGTCTATTCCGCATTATCGATGTCCAGTCTCGATAATACTACGACTAGGGATATTTAATGATTAAACCTTAGGGGATTAATATTGTCTCATATCTTATTAATCCGGTACTAATCATATGGACTTTTATCATTTATATATCGGGGTAATCCAATTACAAATGATAAAAGAGCAATTTCCTTTGTCACATAGTTAATTTGTACAACAACACCATGTTCTGTACAAATAGTGATGATATGGGTCATAATTGTCCAACATGTACGTCTCCTTGTGGGCCTGCCTTAGCAGTCACAACGAGAAACGACCAGGACCGGAAACCTATGAGTCACTATTGAGTGATTGACAAATGAGTTGTCTACCTGATGAATATACGTAGGCGAGACCGTGCCTCTGCTGTGAGCTGAAATATATTTATGGGATTCACCTTTCACTATTTGTATTTAATTTAATTATTAAATCTTTATATTCTGTTTGGGGATTATAGTATTGCATGATTTAGTGGGAGGGGCATTTTTAGACTAAAAAATCCATGATCTAGCTAATGCTTTTATGATATTATATGAAACTGCTTTATTTTCTGCTAACCATTTTTCGTGATCTATATGATATATTTGCGATGGCGGCACCATCCACTAATCCGTTTGTGTGTATGCTTGATGCGAACAAACTTAAAGGCACAGAGAACTTTGTTGATTGGGACTTGGATTTGAGGATTGTCCTCGATTCCGAAAAGTTGGGATATTTTCTTGAGGGTCTGTTGCCCCTTGTTGTGGCAGAGGATGCAACACCGGAGGAACACCAAGTTTTTCAAGCTTGGAAAGATGATGACTTAAAATTTAAGTCATATATCTTAAGTTCACTGTCTCTGGGACTCAAGAAACAATACTATGGCATGTCAGATGTGTATAGTATGATGACATGATTAAGCCAATCGTTTGAGAACCAAGAACAAGTTGTTGTTCACAAGGTCGCAATAAAACGGTTCCATGTGCTAATGGATGAGGGGCAAGTTGTTAGCCCGCATGTTCTTCAGATTATCGATTTGATCGATCAATTGAGGCAAATAATCTCATTCTGAATGACATTCTCGGTAGGAGTGTCATTCTTGGTTCACTCCCAGCTTCTTATCGCCAGTTCGTGATGTACTTCAACATGAACAGGATTATCTGTACCTACCATGAGCTGCATAAGATGTTGCTCACGGTGGAAGAGGACATCAAGAAGGGAGTACCGACTCGCCATCCGAGACCTACTTCACTTTCTGCTTCTTCCCAGACTTGGTCAAAGGGAAAGAAAAAGAAAGGGAAGAAGAATAAGGGTTTTAGTCCTCAACCACGGGCAAAGATATCAAAGCCCAAGAGGGCTTCTGAAGATAAATACAATCACTGCAGTAAAGTCGGGCACTGGAAAAGGAACTGTCCTGACTACGTTGCCCAGCTGAGGAGGGAGAGAGCATCTACATCAGGTACATTTATTTTTCTAGTTATTGATATATCTTTGGCTTGTGAAGCCATTACATCCACCTGGATTTTAGATTCTGCTTGTCCCATTCACATTTGCAATTCGTTGCAGGTGCTGAAGGAAAGTAGGAAACTGAAGCCTGGAGAGATGCAGTTGCGATTTGGGAGTGGAGACTCACTGGATGCAGTTGCAGTGGGAGTATACGAGATCCCTTTGCCGAAAGGAACATTTTTGTCATATGATTGTTATTTTGTA
Source organism: Zanthoxylum bungeanum (assembly GCA_019454045.1). Taxonomy (NCBI): domain Eukaryota; kingdom Viridiplantae; phylum Streptophyta; class Magnoliopsida; order Sapindales; family Rutaceae; genus Zanthoxylum; species Zanthoxylum bungeanum. Next base: position 366,551 of record SKCR01021769.1, on the reverse strand, counting down.
CCTGGATGTGTAGCTAATATTATATCTCTTTTTGTATTGGATACAGAAGGCTATCATATTAATATTAAGAACTGTTCTTTATATTCATATGATAAATGTAATATTCAGATCCTTTGTTGTCCAAATAAGCATGGTCATTATACATTGTAAACTTCAAAAGATATTTTGAATACTTGAATTAATAAATGTAGTTTACCTGTTGTTAATAATACTGAACTTTGGCATATGCGTCTAGGTCATATAGGCGTTAAACGCCTTACCCCAATTGGTTAGGAATGGTTTGATACCAGATTTTACCATTGAATCCTATCCAACTTGTGAATCGTGTATTCAAGGTAAGATGACCAAAGCCCCATTTTCAGCTGTTGGACACCGTGCCACTAACTTACTGGAACTCATACATTCTAATGTATATGGTCCACTAAGTCAGACTGCTCACAGTGGTTATTTGTACTTCGTTACCTTTACCGATGATCTGTCACGGTACGGTTATGTCTATTTGATGCGACATAAATCGAAAACCTTTGAAAAGTTCAAAGAGTTCCGAAATTAAGTAGAAAAACAAACTGGTCAATATATTAAATGCCTTCGATCTGATCGAGGCGGAGAATATATGAGTGGTGAGTTCATCGATTATGTGAAAGAGAATGGGATTCTCTCTCAATATACTCATACAGGTACTCCACAACACAATGGAGTGTCTGAGAGGAGAAATCGGACTTTATTGGATATGGTCCGATCGATGTTGAGTTTCACAGATTTGCCATATTTCTTATAAGGCTACTCTCTTTTAACATCTGCACATCTTTTGAATAAGATTCCTTCAAAAGTTGTTCCTACGACTCCGTATGAGATTTGGCAAATGGATGTTAAAAGGGCTTTTCTAAATGGATTTCTTGATGAAGAAATCTATATGGAACAGCCGGAAGGTTTTACATCCAGCGAGAACTCGGGTAAGGTATGTAAGCTTAAGAAGTCCATTTATGGACTTAAATAAGCTTCACGAAGTTGGAATCTTTGATTCGACAAGATTATTAGATCGTCTGGTTTTCTCACGAATTCGGAAGAATCATGTGTGTAACAGAAGGCCAATGGGAGCATGGTCGTATTTTTAGTCCTATATGTTGATGACATCCTAATCATTGGAAATGATATAGGAATGTTACAAAGCGTCAAAGCGTACCTCTGTAAGAATTTCTCCATGAAGGACCTAGGAGAAGCTTCCTATGTTATAGGGATAAAACTCTATAGAGATAGACAAATGAGGCTGATTGGGTTATGACAATCAACGTACATAGATAAGATCTTGGAACGGTATAATTTTGGTAATTGTAAGACAGCAAACATACCATTCAGACATGGGATTTATCTTTCGAAGAAGATGATTCCACAAACAGAAGATGAGAAGGTTAGAATGTCTAACCAACCTTATGCTTCGTGTTTGGGTAGCATAATGTATGACATGTTATGTACGAGGCCTTATATCAGTTTCGTTGTTAGCGTAACTAGTCGATATCAGTCCAATCCAGGTAATGACCATTGGATGGCCATTAAACATATCCTGAAGTATCTTAAAGGTACTAAGGATAAGTTGATAATCTATGGAGGAAACGAACTGCAAGTTAACAGGTATACGGATTCCGATTTCCAATCGGATCCCGATGATAGAAAGTATACATCTTGATTCGTCTTTACCCTTAACAGAGGTACAGTTTGTTGGAAGAGTTCCAAACAGGGGTCAACAGCAGATTCCACTATTGAGGCGGAATATATTGCAGCTTCTGAAGCTGCAAAGGAAGCTGTGGATAAAGAACTTTATCACACAATTGGGAGTTGTCCCTGTTAGGGTTTTAGGGGCTAAATCCGGTAACGCAGCGGAAGCGGTGGAAAATCGTATTTTTCGATTTCAAAACTTTTTCTTGGATTAATTAAATAAACATATTTATTTAATTATCCAATAATCAAATTATGAAATAAAATTCAAATGAATCATATTCAAGTGAATTTACTGAATTACCCTTATATTGGTATTTTGTCCATTTTAGTCCGAAATTGATCTAATCAATTTTGGATGATTCTAAATCATTTCTAAGATGAACTTAGCATGTTCAAAACATCAAAACACCAAAAGCAACCAAATCCCCAAATTTGACTCACTTGGCCGAATGCTCCCAATGGTGGGCAATTTGTGCATTTTGTCATTTCATGCATCAAAACACATCAAGATGTAATCCAATGAACATGAAACTTTATATGCATCATATACACACCCAAATGCACAACATATATGAAAATCCCCAAATTTGGAATTGGTCAAGAACCATAATTTTTCAATTTTTTCAAATTGGACAAATTAGACCAAATTGGCTAAATCCAATACTTCAATCATGTTTCTTCCATCCAATCAAAGTCTCAACACAATGAAACAACTCAAGATCAAATCTAGGTCATCTAAGAGTGGGTCAAAAACTCTAGATTAGCAACAAGGTTTCCAAAACCTTAAAAGAAAGCTTATAACTACAATAGTCACAATCTTCCTTCATCACACATGCTCAACACTTTCACCAAAACTTCCATCATCAAAAACACAAATAATAAAGAAATAAATAACCTAAGAACATCATATGTTAAAGTCTAGATCCTAAGGAACATTTTCCTTTCTAATAGCAAGTTGGAAAAACTTACTAAAATCCAAGCTTTCTTTGGTTTCTTCTTTCTTTCTCACAAGCTTTCTTTGGTTTCCATTAATGGAGTTTTCTTTTAAAGTGTATTAGGTTAGATTACAAATGAAATGAAAAACAATATATACTTGTAATATTTTACCCTTGGCCGAAATTGTCCAAGCATTTACAAGAAAAATCAATTTGCAATTTCATTTAATCAACTTGCATAAATATCTTAATAACACTTTATTAGATATTTAATTAAGTCAACAAAGGCAACCAAAAAATATAACTCTTATATTTCTTAAGGTATTGGCCGAATTTAATAGAAAATAAAGGAAAAATATATTTTTATTTTCAAACAATTTTGAACAAATATCTTAAGAAGTCAAAATCAATTTGACAACATTTTCCTTTAATGTATAAGTCAACAATTGCAACTTATAATCATTTCCTAACTTTATCATTTGGTTATATATTTATATTTTAATTATATTAATCATTTAACAATTAAATAATTAAATAATTAATTAAATACAAATATATCAAATATATGTATTATATTTACCTTAAATATCTCAAATACATATATTAATGATATATGTCAAATACCTTTATTTGACTATTTATTAATGTGTATTTAATAATATCATATATTAAATACAAATACACATTAATTAGGAAATGACGGTTCGGCCCGTTCGCATGTATTTTTCGTTTAACGATTAAACGATTTATAAATAATCATCATTATTCATAAATGTTGCTCTAGTGCTCTACGAGTATGTTTCATTATTGAGACTCTCTAGATTCAGGTATATCCATCACGAAATCCAATTTCATGTGCATAATCTATCCACCCGTAGATTATGACGATCACGGATAAACTAGCTGAATCATACAGGTCGAGGTCATTGCATACGTATAATCCCTCCGTCACAGAACTGACGGATCCTATCTTGACACACACAGGATATCCTGAGGATCGGTCCACACCCAACGAACAGGCGGATGTCTGATCTAAATAGATCGGTGACGTGACTGCCATCTAAGTGTGGAGGATGTCTCATACATCCACAGTGGTATCTCAAGTCGAAGGACCACTATGCTACTCAACCCGAGAAGATTCTTATTGACGTTGGTGTACCATCCATTAAGAATCTTCAGTGAGTCGTTCAGTGTTTATACACTATAAACACCTACACGTCTATACGAGTCTCTCCAGACTCATGGTTCATTGGGATAAACCATCGGACCAAGTCTCGATATACGACATGTACTGGTCTCAACGGATTTGACTAACCGACCCGTGTTAGCAAATCTTGACCAGGAACTATGTTTGATAATATATATATAACAGTGACACTTCCCAATGTCAATTACAAACTCCCTTTGTAACTGTGTATTGTATTATATATTATCGGGCCTTGTCTAATATATACATATCACTAAACCACATTTAGTTTCAATCTAATAGTAATTAGATCGAATACGTATATAAGAACAAGAGGTGCAACCATAAATAAGTAATATTATGGAATAAGGGGATGTTCGTATTCATGAATCAGACATAAATACGGTCTGGATTGGCGCTCTGAGCACCAACCCCAACAGTCCCAAGTATCGAGAATGTGATTCTGTTATACTGTGATAATACTGGAGTCATTGCACAAGTAAAGGAATCGAGGGCGCATCGAAAGTCGAAGCATGTGGAACGCAAGTACCACATCATTTGAGAGATTGTGTCGCGAGGGGATATTGTCGTGTGCAAGGTACCAAGTGAGGATAATGTAGCAGGCCCGCTGACGAATGCCATACCTCCAAAGTTGTTTGATAAACACGTGGAGTCAATGGGTATTAGATACAATCGATATTGGCACTAGAGCAAGTGGGAGATTTTGTTGGGGTTGGTGCTCAGAGCGCCAATTCCCGATTATATTTCTTTGAGAATACTACTGAAAAATGTTATTATTTTGAAAAATATAAGCAGTTTATGTAATATAATATATATATATATTATATATATATATATATATATATATATATATATTAATATGGTAAATACGTAATGACATTAGAATGACTAGTCATGATGCTGTTGCAAAAACATCGCAACTGACATTGAGTTGTATCATGACGTTGTCATTCTCATACAGTTCCTGGTCAAGGTTTACACTACTTGGTCAGTATAGTAAACACGTTGAGACCGGTACATGTCGTATAGACATGTAGGTATTTATAGCGGATAAACACTGAACGACTCACCGAAGATTCTTAATGAGAATCTTCTCGGGTTGAGTAGAATTTGTGATTTTTCGACTTGAGATACCACTGTGGGCGCATGAGACATCTTCCACACTTAGATGGCAGTCACGTCACCGATCTATATAGATCATACCTCCGCCTATTCGTTAGGTGTGGATAGATCCTCAGGGTGTCCTATGTGTATCGAGATAGGATCCATCAGTTCTGTGTACAGAGCATAGGTAGTCCATATGATTAGCAATCAGATAAAAACTATGGGCCCGTGGTATACTTTAGAAGTCAGTTCTAAGTGTTCTCTTTTAGAGATTGCTAATAGAGACGTCGACGGGATTGCCCCCATAGAGATTTGACGTTTACATTTATATCTCTAGGATATATCCGGATACATGTGACGGAGGAATTATACATTTTCCATGACCTCGACCTGTATGATTCAGTGAGTTTATCTGTGGTCGTCATAATTTACGGGTGGATAAATTATGGACACGAAATTGGATTTCGTGACAGATATGCATGAATCTAGAGAGTCTCACTAATGAAATATACTCGTAGAGCACTATGGCAACATTTATAAATAATACTGATTATTTATAAATTCTTTTAAAGGTTAAACGAAAAATACATGTGTTGGGGACCCGATAGTCATTTCCTTAATTTTTGTGTATTTGCATTTAATGTTAGATTAATTCAAATACACATTAATTAATTGTAAAATTGAGATATTTGACTAATATCATAAATATATATATATGTATTTAATATTTATTGTAAATATAATACATATATTTAATATATTTGTATTTAAATAATTATTTAATTATTTAATTGTTAAATAATTAAATTAATTAAAGATATAAATTTTTTAAGTTGTGATATTTTGTAAATGCTTTTTGGTTGCCTTTGTTGACTTTAACCAAATCATTAAAGTTGTAATGATGTAAAGTTAACAAGTTGAAAATGCCTTAAATGAAACAAAATAAATATCTTGATATTTATATACCCAAAAATTCGGCCAAGGCCATTTTTTTAAGTATAAATTGTTTGTTTCATTTTAGGGTTTTAATTAACCTAAAACTCTTATCAAAAACTCCATTAAAGAAGACAAAAGAAGCTTGAGATAAAGAAAAAGAAAAACAAAGAAAAGCTTGGATTTTAGCAAGTTTCTTCAACTTACTATTAGAGAGGAAAATGTTCCTTGTGTTCTAGGCTACATATTATGATGTTCTCATGTTTTTCTATTCTTTATTCTTTGTGTTTTTGTTGGATGGAAGTTTGAGGATAGGGTTAATGCATGTAAAAGGTCATAGAATGCTTCTAATATGTTAACAAGCATTCTTTTGATGGTTTTAGAAACTAGTTGCCATTCTAGAGTTATTGACCGACTCTTAAATGACCTAGATTTGTTCTATAGTTATTTCATTGTGGTGAGGCTTGATTGGTGTGCAAGAAACTTGATTGAAGTATTGGATTTAATTAATTTGGCATAATTTGTCCAATTTGTTGAAATTGAAAAATTAGGGTTTAAGACCACTTCCAAATTTGGGTCTTTTTATTTATGTTATGCATTTAGATGTGTATATGATGTATATAAAATCTTATGTTGATTGGATATTATCTTGATGTGATTTGATCATTAAAGGAGCAAAATGCACAATTTGGCCAAAAAATGGGGGCTCACGGCATTTGGACAAAAATTTGGGGTTCATGTTGCAATTTGTTTTTTGATGTGTATGACATGTTAAAATTATCTTAGAAATGATTTAGAATCATCCAAAAATTATTTCAAACAATTTAGGATTAAAATGAACAAAATGTAAAGTTTTGGGGTAATTTGGTAATTACACAAAAATTTGATTTCTTGTGTAATATTTCATAATAGGATAATTGGATAATTAAATAAATAAGTTTATTTGATTTATCCGAGAAAAAGTTTTGAAATCGGAAAATTTTTGATTTTCCACTATTCCGCTGCGTTACCGGATTTCCGCCATAAAACCCTTTCACTCCTATGGTGCATGGGACGGTGAAACTGCCAGGATCTTTCAACTTTGGGGGAAGTTTCCTCTGAATGATGGCGTTGCATTCTTCTATCAATGCTACTATCTCGTATTCTCTCAATCTTCGTTTTCGTGAAAGAATGTCTTTCATGAATTTGACATAGCTGGGCATTTGTTCCAATGCTTCTACAAATGGAATGTTGATATGCAGCTTTTTGAAGACCTCCAGGAATCGAGCAAACTGCTTGTCCAGTTTATTTTTCTAGAGACGCTGTGGAAAAGGTGGAGGTGGAGTGAATTTTTCTCGATTATTTTTCTTTGCTTCTTTTTCCTCCATCTATAGTCCTGTTTCTTTTGGAACTTCCTCAATGGATGCCTTGATTCCAACATCTTTGTTGATTTCAGTACCACTTTTCAAAGTAATGGCTTGACATTGCTCATTCCCTCTGTTCTTTGGATTTGGTTATGTGTTGATAGGAAGGTTACCTGGCGGTCTGTAACTCTGAACATTGGCCAGTTGTTCAATTTGATTTTCCATTGCCGTTATAGAAGCCGATTGGCTTTGAAACATAGCATCATATTTTTTTAACTGGGCCAGCACTTCCGCTATTCCTGGTTCTTTTTCATGCTCCTGGCCTTTGTTCTGCTGTTGGAATCCGGGTGGTGGATTATTCATTTGCCCTGAATTGTTGTTCCATGAAAAATTGGGATGATTCCTCCACCCTGGGTTGTAGGTATTGGAATATGGATTGTTTCCCTGTCTGATGAAATTTTTGACATAATTCACCGTCTCATCATGTTAGCTGAATGATTCTGCCTTCGGTGCTCCTCCATATGGTGAACTTGTGGATCCAATATTGCCTTGCATGCTAAGAGTTTCCATGAATTTGCATATATGATCCAGCTTGGCATTCACTACTGTGTTGGCTCCAACTTCATAAATTCTTACGATTCGTTAAATCATGCTGTGTTCTGTTGGCCACAAAGAATTATTGTTGGTTATTTGTTCAATTAGGTCTCAGGCCTGATCTTCTCCTTTTGCCATTAAAGCTTCTCCAGCCGCAGCATCAATTGTGGTTCTCATCAGTCCAGAAAGTCCATTATAAAAGGTTTGGACTTGTAGCCATTTTGTAATCTCATAGTGAGGACATTTCCGAAGCAAATCCTTGTATCTTTCCCAAGCTTCGCAGAGGGATTCTGAGTCATGTTGTACAAATGATGTAATGTCATTCCTCAGTTTTGCAGTTCTGGCTGGGGAACAGTACTTTGCAAGGAATTTGGTGGTTATAGTGTTCCAAGTTGTGATGGAACCTGCTGGTAGTGAATGTAACCAAGCTTTAGCTCTGTCTTTCAAGGAATATGGAAAAACTCGCAGTATCATTGCTTCTTCAGCTGCTCGGTTGTAATTGAAAGTGCCGCAAACTTTCAGGAAGTTGCTGATGTGGACATTAAGATCTTCAGTTGCATTCCCCCTAAACTGAACTAATTGATGTATCATCTGGATGCATGTTTTGATGTCACACGCATTTGCTGGTAAGGGAGGAAGTACAATGCATGAAATGAAGCCGTCAATCACCGGAATAGTTCTGTCTCAAATAGGAATTGGTGGTGCAACTTCCAACTGTTCAACCTGAATCGAACTTTAAATTTTGGGTCGGTACGTGATTTTGACCCAAACCGCGACCTGAATCGCCCAAACGATAATTTTTGACTCAACCCGCGACCTGTACCGCCTAAACCATTGACCACATTCAAATTAGATATTATTTTATATTTTATTCTTCTTTAACCATGAAATTAAGATTTTTAATGATCATATTACAATATGTAATGTATAATTGAAAAATATGTATTTTTTCTCTTCAATTATTATATGAAAACACACAAAATTTCTTTAAAATATTTATAATTCAAACCGTCGACTCGAACCACCGCGGGTTTTCTTATCAAATTTACGATTTCGGTTTCTAATTTCTCAAACCGCCAACCTGCACGGTTTGAAGTGTAAAACGAAAAAACCGACCCGGACCGCACTGTTAACACCCCTAGTCATTGTTTCCACCACTTTCTCAACCAATCCCGCATGCCAGCCGTCCTGCCACTTACACCGGCCTATGGCGGATGTCTGCTAGCTATCCTATCACTACACCAGCTTATGGCAGCAGATAGGTCTCAATACTTCATGTAGGCCATTGTTTTATCGGCTTCATTATTAGCCTTCTGGATGCACCCCTTTTTTCTAGGTATGACATATGTCATGCTGCTGAGCTGCTTGTGTATCACCTCACCCAATCTCATCGGATCATACTTCATGAACCTTCTCGGTTCATAATCTTCATGAACCTCTTCGGGTCATACTTCAAGAACCTCATCAGGTCATGTTCCTCATCTGGTCATTCTCCTCCTCCGGTTATGCTCCTTATCTGGTCATGATTTTCTTCTGGTCATGTCCTCCTCACGTCATGTTCTTCCTCTGGTCGTGCTTCATGAATCTCCTTGAGTCATACGCTTCGCTAGAGCAACCCCAATATTATCTTCAAAGTGGTCGGGTCGGGACCACCATCACTTTAGCACATAAGATCCCCTCAAGTAGAGCATCTCATTTACACATATGGTTGGCCCCTCAAGTAGATCACCTCACTTGGACATATGGGTCAGACTCATGCTCTTCTCTCATCTTCTTTGTGCTCTTAGGTCATTGGGCTCCTCATGACACCTCGCCTTGCTCCTCATGCTCTAATTTTTCTCTGGGCAAGTGTGGTAAAAAATCACCATCAACATGTACTATGTTTTTGCTGTCATTTGTTGGAATAAAAGTGATATTTGTTGAATATATAGTTATTGTATCATGTGAAAAAATTATAAATGATTATGTAAAAGGACAAAAAAAAAAAGAAAAAGAAAAAGAAAGAAGTATATGATAGGTATTGATGGTATTTACACGATAGAATGTTGCTAGCGAAAGTAGGTGAAGTCAATTTTAACGTATGGTTTTGTGAAATGAACGAGAGATTCAATATATTTATTATATTGAAGGTGTAAATTAATAATTTTAATATATATATATATTAAAATATTAATGGTTGAACGTATCATATTAAAATATTATATTGCCTAAACATTTACCATTATGCCAAAAAAATTATGTAATTATGAAAACAACCTTAGATTTATATTAAAATTACTAAAAGCCCAAATTTCCTTACCCTAAATCCAGTGTACTTCCCTCCACAACACAAGCCTAGCAGAAGAAGCTGTAAGAAATGGTATGCTTCGGATCTTGATTTAGTTTCTTTCTTGTTAATTAATTAATTATTTATTTTATTTAAGCATGTTTTGGAGTAAAATTGGTTCTTGATTTGTTCTTTTTTTTTTTCCTTTTTTTTTTAATTATATATATATATATATGTACAGAGGCTGTGGCGGATGCGAGTAAAGCAATTGACTTAGAGCATTCAATGGCCAAAGCCTACTTGAAACTTACTTGAGAAAGGGTGAGTGACTTTTTTATTTATTTATTTATTTTGTGATTAGTAAAGCAGTAGATGTAAAATTACAAAGAAGAACGTCAATAATTATTTAATCGGTTTAAAAGTTGTGTTTTTTTTTTTCCTGATAATTAAACCAAATTGTATTTAATTATGTTTAGGTTTACTCTGATATGGTGGTGAAAGTGAAATCCTAGTTTCAAGATTAGATTAGGAATGGGAAATGATTATGTGCATGACTTGGTTGCAATGCTTATCTTGTTTCAATAATGCAACACTTTTTGAATAAGAATCCTAACATTTCCATCATGAATGCTGAGGTGGCATTCATCCATTGGACTGTCAATTTAATGACTTCTAAGATTACTTCTCCTTCCAATGAATGAAATACTACACTACTTGGGTAGTGTGGCATTAAGAGGCAACATATAATAGGGATCTCCTTTTCGATGTTTATTTGTTATTGAATAATGTAAACCATTTTTATGAGTATTTTTAGTTTAGAGTTGGATGTTTTTGATGAATAATGTACATTAATTTTGGTTTCATTTTTTTGCTTCACAATGGATTTACACTCAAAGACGAATTATATGTTGAGTGAACTAACTATATTAGATCGATGGTGGGATTTCATTACTTTAAACTCTCATTTTGGTTTTAAAATATTTATGTGTAATATGAAAAATTACAGTAAAACTTGTAGTTACTATAATTATCATGTAATAAGTTACTGTATCTATCTCGTAGTAGGTTTTAATATGAAAGATTATTTTAATATTAATGTCATTATTACGTATATTATTATCAATTGTGTATTTGATAATAGTAATTTATATTTATATTAAATTTTATAAAAGTAATTAAATTAATTTTTTTTGCACAAAAAATTATTAGATTTGAATTCATATTTTTAAATTATAAATTTGAATTCTTGTGAAAAAAAAATCCCGTAAAAAAATCACCGCCAAAATCAAAAGTTCAAATTCAAAATTTAAATTATAAATTTGAATTCTTGCGAATTATGATACTAATCTGTCATAATTCAGTGACATATTTGTGTTATACATTTAATTTTTAATGACATTAAATGGTCATAAAATCGAAGATTTATGATAATTATTAGTCATATTTTTTTGATATTTATGTGATAGAAAAATATATTATAAAATTCATGACACACAAAAAATCGTCATAAAAATAATGACACGGTGATTTATGATAGTTTTAAAACTGTAATAAAAATACGATTATCACAATTTTAAATTGTCATAAAAACACATTTTTATAGCAGTGAGATTTCCAGTTTACATGAGACAAATGATTTTATTAATAACAAAAGGGATAATAATTTTTTTAGTACTATAAGATTTGTGTATTTTATAATCAAGTTTTAAAAGAATTTTCTTATATAATTTAGTTCTATTAACAAGTATGATGTCGTTAGTCTTAATCCGTTAACCCAAACAGAAGCCACTGACGTGTCTTAACGAATTTGTACTAATGGGATGATACTCATTTATAGGACTAAATTATTAAAAAAATTATTTTAGGATTTGATTGATTGTAAAAAAAATGCAAAACTTATAAGATTAAAAAAATTCATTATCCCTATATTTTAAAATGGTCACATCTATTTTTTTTTTTTGGGTTAACAAATTAAGACTAAATGGATGATATTTATTCATTTATAGGATTAAATTATATTTAAAGTCAATCTTTTAGAACTTGATTTTAAAAAATAAGTAAAATTTATAGGATTAAAAAATCGTTATCTCATAATAAAACTAATAAAAATGTAATTGATTTTCTTAAATATTATGAATATAGAATGTTAAAAATGTTTGCAAAAACAATTAACTTTGAATTTCAAATTTACTCAGGGCTAAACATTTATACTCACCTTTGGGAGTTGAGTAATTAATTAATTGAGAAATGAATTAATGATTCTCACATAAAGGAATTTTCTGGATTTTCAAATTTATTCTGTGGTCCCAAAAGGTGTCGTTTATATGAAAATTTAATAAGTTGTTTCATGTAGTGTATGCATGAAATTGCCATCATAGGTGAAAAATATAGCTGAAATTAAAATTCTTGAAACACTAAACAAAATACTAAAGAATATTTTTGACAAAACCAATAAAAAAAATGAAATAAAGGGTTTTATCGAAAGTGAGAATCTATATTCTGTGATATGGAAATGGAAGTAGTTGTCAAAAAAAAAAAAAGTGATTTTTGAATTGGGAAAATTACTACTTTATTTAACTTTAAATAAAGCTGGGACTTGCCCAAAGGCATGTAGTTTTCTGCCGTTCTCAACGGACGTGATTTTATGATGTAGTGTTTAGGATCTCATCTCGAGGTCTTGGATTCGAATCCATGAAATGCATTTTTGATAAGAGTATGGGACAGTCGAAGATTTTACTTACTCCGCTTAAACCCGAAATTGATGATTTGACACTGGGGTTTCCAACGATTAAAAAAAAAAATAGTTTTCTAGCAACTTGAATTAATTTGACATCTGGATTCGAATATTGGAGAGATAAAGTGATAAATATATTATAGATAAATTATAATTCATACATCTAAAAATAAGTTAAAGTACAAAAAAATATCGGTTTATAAAACGTTTCATATGCTTATATCAGGTTATAAAAAATATATATTTTACACACAAAAATTAATAATCGGGATATTTTTACACCTAAAAACTAGTTATGAAAAGTACATTTCACACCCAAAAAAACTAGTAATCTTAGTGTAAACTGTCATTTTTTTTTTCATAATTTGAGGTGAATAGATGATAATTTTCAAAATATATGAGTATTTTCGGATTTTAACTTAACTTTGGATGGATTAATGATAATTTTTCAAAATTAAATTTCGGTTTTGCCCACTCATTATATTTTTAAAGAAAACCTGAAAGGGCATAACCTAGCGGTTTTCAAGTTGTTCTATTTTATTTATTATCTGAATTCGAAACTTGACATAAAAAAAGGGATAAAACAAATTTTAATTTAGATTTTATTTACCCTTATTTTTTTTAGAAAAAAAAAAATGAAGAAAAAAAAAAAAAGTGGGAATGAATATTATGACCACTTCTTTTTTGGGTTCTTTGCATGTTCGTTCATGTTTTGCTTTTATGAGAGATATTGAAGAAAGTAAATTGAAGAAAGTAAGAATCAAATTTGCGAGCAATATCAATCACCAAAGGCCAAGCACTCAAACCAACAACATTTAGTGTTCAATAATTTTAGGGAATATTTTTTTTAATATTCATGTTTCAAATAATTATATATTTTAATTTTTCTCTAAAATATACAACTATTTTGTTGATGGTGTTTTCAGGCACTATGGTATTTAAAGCAGCACGACAGGGGCAAAAAGGTAATCCCATTCTTGTTCAGGATCATTAATGCCGACCCGACCCATAAAAACCAGCAGTAAGAGCCCGAGCACTTTGCAGTAAGGGCCCGAGCACCTTATGGTTAGAGACCGACCACAACAGGCAGAGACCGAGCACTTTATGATCGACAACCGAATACTTTGGTTCGAATGACCAAACATTATCAGATCGACAGCAGCATTCTCAATTCAAAAGATCATTATGACCGACCTCATGAAGACCGACCAGATGGCGAGATATGCTCCGGAAGATGACACCATATTCTTGCGGATAAGGAGACAGTCCTACCTTCATAAGGAATACTGATGAAACCAGTGTCCTAGAAGGATAAAGGAAGTAGAGGTAGATTTGATTAGGAATCCATGTGGGAAAAGGAGATTGCTTCAATTACGAATCCTCATACTAGAAGGAATCTGATTTCTTCACTATTATAAATAGAAGGGTAGAGTATGTGTAAGGGCCATCAGAATCAAGATCGATCTCATTGTGATTAAACTTGTAAAGCACGAGAGATACGAGAGATACAAGTTTCAGCAATAAAAATATAGTTATGTTTGTGTCCGTGGACGTAGGTCAGATCAAAATCCGCCGAACCACGTTAAATCTCATTGTTTGATTGACGCATTATCTACCTTCTGCTAAGTTTGCTTTTGGTTTTCCCTATAACCAAACAAATTCACTATTGAAGGAGGATTACCTCGGGAGTGATATTCCCATAGTGCCCTGGGACCAAAATCCACCGTCAACAGTTGGCGCCGTCTGTGGGGAATTTTGCAACAAAAAGCAATTCGCGAGAAAGACAATGGCAGAAGAAGGAAGACCATCACCAGATCCCTCCTATGATAGTCTCCGCGACTCCAGAAGAGAGGACAGGGAGTATAGCGAAAATGTGCAGGAAATTCCAAGGCATGAGGAACGCCGCACCCGGGGCAATGGACGCACAGAGGGGCACAGAAGACGACATGGCGGCACAACCAGTGAGATAAAGTCTTGGTTAAAAAAGGAGATGACCAAGTGGGGGGTAGGCCTCAAAACCGATGCAAGTGATGCCCGGGACAGTGAGGAGGAATCTCCCCTCACGGAAGAAATAAAGTCGGCAAAATTCCCAAGGCGATTCAACATGCCGACCATGGCACCTTACAAAGGCCACTCTGACCCGAAATCCCACATCGAAAGCTTTGTCCTGTTGATGGAAGTCCAGGGAGTGGTAGGAGATGCCATCTGCAAAGTGTTCCCCCTAACTTTGGGTGGACCCGCCATCCTATGGTACAGAAGTCTGGCCCCGGGGAGCATCGGAAGCTTCACACAGCTTAAAAGGTCGTTCGTTCGACACTTTAAAGGGGCATGCGTCCCCAAGAAGACGATTGGAGAATTGAGGCTTATGAAGCAAGGAGATGACGAGCCCCTAAAAATTTTCATCGAGAGGTACCACAATATGGTACTCGAGGTCGGAGGGTACGAGTCCCAAGAGGCCCTGGAAAGTTTAAAGGGAGCCCTAAGGGTCGGAAAACTATGGACTCACCTAAGAATCCAAGACACACCAGATTATGCTACCGCTCTAGAGGTAGCCCGGAAATTTGTCTTGTTAGAAAGCGAAGAAAAGATCTCCCGAAGGGGGACGGCCATTCGAGAAAGAACAACAAAACGAGCCCCCCCCCGAACGACCGGACAGAAATTCCAAAAAATTCAAGAAGAGGGGCAAATCATCATGGAGATACAGGAAAAAGGCCTCTTGATAGAACCCGACCTCAGGAGATTCCCCCCGGATAAAAGAAACAAGAAATCTTACTGTGTACATCATAATCTGAGGGGACACACAACGGACGAATGCAAGGATCTACGGGAACAGATGGAAGACCTAGCCCGAAATGGGTATCTAAATAGTTATATCGACCATGAGGCCATGGCGGCCAGACAGAGGGCACGAAACCGACAGGTGAACATCATCGCAGGAGGGAAAACACTGGCCGAGACTCTAACCGGTCAAGAAAAAGCTATAGCCGAATACAGGGGACAGAGGTGCTGGAAACGGAAAGGTCCCCAGTACCACGAGGAAGTCGGTCGGTACCCATAATGTTCACCGACGAGGATGCTCGAGGGGTGAGTTTCCCCCATGACGATGCGCTAATAATCAAAGCTACAATCAGCGGCACAGAGGTAGATAGAATCCTGGTAGATCCCGGAAGCGCGGTAGACATAATCTCCAAAGAAGCTTTAGAAAGCCTGGGAGTGGAGTACGTAACCCTAACTAATGACGGCACCCCCCTGTACGGTTTTGGAGGCTCAACGGTCATCCCGCTGGGGAGAATACAACTGGCAACAACCATCGGAACTCACCCCAGGACCCGGACAGTTATGGTAAACTTCACTGTGGTGGACTGCCTGAGCAGTTACCAAGTCATTGTCGGCCGACCTTTTATGATGAAAACAAAGGCTGCGATGTCCTGTTATTACTTAAAACTGAAATTCCCCACCCGGGAAGGGATCGGAATCATATGCGGAAGTCAGAAGATAGCCCGTAGTTGTTTCGCCACTCTCTCACGAGAAACCCTCTGCATCGAAGAAAGCACCAGGAAGAGGCAGAGGGGGGAAGACGAGGAAAACCCAAGGAAGGACCCGGGTCCTCGCCCGGATAAAGTTGCCCGGCTAGGAACAGCTGAAGAGTTAGAAGAAATAAGACTGTTCGGACCGAAAAAAAGCATAAAGATAGGGGAAACTTGGACGAAACCCTAAAAAAGGGCCTGCTAGAATGTCTACGGGAGTACCCCGACATCTTCGCGTGGGGACACAATGACATGCCCGGGATTGACCCAAAGTTCATCAGTCACCGCTTGGCAGTAAACCCGTCACACAAACCGGTCAAACAGAAGAGAAGAATCTTTAATCAAGAACGGTGCAGAGCGGTGGCATCCGAAGTGGAAAAATTGTTAAAAGCCGGCTTCATCAGAGAAGTAAAGTACCCCGAGTGGGTGTCAAACGTAGTATTGGTGAAGAAATCCAATGGAAAATGGAGGATGTGCGTAGATTTCACCGACCTTAATAAAGCATGTCCAAAAGACAGCTTTCCTCTACCGAATGTGGATCAACTGGTAGACGCAACAGCCTGCCAAGGACTACTAAGCTTCATGGATGCCTTCTCAGGGTACAATCAGGTCAGGATGCATCCTGCAGACGAGGAGAAAACCACTTTTATCACCGATCAAGGACTGTACTGCTACAAAGTAATGCCCTTCGGACTGAAGAACGCAGGGGCAACTTTTCAAAGGTTGGTAAACAAAATTTTCAAACCACTCATCGGCACTTCAATGTTGGTATATGTGGACGACATGATAACAATGTCCAGAGAACCAAGAGGTCACGTAACTGACCTAAAGAAAACCTTCGAACTGTTGAGAAAACACAATTTAAAACTCAATCCAGAGAAGTGTGCATTCGGAGTGGCCTCAGGAAAATTTCTAGGCTACATGGTGAGTTCCCGAGGCATAGAAGCCAACCCCCAGAAGATACAAGCCGTGCTGGATTTAAAATCCCCCAGAACAATTAAAGAGGTGCAAGGTCTAACAGGCAGGGTCGCCGCGCTCAACCGATTCATCTCTCGGGCGACCGACAAATGCCACCCCTTCTTCAAAGTCATCAAGAAGGCCCAAAAGGGATCGACTGGGCGCCGGAATGCGAGGAGGCCTTCCAGCAGCTAAAAATATCTAGCACAGCCCCCACTCCTGGCTAAACCTCTCCCAGGAGAGACATTATACTTGTACTTGGCTGTTTCAAAACACGCAGTGAGTTCGGTACTGGTGCAAGAGGCCGACCAGATCCAGAGACCAGTATACTATGTCAGCAAAGCTCTATTGGATGCAGAGACCCGGTATCCCGTGCATGAACTAGTCCTTATCCTTGATCACTGCAGCACGGAAATTACGACCTTACTTCCAGGCCCACCCTATCGGAGTTTACACCAATTACCCCCTGCGGCAGATCTTGCAAAAACCAGAAGCCTCGGGAAGGCTAATGAAATGGTCGGTGGAGCTAAGCGAGCACGACATTTCCTACCTCCCAAGGGTAGCAATAAAAGGGCAGGCCTTGGCAGATTTTGTTGCGGAACTCGCGGAACCCCAAATATTGACTACAGAGGAAAGCAAATGGGAAATGTCAGTGGACGGGTCTGCTAGCTCACAGGGCAATGGGGCAGGAATCGCACTGAAAAACAGTGAAGGAGAAGAAGTGTTGTTTGCCTTGAAATTTGCCTTCAAAGCCACAAACAATGAAGCCGAATACGAAGCAATCTTGGCCGGATTGAGGCTATGCACGGTGGTGGGAGTCCACGACGTAGTAGTAAGGAGTGACTCTCAGCTAGCCATTCAACAACTAAAGGGAGAATTTCAGGCCAGGGAGCCGACTATGATAGCCTACTTGGCCGAAGTAAAAAAGTTGATGGAGAAAATGGGGAACGTACGCTTCGAACAAATCGGACGAGAAGACAACTGTGAAGCAGACTCCCTCCCTGGCCCGGCTCGCATCCTCAATGAAGACCGAGAACCCCAAATAATCCCTCTCATATGCCTCCGAGAAAGAAGCATAGGAGAGCTGGAGGTAGATATAGTAGAAGAGGAAGGCAAAAACTCATGGATGCAACCGATTAGGAGATACCTGGAAACAGGGGAAACCCCTAAAGACAAAAAGGAGGCCAAGAAACTAAAATTCAAGAGCACCAAGTTTTCCCTGATCGAAGGGGTGCTCTACCGGAGAGGCTACACCGTACCCCTCCTGAGATGTTTAGCAGAAGAGGAAGCAGATTATGTGCTCAGGGAAATTCACGCGGGCATCTGTGGAAGTCACGCCGGAGGAAGATCAATCGCCTTTAAAGCCTTAAGACAAGGATTTTACTGGCCGACCATGCATCAGGACGGTGTGAGGGTAGCCCAGAAATGCGAAGGTTGTCAGAAAAATGCCACCATCCACCATCAACCGGCAGAGCAGTTAACCACCCTATCCAGCCCCTGGCCATTCGCGCAGTGGGGGCTAGATATCATAGGACCAATGCCAAAAGGGCGAGGGCAGGCGAAGTATGCAATCGTGGCCATAGACTATTTCACAAAATGGGTAGAAGCCGAGCCGCTATCCACCATCACGGAGAAGAAGGCCACAGAGTTTTTAAAGAAGAATATTATCTGCAGGTTCGGAATCCCCCGGGCAATCATCACCGACAACGGGAAAAAATTCGATAGCAAGGGATTCAGGAAGCTCTGCGAAGACCTCCAGATCGCTTTAAAATTCGCCTCGCCAGCCCATCCCAAGTCAAACGGACAGGTTGAGGCAACAAACAAAACCATCAAGGCAAACCTTAAAGCTCGGCTCGGATCATGCAAAGGCTTATGGGTCGAAGAATTACCAGAAGTGCTATGGGCACATCGGACGACCTACAAAGATTCCACAGGGGAGACACCGTTTTCCCTATCATACGGATGTGAGGCCGTCATTCCAGCAGAAATCGGGGTAGCAACTCACAGGGTCCGCCACTTTGGGAATGAGCAGAATGAAGAACTTATCAAAAACCACCTCGACCTGATCGAGGAAAGGAGAGAGAAATCAGCTATGAAAGCGGCAGTCTACCAACAAAGAATGGCCCGCTTCTACAACAGAAGAGTTCGAGCCTGCTCCTTCCTCCCGGACGACTTAGTATTGAGAAGGGGCACCTTAAATACCCGACGACCAGAGGAGGGCTCGTTAGGTGCCAAGTGGGAAGGGCCCTACAAAATCACAGAGGTGGTAAGGCCAGGGGCTTACGTAGGCATTGCATTTTTGCATATCAGCCCGATGATGAGTCTCGTATGGAGACACTACCTCTTTAGTTGTGAAAGCCGCGGGAAACGGACGTTGGAAGGGTAAAGTTGGAAAATGGAATTTTTGTCAGATTTAACTCGCTTGTTTCGCTTCGGGTTCGCTTGTTGGACCTCTGTTTTAAAACACACCAAACCCATTAAAACACACATCTCACAAATTAAATAATTAAAATATTTAAAACACATCTCACAAATTAAATAATTAAAACCAATTAAAATTAAACTTAAATTAAATTAAATCACATTCACCAATTAAATTGAACTTGAAAGTAAATTAAATTAAATTCCTAATTTAAATAAAACACATTCCTAAATTAAATTAAATCACCTTCCTAAATTAAATAAATCATATCCTTAACTAAAAAGAATAAATCAAATCACTTCCCTTAATTAAAAGATTTTCCCTATCTCATTTTAATTAAAAGATATCATCAATTAACACACAAATCATTCTCCTACCCAAACAAGGTAAAACCCCCTCCCTTGACCTATAAAAAGAACCATTCACCCATCTTTCCAAACCCTGGCTGGCAGTTTCACACAAAAAAGACACACAAAATAATAACCCTAAACCTGCCCTTCTCTCCCCTCTCGTCCAGCCAACGCCACACGACCTCAGTAGCCCCTCACGCACTCAAAGCAACAGCGCATCAAACTCCTTCAGCATCTAGCCCCACACACCTTCACGCCCAGCTCACGCCTAACTGCCACCAATTCACGCACTGCCCAGCCCCTCAACTCAAAAGCACAAAGCCTCACGCCTAAACCTAGCACCCAGCCTTGCCCTCACTCTCTGGCTACCTAGCCACAAAGACGCCACCTGCCAACTACCTCTTCAACCAAATAACACTCACACAGCACGTTAACCACATTCACTAGCCTTCAATCCACGACACCTAGCACTCCCACAACCGACCAGCCCCCACTCTCATCTGCCAACTGCCCCTTCACCAAAAGAACACACAGCCCACATTGAACAATTAACAAACTGCCCCTTCACCAAACGAACACACTGCCCCCATTGCCGAATCCTCAAAGCCAACCCCCCTTTCCAATTGCCAATTGCCGTGAACCCTCATCAATCTCCCTCCCTTCACGCCAAAGCCACTTTCACAGCCCTTCCATCGCCGCATCCACCATCTTCACAGCCCCTAATCCACGCCAAAACAGCCCCTAATACAGTCCCAAAGTGCCGCAAAACAGTCCCCAAGCATAGCCTTCCCTTACACGCCTAAAACAGTCCCAAAACACTCACTGCACTGCACACTTTCTGCCACAAATCAGCCCACTGACCTGATCGGTTTTGGCCAGAATTTTAACCCCGAAACAGTCCCTGAAACACCTAAAAACTGCACCAAAAAATTGCACAAAGTTCCCCCTTAAAGCCTTAAAACCGCAAGCCAATTACCCTTCAAAATCACCCAAAACAGTCCACAAAACGACCAAAACAGTAACCTGAAACGTAGCAGCAAAACAGCAGCGAAACGGACTTAAAACAGCAGCCCGAGCATCAAAACAGCGAGGAAAGACGTTGAGTAGACAAATCGGAAAAGCATCGGATCATTCACCCTTCCAACGGACGTGTAACGCCCTTTCTTGAGACGACAGAAGAGGTTAGACCTGAGGGCACCCTTTTATTTATATCTTTCGTTTTATCTTATTTATCTTTGAAATATTATTGCATGAGAGTCGTTTGAAGCATGATGTGATTGTTGGATGAGCGGGATATGTGTTCCCTTTTGTGGTATATCGGATGGAAATCCGGACGTAAATTCCATAGCCGATTCCGAATGGACGGTAATATGGTCTGCACTCGGGATACAATGCCACGTACCACTTAAGATACATGTATCTCGTCTCATCCAAATTTGTATTTGAGCATGCTATAGTCTTTAGGTTATTCGTTTATTATTTAAAGCATGGCATAATTTAGTTGTTATTTATTTGTTAAAGCATATTTAGGTTGTTCCTTATGCATATTATTAGTTTATGATGTGTTAGGATAATGATTTATACATGTTGCTTTAATGATTCAATATGCTCGTTGTGTTACATTGCGTGGAATATTTGGATGAAAGCATGTTAGATCTAAGTACCCTTGAGCATGATTATTGAGTAGACTTGGTTAGTTCATTGCACAAATTATATCATCACAAGTGACATAAGTAAGGGACCATTCCGAACCCAACGGTTTGAGGTCTTCCCTTGCGAGGGGTGAGTGCGGCCTTAAATCTTTGTCCCGGTTCACACCGGGTGGCGACTCCATGTTATTTCATACTCCCAACTAGGCCGCGAGCCTAGAACAGCGTCGCCCAGGTTCTGTTGTCTACACTTACATCTTAGAACAGCTGGACGGCACAAGATTAAAAAAACCATAGAACGCTGAGATGTTGAGAAAATACTTTCAGTAAATTCTCCCTTCATTCTTTTCTTTTGCAGCAACCCGACAAGGGACGGAAATTCAAATACAAAGCCTCTCTCAAAATGGCCCGCAAAGAGTTGTAAGAATGGCAGTATGTCCCCGGATATAAATAAAACTTTCTTTTCCAAAATTTTCACCCACTCTTATAAAAATAAAAATAATATATAATTTTGTGAACCGTATTCAAAACTCCGGGGACATACTCAATACAATGGTCCAGGGTCAAAAGCACAAAACCCGCAACCACGACCACCACGGCTACCACCATAAAGAAGCACAAGTCACACCAGAATCAGTCGACTCCATATAAACATTAAAAAGCAGTGACGAATATGAATCAGAGTGTAGATCCATGAGAAGCATAGCACGGGGAGGGATGATCCCCCGTGGCGTTCGCTTGCTCCAATATTATCGATCATAAGGAGAAGCCCTCGCACAATACACAGGCTCCACAGTGACCCGACGTATAGAGGATGTGCCCTTACCATTTTAAACGCTCTATGATCCAAATCCTGGTCCGCCGGGACACTGAATTGAAAGGTTCAGAATTATGTTTTGGAGGCCTCGGACAGGACGCTGTTCTGAGGTATCCGTGCTATTGTTTACACTTTTTTGGTTTTATTTTCCAAAATTTTGTTTTTGTTTTTTCGTCGGTCTGAAAAGGGGACGCCCAAGACAGATTCGATATGGCTTCAAAGGTTGATTCCCTTCCCTTCGGAGCAAGTCACAATGATTGTTCGGCTCGGGGCTGGATTTCGTTCCGCCGAGGCCACTTGGATATTCGGCTCGGGGCTGGATTTCATTCCGCCAAGGTCATTTAGTTATTAGGCTCGGGGCTGGATTACGTTCCGCCGAGGCCATTCAGTTATTCGGCTCGGGGCTGGATTTCGTTCCGCCGAGGCCACTTGGATATTCGGTTCGGGGCTGGATTTCGTTCCGCCGAGGCCATTTAGTTATTAGGCTCGGGGCTGGATTACGTTCCGCCGAGGCCATTCTGTTATTCAGTTCGGGGCTGGATTTCGTTCCACCGAGGCCATTTGGTTATACATCTCGGGGTCGGGGCACATCCCACCGAGTCTATCTTTTGGACTGGGGATGTAACATTCCCCCATGGCCAAGTGTTCCTTACAGCTCGGGGTCGGGTTACATCCCACTGGTTGCACCTCACCATCCGTGTTCCTGACAACTCGGAGTCAATCCTCGACCACTGAATAATTTGGGTCTCGGTTCGTATTATCCCCTCACCAACGAGCCTTAAGTAATCATTTGAAGAAGATCACCCAGAGCAAAGAACAAAAAAAAAAGCAGAAAACGCATATATATATATTCGAATAAAGCATGAAGTGTTATTACAAAAAAGACAAGTATACACAGGGCCCCCGTCCGGGTTACCCCTTCTCAATCAGCCCGCACAGGGGCAGGAAGTTCTTCCTCGGCTGGCTCAGACGACGGAATGATCGGCTCGATCTCATGAGGGGGAACAGTAGCTTCAACCTCGGCAACCTGAGAGATCCCTACTTCAAGGATTGGAGGTGGAACCTCAGGATAGTCCTCGCCAGGAGCAGGAACCTCAGTACGGTTTTCTTGAGGATCTGGGAGAACCGGGGCGATCGAAATCGGTTCAGGATCCATCACTTCTTCGGGAGAAGGGGGTAGCCACTTCTTAAACTCCTCCTCAGACATTTCCCATTTACAAAAGCGGATGGCCGCATGAATAGGACCCATGTCTAATTCAGGTAGAACCGTGGGGATGATTTCCGCACAATCGCCGACCCCTTCAAGACGGATGGAGTCCCTCTCGGCCTCTCACTCAAGTTCTCTATCCCTGAGCTCGGCACGGGCTCGTCCCAGTTCCTCCTCCTTGGCCCGCAGCTTATACTCCACACTGCCTACTTCCACCTTGAGGATCCTGATCTCAGCCCGGACGTCCGCCAAACTTGTTTTAGCTTCTTCAGCGCTCTTTCGCTCTAGAGTAGCAGCGGCCTTAAGAGCTTTGTTTGTTTTAAGAGCCTCAACCGCAGCCAGCTCATGATCCCTATTCCTTTCTTCCATACTCGTAAGTTTGGCCTCCACTTCAGAAAGACGATTTTGAAGCCTCTGGGCTTGGCCGCCTTCGGACAGAAGGCTTATAAACAGGTCCTTATTTTTGGCCGCCAAATAATTTTTCTGCCGAGAAGAAAAAGAAGTTAGGAAAATAAAACAAAGTCTGAAAGACACCACGGATATAGAAGAGAAGTAAAAGAAGTGACCTGGGCCAGCTGGGAGCACAACTTTGCAACTACCTCCTCGGGTGAAAGGTCCTCAAACCTCGGAATCTTCTCAGGAGGTACGGCCTCGGCCAGCTCATTGAAAGCCGGCACCAAATGGGAAGTAGCCTCCCTAATATCCTTCCCGAGGTCATCAACTCCAAGAATCACAGAACCCTTCAATTTCTTGGAATGACCCTCATGCCGAACTGGAGTTTCTCTGCTCGGAGCCTCTTCCTCCTCCAATTCCCGGCTTAATTGAGTATCCACATCTCCAAATCGACGATTCCTTCTCCTGGAAGGTCTTGAAGGGCTATCAAGACAGGTAACACCCATTGGAGGCACCCAAGGAGATGAAGATAGACCTTGAGAGCTCGGTCGTTCTACCCCGCAGTCACCTTTTTAGCCTCAGAAGATTCAGGTCGCTTCCGAGAGGTACCAGCTCCACCAGGGCTAGTTTTCTTTGAAGCACCGGTCAACCGATCAAGGTATTTTGGTCTCCTCGACATACCTGCAAACACAGAGGCGACAAGAGTAGTCAAAAAAAAGGGGGGGCCAGGGGATCACTAAAGAGACTACATATCCTACCCGAGACTTCCGGGGGAGGGGACCGAATGAGGCCCGATTCAACAAAGGCCGCATCATTAACTAGCTCCCTCCAATGGCCGATGTATCGCCGAGCCTATTGTATCCGTCTCCGGACCCCGTGAGAAACTTTGGGGGCGTCCCTCCAACAGGCTAGGAGAAATAAAAGAAGTCAAGATCCTAAGCATGAAACTAAGAAGAATGAACACATAAAAGTGTTAAAAACCCCTAACCTCCCGATCTGAAGATATCAGAGACTGAAACATCCTCTTCAGACGATCTCATAACCTGACCCCAATCCCTAGTGGCCCAAAACCAGAGATCTTTGAAATTCTTGTTCGAATCAGGAAGCTTGCCGACAATATTGGAAGAGTCAGCATATGCACAAAGGTAGTACCATCTATGGTACGATCTGGGGTTGGCTTTCAACCGGTACAGTCTCTTCACTTCTTCAAGAGAAGGTTCACCAAGCCCCGCCCGGTGCCAGACCACGTGCAGACCGGCCAGGATTCTCCAGCTATTCAAACTCAGCTGACAATGGGCAATCTCCATCTCAGCCAGCATCCAGGCAAAATAACGTTGGATGGGCAGCCGAAGTCCGCACTCAAAAAAGGCCGGGAGGAGAGCCACCGAACCATCATCAGGCTGACTAGCACGATCAGACGGATGGGGAACCTCAAGGGCAATATCAATCGAGATGTCATACCACTACCGTAACAATACTAAGTCATCCTCGGTAATTTTGGAAGGACGATCCATGTCCAGAGCCGAGCAGTCCAAATCACCAGGCTCCGGATCCTTCCGAGGAACCCTCTGATGGTAAGTGTCTTGTTCAAGTTCAGAAGGGGTAGGGGTGGTGTCAAGGTCCTCTACACTAGGATCTCCCAAGCTCGAGGAAAGCTCTTCAGCGGGAGGAGTCGAAGGGTTAACATGGGTAACGGGGGAAAGCCTATCATCAGACATCCTAGACGTCCGAAAAATAAAAAAGGGAAAGATCAGTCTATGGCCAATTTCTCGAAGTATCCAAAGTCTACACAACTACCCTAAAAAGCATCCAGGGAGGCTAGACTTAAGAAATTCTGAAGTGCCCTAAACAAGCATTCGAGGAACCGTAAATCTCTCCCTAGTGAGTATTAAAACAAAAAAAAAAAAAAACGACGAAAGTGGCCGTTTAAAGAAAACTTACTTAATCTTCTGAAGCTATGAGAAGAACGGTGAAAAGTTGAGAAGCTCTGGAAACGCTGAAATCGAACGAACAAGGAAATTTTTTGCAGAGAATTGCCAAAAAAGTTACACAGTAAATCATATACTGAATCACATAAAAAGCAGGGCGCCCCCGGCCACAACAGGCCGAGCACCTTATGGTTAGAGACCGACCACAACAGGCAAAGACCGAGCACTTTATGATCGGCAACTGAGCACTTTGGTTCGAATGACCAAACATTATCATATCGACAACATCATTCTCAATTCAAAAGATCATTATGACCGACCTCATGAAGACCGACCATATGGCGAGATATGCTCCGGAAGATGACACCATATTCTTACGGATAAGGAGACAGTCCTACCTTCATAAGGAATACTGATGAAACCAGTGTCCTAGAAGGATAAAGGAAGTAGAGGTAGATTTGATTAGGAATCCTTGTGGGAAAATGAGATTGCTTCAATTAGGAATCCTCATACTAGAAGGAATCTGATTTCTTCACTATTATAAATAGAAGGGTAGAGTATGTGTAAGGGGCATCAGAATCAAGATCGATCTCATTGTGATTAAACTTGTAAAGCACGAGAGATACGAGAGATACAAGTTTCAGCAATAAAAATATAGTTTTGTTTGTGTCCGTGGACGTAGGTCGGATCAAAATCCGCCGAACCACGTTAAATCTCCTTGTTTGATTGACGCATTATCTACCTTCTGCTAAGTTTGCTTTTGGTTTTCCCCATAACCAAACAAATTCACTATTGAAGGAGGATTACCTCGGGAGTGATATTCCCATATTACCCTAGGACCAAAATCCACCGTCAACATATTTAAAATAAAAATATCACTAAAATATTACTAAAAAAATCGCATAAAAATATCCTTTAGTGCTATTTTTTTTTCCATATCAAAAGAATCTCTTTTATAGTAGATTTTGTTCTCATAGTGAGATAACGTGTATTTGCTGGTACTTCTGACATAACTTTGTCCTTACATTTATGATTTTTTATCTTTAATTCGGATTGATTGATAATACAAAATCGACAAGTGAAACGAAAAAAAGTTAAGCAATAACGAAAAGTTGTGAGTATTAAAATATACAATTGCGTAGGTCCATTATTTTTACTTGCACACGGCAGGCTCCACATAACACTATTTAAAAGTATCATTATTTATAGTAAGTTTCGTATTGGAACTGCGTTACCTACTACATATAAATTATATTTGTATATGTAGAAAATTCTCTAAATAATTGTACTTGGATAGAGGAGAAACATGTCCATTGGATGGTACCCCAATGGGACATGTCCTCCAATTTACAAAAATGCCCTAAAACCCAAGTGATGCATGGTAGAGGTATAACCCTTGGAAGGGTTACACCCCAAACTAAATGGTGCCCTTAAGGCACCCTTCCATGTCTATATAAGGAGGGTTGCAGTCCATTCTTAGATCCAGATTGGAGAAAAAGCATTGTGTCTCATTATTTTCGTTTTGAGTAAAGAGAGAGTTCCCTCCATTTCATAGTTCGAGATCTTGTTAAGGAGTGCCCCTTGAACAAGAGGAATCCGGGTTATCCTGAGAGAACGTTAGCCACAAAACCCGTAGAGCACCGAGACGGGGCTGATAAGTTCTTAAGGACAGAGATTTATCTCGACTCGGACTGCATTTCGTCAATTTTACCAGGTTTTTCTTGTTATCAAGGTTTTAGGGTTTATGCATGTTAGACTATATCTACTTTCGTTTTTCTGGTTTTGACTGTTTAAAGCATGCTTGATTTCTGTTTAATAACACCAATATACCAACAATCTTAAGAACTTAGCACTTTTGTGTTGTTAGATAGTAAATCGCTTGCTAGGTTAGAAAATTTTATGGGAAAATAATGTATGTGCATGAAAAATACGTAGGGCGTTCGAACGCCCGACTAACGCGAAGGCAAAAATCTGAAAATTCGTAAGAATGTTCGAACACGTCTTCAAACGCAACTCGAACGCAAGCCTTCTGCCTAAGAACGTTCGAAGGCGTATTCAAACGCAAATCGAACGCAGACCTTCTGACTTAGTTCGTTCAAACGCGTCCTAAACGCAACTCAAACGCAAACTCTCTGGAATTATTCCGTTCGAACGTGTTCTCGAATGCTATACGAACGTGAACTCTTTGGAAACATTCCGTTCAAACGCGTTATAAAACGCTACATGAACCTGAACTCTCTAGAATACTTTGTTCGAACGCGTTCTCGAACGCAACATGAACGTACACTCACTGGACAGTCTCCTTCGAACGTAGATACGAACACGACACTAACAAATTAGTCCTAGAATTGTTATAAACTGCAAAGACTTAGATTAATTTAAGTATTCATAATATTAACTTAGTAAATCATATACTGAATCACATAATCTTGGTAGTATAGATTTAAGTTGCTATTAGGGTGTTCAATTATCACAAGCATACACTTAGTGATAAAGTTGAAAACTAATTGTGTGTTGCATACTTGGTTGAGAATTTAAAAGTGTAATTTTACACAAGTAATTTCATCCAATCTTGTTTGACACATACACATATATCTACACATATCGTATACTGTGTTGTGACATTTAAAAGTGAAATACTGAGTTTGAATTTCTAAGAGGTTCTGTTGAGAAAGTGGTTAAATGATATTCTGTCAAAAAGGCGATAAGACCCTAAGTGGTCAGGGACTTAAGTGGTTACTCTGGACCCCCCTCGTCCTCTGGGAATATTCCTTTATCTACTTTTCATAAGAAATCTTGGTTGGAAATTCAAGGACTTGTGTTAATTGGTACTATTGTCCAATAGAACAACAATTGGATACTTGGTATATCACTTGAAACAAGATCATTTGTTGATCGTTGTGTAATTTGTCTTTTGTAGACTTATTGACCCCTGTTTGTTTTCCAGTTACATATGGCTAGTGGAAACATCACAGTACCGGTCTCTCATGGAGAAAAACCGGAGAAGTTTGGTGGGGCAAACTTCAAAATGTGGCAGAACAAATGATATTCTACCTGACAACTCTCCAGTTGGCTAACTTCCTTAAAGATCCTCCGGATCCTGTGGAGGGTTAATCGAAAACAACCAAGGAACTACGAGAACAGACATGGTCATCTGGAGATTTTCTGTGCAAGAACTACATTTTGGGTGGTCTTGACAATACCATGTACAATGTGTACCAAGGCATGACTTCTGCGAAGATTCTCTGAGAATCTCTCGAGAAGAAATACAAAACCGAGAATGCCGGAAAAAAGAAATTTATCGTAGGTAGGTTCTTGGACTA
Source organism: Zanthoxylum bungeanum (assembly GCA_019454045.1). NCBI lineage: Eukaryota > Viridiplantae > Streptophyta > Magnoliopsida > Sapindales > Rutaceae > Zanthoxylum > Zanthoxylum bungeanum. Next base: position 337,146 of record SKCR01021769.1, on the reverse strand, counting down.
CAAGATGGTAGATTCAAGGACGGTGATGTCTCAGTTGGGTGAACTGCAGTTGATCATTCATGAAATACTGGATGAAGGTATGAAGCTCTGTGAGACGTTTCAAGTTGCCACCATAATTGAAAAGTTACCTCCATCATGGAAGGACTTCAGGAGTTATCTGAAACACAAAAAGAAGCAGATGAGCCTTGAAGACCTTGGAGTTCGATTGAGAATCGAAGAGGACAACAGGAAGTCTGAGAAGGCCAGCTACAAGACTTTGGAGTCTAAGGCCAATATCGTCGAAGGTTTAAAAGGTAGCAAGAAGAGAAAGAACAGCGAAGCTGATTATTCTTAAGCGAACAAAAAGTTCAAGGGGGAGTGCTACAACTGTGGAAAGAGCGGTCATATGTCAAAGGACTGCAGAAACAAGAAGTCTCAGGACAAGGGCAAGAAAAAGAAATATGAGGCCCATGTCACTGAAAATGAGTAACTGACTGAAGAGATCTCAGAGATGAATCTGTCAGCAGTGGTAACTGAAGCTAACTTGGTTGGGAATCTGAGAGAATGGTGGGTAGACACTGGGGCTACTCGTCATATCTGTGCAGATAGCAAGTTGTTTTCCTTGTATCAGAAGGTCGATGGCGGCGATCATCTGACAATGGGAAACTCATCTACCTCAAGAGTGGTTGGACAAGGCACAATTGTTATGAAGATGACATCCGGAAAAGAGCTTACATTGAAGAATGTATTGCATGTTCCAGATATTCGGATGAACTTGGTCCCGGGCCCTCTTCTTAGTAAGGCTGGTTTTAAGCTCGTATTTGTTTTTGATAAATTTGTAATGACTAAGAATGATATGTATGTAGGAAAAAGATACCTCACTGAGAGCCTTTTCAAACTAAATGTAATGACTGTCAATCGTGCTATTAATAAAGCTAAAACTTCAGCTTATATTATTGAGTCACAAAATGTATGGCATTGGAGGTTAGGACAAGTTAATTATGATTGCGTAAATTAATTAACATGGACCTTATACCTTAATTTGCAATTGATAGCCAAGATAAGTGTGAGGCATGTGTTGAAGCAAAAATGCATAGAACATCATTCAATTCCATAGAACGCAGTTTTAAGCCCTTAGAACTTGTACACACTGACGTGTGTGATATGAATATTGTGCAAACAAGAGGCGGTAAAAAGTACTTTGTCACTTTTATCGATGATAGCACAAGATTCTGTTATGTGTATTTGCTGAGGAGTAAAGATGAAGCTATTGAGAGCTTTATACACTATAAGAACGAAGTTCAAAATCAACTTGGCAAGAAAATCAAAAGAATCAGGAGTGATAGAGGTGGTGAATATGTTTCACCATTCAGTGAATATTATTCTGTGCACGGAATTATTCACGAAACCACTACTCCTTATTCTCCTCAACAAACTGGGATTGCTGAGCGCAAAAATTGAATGTTGAAGGAAATGATGAACGTCATGTTGACAAGTTCTGGTTTACCCCCAAAACTTGTGGGGGGGGGAAGCCTTGCTTTCCGCAAACTACGTTCTAAACAAGCTTCCTCACAGAAGATTGGACAAGACACCATATGAGTTATGGAAAGGTCAGGTACCTTCCTACAAATACCTAAAAGTGTGGGGGTGTCTTGTCAAAGTGATGGTTCCTAAACCTAAGAAGGTTTGAATAGGACCCAAAACTGTTGACTGTATATTCATTGGATATGCTCGCAACAGTAGTGCGTATCGATTCTTGGTACACAAGTCTGAGATTCCTGACATCAATCCAAGTATGATAATTGAGTCAAGGAATGCCACATTTTTTAAAGAGACGTTTCCTTGTAAGGAAAGACAAAGAACCGAGTCTCTGAAGAGAATGATTGATACTGTCAAAGATAGTGATCAGGTTGACCAAGAATCAGTTCAACGTGAAAATGTTGAGACAATCGAACCTAGACGTAGCAAAAGAGCTAGAATGTCTAAGTCGTTTGGTCCCATTTTCTGACATACTTGTTAGAAAATGAGCCTCAAAGCTATAAAAAAATATATGCTTTCTCCGAAGGCACCTTTGTGGAAAGAGGCTATCAACAGTAAGATTGATTCCATTCTACATAACCATACTTTGGAGTTGGTTGATCTTCCTCCAGGTTGTAAGCCATTGGGCTACAAATGGATATTCAAACGGAAGATGAAAATGGATGGATCAATAGATAAGTACAAGACAAGACTTGTCATAAAAGGTTATAGAGAAAAGTAAGACCTTAGTTACTTTGACAATTATTCACCAGTGACTCGTATCACATCGATAAGAATGCTCATAGCCATAGCAGCTATATTTGGTCTTGAAATACATCAAATGGATGTAAAGACGGCATTCTTGAATGGTGAATTGGATGAAGAGATTTACATGGAACAACCAGAAAGGTTTAATGTTCTTGGACAAGAACAGAAGGTGTGCAAACTTGTAAAATCCATGTACGGATTAAAACAAGCACCTAAATAATGGCATGAGAAATTTGACAAAGAGATGTTGTCAAATGGGTTCAAAACCAATGAGTGTGATAAGTGTGTGTACACCAAATCAACTCAAGAATGATGTGTCATTGTGTGTCTCTATGTAGACGATATGTTGATAATTGGTAGTAATTATGAAATGATTCAGTCTACCAAAAACGTGTTATCCAGCAGATTTGATATGAAAGATTTGGGAGTAGCTGATGTGATCCTAGGAATTAAGATTTCTAGGACATCAGACGGATATATATTATCTCAGACTCATTATATTGAGAAGATACTTGAGAAATATATCAAAGGAGATCTAAATATGGCTAGAACCCATGTGTACCTAACTCTTCATCTATCAAAGAATAATGGCTCAAGCATATCGCAATTAGAGTATTCGAGAATCATCGGAAGTCTGATGTATCTCACGAATTGCACACGACCTGATATCGCTCAAGATGTGAACCTGCTTAGTAGATATACGAGCAATCCAAAACATAACCACTGGAAAGCCATAGTAAGAGTTTTGGGGTATCTGAGAGAAACTTCAAAATATGGGCTACATTACGAGAGATATCCTGCTGTTCTAGAGGGATACAACGATGCTAATTGGATATCTGATACAATGGATTCCAAATCTACGAGTGGATTTGTTTTCACACTTGGTAGTGCGGTCGTGTCATGGAAATCCTCGAGGAAAACTTGTATTGCCCGGTCTACTATGGAATCAGAGTTCATAGTATTAGATAAAACAGCGGAAGAAGCGGAATGGCTTCGAAACTTCCTGGAGGATATTCCTAGTTGGCCTAAAAAGGTGCCAGCGATAGGCATACATTGTGACAGCCAATCGGTTATTGGGAGAGCCCAAAACACAATGTACAATGATAAGTCTCGACATATACGTCAGAGACATAATACCATACTGTTAGGGTTGGTGCTCTGAGCGCCAATCCGGAACGTATTTATGTCCGATTCAAGAATACGAGCAATATCTTTTTCCATAATATTACTAATTTAAATGGTAGCACCTATTGTATTTTATATATGTATTCGATCTAATTTCGATTAGATTGAAACTAAATCTGATTTAGTGATATGTATATATATTAGACAAAGACCCCGGGATTTACAACGTAGTGCACAGTTGCAACATAGTTTGTAATTGACATTGGGAAGTGTCACTATAAGTTGTATATCGTCAAATTAAGTTTTTGTCAAGATTTACTAACACGGGTCGGTTAGTAAAATCCGTTGAGACCAGTACATGTCGTATATCGGACTTGGTCCAATGGTTTATCCCAATGAACCATGAGTCTTGGGAGACTCATATAGACGTGTAGGTGTTTATTTGATAAACACTGAACGACTCACCGAAGATTTCCTAATAGATGGTACACCAACGTCAATAGGAATCTTCTCAGGTTGAGTAGCATAGTGATTCTTTGACTTGAGATACCACTGTGGATATATGAGTTATCCTCCACACTTAGATGGCAGTCACGTCACCGATCTATTTAGATCAGACATCCACATGTTCGTTGGGTGTGGACTCATGCTCATATATCCTGTGAGTATCAAGAAATGATCCGTCAGTTTTGTATACAGAGCATATGTAGTCCATTTATGATTAGCAATATGTTAAATCTATGGTCATAGTATACTTCAGAAGTGAGTTCCGAATGTTATTTAGAGATTGCTAATAGATACGTCGACGGGATTATTCCTAAAGAGATTTGACGTTTATATCTGTATCTCTGGGATAATTCGGATACCTGTGACGGGGGGATTATACGTATGCAGTGACCTCGACCTGTATGATTCAGCGAGTTTATCTGTGGTTGTCATAATTTACGGGTGGGTGAATTATGGACACGAAATTAGATTCGTGACGGATATGCCTGAATCTAGAGAGTCTCACTAATGAAATTTACTCGTAGAGCACTAGGGCAACTGTTATGAATAATACTGATTATTTATAACTCGTTTAACGGTTAAACGAAAAATACATGCAATCGGGACCTAACGATCATTTCTGAATTAATGTGTATTTGTATTTAATACTTGATTTTATTAAATACACATTAATTAAATATCAAATTGTGATATTTGACATATATCATTTATATATATGTATTTCAATATTAATGTAAATATAATACATATATTAGGATATTTGTATTTAATTATTTAATTATTAAATGTTAAATAATTAAGTTAATTAAATAACAAAATATCTATTACTGATTTATGCTTCGAAATGGCTTGATATCATTGGCTCACTTGTAAGTTTACTTTATTTATAAGATAAGTGTTATCTTTTAGTAAAGTAAATTTGTTCCAATGAAAATGAAACAAGTTAAAAAAGTAATAAAAAAAAATGTTTATTGTATTTCTTGTTGATATTTTCAGCAATATCAAAGAAAAAACATATAAATATTTTTTGTTTCATTTTTTAAATACACCAACACAAGTTACAATATTTTACAAATAAAAGTTTGAGAGAAAACTGTTGATGGTGTTTTTTAAGCACTATGATATTTAAGCAGTACGGCAGGGGTAAAAGGGTAACTCCCTTCTTGATCGAGACCACTAATGCCGACCCAACCATTCGATGTTGCATAGGCCAACGGTAAGGGGCCGAGCACTTGATGATAGGTGACCGACCACTTTGGTTCGGATGACCGAGCATTATCAGATCGGTAGCAGCATTCTCAGCTCAAAGGACTATAATGACCGACCTCATGAAGACCGAGCATATGGCGAGACGTGCTCTAGAAGATAAGATACCCTATTCTTACGGATAAGATGACAAGTTGTCCAACTTTCATGGGGTAAACTGATAAGTCAGTGTCCTAGTAGAATAAAGGAAGTGAAGGTAGTTTTTGACTAGGAATCCTTATGGGAAAGGGAAATTGTTTCAACTAGGAAATTCTTGTAGGAGAAGGAATCTGATTTCTACACTATTATAAATAAGGGGGAAAGCATAGGTAAAAGGGGAGTTGAGATCAAGATCAGAATCAAGATCAGAATCATTACGATCAGACTTGTAAACACAATAGATATCAGAGAAGCATATCTCAATAATAAAATATTGTCCGTACTGTGCCCGTGGTTGTAGGTTGGATCTGATCCGCCAAACCACGTTAAATCTCTTTGTTGATTGGTGTATTTATCTGTCTTTTGCCAAATTTGCTTTTGGTTTCCCATAAACCGAACAAATTCACTATTGAGGGAGGATTGTCTCGGGAGTAATATTCCCATATTGCCCTGAGACTGAAATCAGCCGTCAACAGTTGGCGCCGTCTGTAGGGAACCAACGAAAAGCAGCTCAAGTGGTAAGACAATGGCAGAAGGTGGAAATCGCCAGTCATCGGGGAGTTCAACAGCAGAATGGATAGAGAAAATAGAGGAAAATATGAGAAAAGAAAGGGAGGAAAATCAAAACCTGTTGAAGTCCATGATGAACAGATTGGAGAGGATGGAAGAGACGAATAATCATAGGCTTGAATCCGGAGCCAGTCGAAGGAGAGGCGAAAAAGCGGAAGGAAAAAGAGTCGCAGATGTGAGTGATGACGATGAACCGATGAGGAAGGGTCCCTGCGGGATGAGGTCCGTAGTGGTAGAAAAAGATTTACAAACGGAGGATACGTGGGAAGAAGAAGAGGGGAGACAGTCGCCAGATTCTTCCTATGATAGCCTTCGCGACATCAGAAGGGAAAAAAAGAAGTATGACGAGGCTGAACGAGAGACCTCAAGTCATTAGGAACGCCACGCCCGGGGAAATAGACACAAAGAAGGCCGCAGGGGGCGGCATGGCAACTCAGATAGTAATATGAGGTCTTGGTTGAGGAAAGAGATGGCCAAGTGGGGAGTAAACCTCAAGACCAATGCAGGAGATTCCCGGGACGATGAGGAGGAATCCCCTATCGCAGAAGAAATAAGGTCGTCAAAATTCCCAAGACATTTCAACATGCCATCCATGACGCCCTACAAAGGCCATTCAGATCCAAAGTCCCATATTGAAAGTTTCGTCCTATTGATGGAGGTCCAAGGGATAGTAGGGGATGCCATTTGCAAAGTATTCCCCCTAACCTTGGGCGGGTCTGCCATTTTTTGGTTCAGAAGTCTTGCCCCGGGAAGCATCAGTAGTTTCATTCAACTCAGAAGGTCATTTGTTCGGCACTTCAAAGGGGCCTGCGCCCCAAAGAAAATGGTGGGAGAATTGAGATTGATGAAGCAGGGGGATGATGAGCCCCTGATGAATTTTATTGAAAGGTACCACAATTTGGTGCTCAAGGTTAGAGCGTACGAGTCATCGGAAGCGCTAGAAAGTCTCAAGGGAGGTCTGAAGGTCGGGAAGTTGTCGACTCACCAGAGGATTCAAGACGTATCGAATTATGCCACGGCCCTGGAGTGGGCCAGGAAGTTTATCTTAATAGAGGAGGAGAAAAAGATTGTCCGGGGAGTAGACACCCGAAAGGCTAAGATATTCAGGTAAGACAATCAGTGAGATTCGATCAGAAATTTGAGGAGACCAGTCCCGGAGCAGAAGAAACTCAGACCGACACCTCCGAGTAGTCATGTTCAAGAGATAAAGTCATATGTCTAAGTCAACCGTGTCAAGGGGAGGACAGTATACACCCCCCTGAACAAACCTATGGCCCAGATAGTTCGGGAAATCCAGGATAAAGGTCTGTTGGCCGAGCCTAATTTGAGGAGGTTCCCGATTGAGGAGGGAAATATTAGGGCTTACTGTATCTACCATAACGTAAGGGACATTCCACGAATGGGTGTAGAGACCTGCGGGAGCAGGTGGAAGACTTGGTGAAAGAAGGCTATCTCAGTGTGTACATAGACCATTCGGTTTTTGAGGTCGACCAAAGTTGATAGCGGAAGTCATCCGGTCGGATGTGTGGAATGCTGAGATGCAGAGAGGATGTATTAAGAAGAGCCATGCTTGTAGTGACCCTTGTAGAGTTGCAAGAAAGGCAACGGATCCCAAAATGTGAGTAAGACATCTTCTGTCTTAGGCTGACATTTGATTATGCTTGTTTGTTATGGCCCACACAATGGTTTTGATATTTTTTTTACGGCTCGGGTCTGCTCATGTACCGCCGAGTCCGTTTTGTTGATGTATGTTTTACGGCTCGGGTCTGCTCTTATAGCGCCGAGACCGATGTTTCCTTCCGACTTGGGTCTTCTCTTATACCGCCAAGACCGATGTTTCTTTCCGGCTCGGGTCTGCTCTTGTACCGCCGAGACCGATGTTTCTTTCCGGTTCGGGTCTGCTCTTGTACCGCCGAGACCGATGTTTCTTTCCGGCTCGGGTCTGCTCTTGTACCGCCGAGATTGATGTTTCTTTCCGGCTCGGGTCTCCTCTTGTACCGCCGAGACCGATGTTTCCTTCCGGCTCGGGTCTGCTCTTGTACCGCCGAGACCGATGATTCTTTCCGGCTCGGGTCTGCTCTTGTACCGCCGAGATCGATGTTTCTTTCCGGCTCGGGTCTGCTATTGTACCGTCGAGACTGATGTTTCTTTCCGGCTCGGGTCTGCTCTTGTACCGCCGAGACCGATGTTTCTTTCCAGCTCGGGTCTGCTCTTGTACCGCTGAGATCGATTTCTCTTTCCGGCTCGGGTCTGCTTTTGTACCGCCGAGATCGATATTTCTTTCCAGCTCGGGTCTGCTCTTGTACCGTCGAGACCGATGTTTCTTTCCGGCTCGGGTCTGCTCTTGTACCGTCGAGATCGATGTTTGTTTCGGCTCGAGGCTGGATTTCGTTCCGTCGAGGCCACTTGTTTATTCGGCTCGGGGCTGGATTTCGTTCCGCTGAGGCCACTTGTTTATTCGGCTCGGAGCTGGATATCGTTCCGCCGAGGCCGCTTGGTTATTCGGCTCGGGGCTGGATTTCGTTCCGCCGAGGCCACTTGTTTATTCGAATCGGGGCTGGATTTCGTTCCGCCGAGGCCACTTGTTTATTCGACTAGGGGCTGGACTTATTTCTGCCGAGGCTGCTTGGTTATTCAGCTCGGGGCTGGATTTCGTTCCGTCGAGGCCTTATGGTTTATTCAGCTCGGGGTTGGGTTACGTCCCACCGAGTCGGCTTCTTTGGACTGGGGATGTAACATTCCCCCAGAGCCAAGTCTTTCTTTCAGCTTGGGGTCGGGTTACGTCCCATCGAGTTGGCTTCTTTGGACTGGGGATGTAATATTCCCCCAGAGCCAAGTCTTTCTTCAGCTCGGGGTCGGGATACGTCCCACTGAGAGACTTATCATCGGCATGGGATCGGAGCATCTCCCCCATGGTCGGCCCTCTATTGGTCTGGGGAGGTGACATTCCCCCAGAGCCAAATGTTCTTATCAGCTCAGGGTCGGTTACGTCCCACTGAGTCGATCGTCATCAGCATAAGGGCAAAGCATTTTCTCCACGGGTAGATATCGGGGATCCTCGTTGACTGAGCACATGAAGGTGGCAGGAAGGACCAGATTTCCAGCCAATGCGTTTTTCTCTACGGTTCCTGGAGTAACCATCGACGGATTCATCGGCACACCATCTTTTTTTATATTTCCCGGCATCAACTCGCAAACTCGTTGTTACCGAGAACTAGGGGATAGATGTTGATGGTGTTTTTTAAGCACTATGTTATTTAAGCAGTACGGCATGGGTAAAAGTGTAACTCCCTTCTTGATCGAGACCACTAATGCCGACCCGACCATTCGATGTTGCATACGCCAACGGTAAGGAGCCGAGCACTTGGTGATCAGTGACCGACCACTTAAGATCGGATGACCGGGCATTATCAGATCGACAGCAGCATTCTCAGTTCAAAAGACCATCATGACTGACCTCATGAAGACCGGGAATATGGCAAGATATGCTCCAGAAGATAAGACAACATATTCTTACGGATAAGAAGATGAGTTATCCTACTTTCATAGGGAAAGGTTGATAAGTCAGTGTCCTAATAGGATATAGGAAGTGAATGAGTCAGTGTCCTAATAGGATATGGGAAGTGAAGGTAGTTTCAACTAGGAATCCTTATCGGCTCGGGGCTGGATTTCGTTCCGCCGAGGCCACTTGTTTATTCAGCTCGGGGCTGGATTTCGTTCTGCCGAGGCCACTTGTTTATTCGGCTCGGGGCTGGACTTCGTTCCGCCGAGGCCACTTATTTATTCGACTCGGGGCTGGACTTCGTTCCGCCGAGGCCGCTTATTTATTCAGTTCGGAGCTGGATTCCGTTCCGCCGAGGCCGCTTGGTTATTCAGCTCGGGGCTGGATTTTGTTCCGCCGAGGCCGCTTGGTTATTCGGCTCGGGGCTGGATTTCGTTCCGCCGAGGCCACTTGTTTATTCGACTCGGGGCTGGATTTCATTTCGTCGAGACCACTTGTTTATTCGACTCGGGGCTGGACTTCGTTCCGCCGAGGTCGCTTGGTTATTCGACTCGGGGCTGGATTTCGTTCCGTCGAGTCCTTATGGTTTATTCAGCTCGGGGTCAGGTTACGTCCCACCGAGTCGGCTTCTTTGGACTGGGGATGTAACATTCCCCTAGAGCCAAGTCTTTCTTTTAGCTCAGGGTCGGGTTACGTCCCACTGGGTCGGCTTCTTTGGACCGGGAATGAAATATTCCCCCAGAGCCAAGTCTTTTTTCAGCTCGGGGTCGGGATACGTCCCACCGAGAGACTTATCATCGGCATGGGATCGGAGCATCTCCCCCATGGTCAGCCCTTTATTGGTCTGGGGAGGTGACATTCCCCCAGAGCCAAATGTTTTTCTCAGCTCGGGGTCGGGTTACGTCCCACCGAGTCGATCGTCATCAGTATAAGGGCAAAGCATTTTCTCCACTGGTAGATATCGGGATCCTCGTTGACTGAGCACATGAAGGTGGCAGGAATGACCAGATTTGCAACCAATGCATTTTTCTCTACGGTTCCTGGAGTGACCACCGACGGATTCATCAGCACACCATCTTTTTTTTATAGTTCCCGGCATCAACTCGCAAACTCGTTGTTACCGAGAACTATGGGATAGATGTTGATGGTGTTTTTTAAGCACTATGATATTTAAGCAGTACGGCAGGGGTAAAAGGGTAACTCCATTCTTGATCGAAACCACTAATGCCGACCCGACCATTCGATGTTGCATACGCCAACGGTACGGGGCCGAGCACTTGATGATAGGTGACCGACCACTTTGGTTCGGATGACCGAGCATTATCAGATCGGTAGCAGCATTCTCAGCTCAAATGACCATCATGACCGACCTCATGAAGACCGAGCATATGGCGAGACGTGCTCCAGAAGATAAGATACCATATTCTTACGAATAAGATGGCAAGTTGTCCTACTTTCATGGGGTAAACTGATAAGTCAGTGTCCTAATAGAATAAAGGAAGTGAATGTAGTTTTTGACTAGGAATCCTTATGGGAAATGGAAATTATTTCAACTAGGAAATTCTTGTAGAAGAAGGAATCTAATTTCTACACTATTATAAATAAGGGGAAAGCATAGGTAAAATGGGAGTTGAGATCAAGATCAGAATCAAGATCAGAATCATTACCATCAGACTTGTAAACACAAGAGATATCGGAGAAGCATATCTCAGTAATAAAAGTATCATTCATTTTGTGCCAGTGGATGTAGGTTGGATCTGATCCGCCGAACCACGTTAAATCTCCTTTTTGATTGGTGTATTTATCTGTCTTTTGTCAAATTTACTTTTGGTTTCCCATAAACCGAACAAATTCACTATTGAGGGAGGATTGTCTCGAGAGTAATATTCACATATTGCCCTGAGACCGAAATCAGCCGTCAACAAAAACCATGAAGGAGAAAAGAAAAGCTTAAAGAAAATGGTATTTTGTAAGTATTTTCTCATTTCCTTCAACTTGAAAAATATTTCCATGTTTCTAAGCTTCAACATGTGTTGCTTAGAATTTTCTCTACTCTTTAATTATGTAAATTGAATGATTTGAAACTTGTTGGAAAGATGTTTGAATGTATGATTAATTTATTTGCTTATTATTGTAATTAAACTTAATAAATTGATTAGAAAATTAAAGTTGTCATTCTAGAGTTAATTAGCCATTCATAATTAACCTAAAATTTTTCTTGATTAATTCCATGACGGTGAGATTTAATTGGTGTGGTAATTGAAGGATTAAAGTATTGAATTTTATCACTTTAATGTAAATTGTCCAATTTGAGTAATTTATGAAATTAGGGTTCTTAACCCATTCCAATTTTGGGGCTTTTCATATATATGATATAATTTGATGTATATTTGGTGTGTTTAAAATTTGGGATTGATTGGATTTGATCTTGATGTGTTTTGAACAGATTGGGCCAAATTGCAATTAATGAAAATTTCAGGGGCTGTTTCGTAATTCTGGAAAATTACTGGGCAGTTTGCGCAAATCTGGAAAAGTTTCTGGTTTTTTTGCAAAATTGTAAAAATTATTTTGGGATTGATTTGGAATCAATTAAATATGTAATTGACATATTTAAAAACTAAAATGATTAAATTACAAAACTTTGGGGTCTTATTTTAATTAATGATAACTGATTTTTTCTCTTAAAAATTCAGTTTTTATTTATTTAGTAATTAGAATAAATTAGTTTATTTTAATTGCCTAAGAAAAATATTTATCGGAAATTATTTCGGAGTAAAAATACGCGAAAACGGCGAAAAACGGAGTTACCGGGTTACGACAGCCCAAACAGTGAACTGGGCATTGTTCGGGCAGCCCACGACTGTCCAAATGTTTTGGGGCTGACCTGGTGAACGTGCCAAAGCTGTGCAGTTATGATGAATTATTAATATTGGATATTAAATAATTTATTCGTAAGTTTAAAAATTTTAAACTACGATTTCACCCGAACCGCGCTCCTTCCGCTGCGCCTCCCTGTTTAGACCCCAACAAAAATTGTATCAGAGTGAGTCTGATCCTGGACGCCTGATATGATTAGCCCTTTAAAATTCAATGTTTAGTTTAATCATTAATTTATACATGCATGTGTTTATTTAATTTGATTAAATAAAGTAAAAGCATCTTTTGTTGGAAAATCCCCGATTTAAATAAGGTTTTAAGAAAATGACTAGTATTAGAAATACTTGTTTCTTCGTCCGCCTTGTCAATACGGATGTAAATGTTTTCATGATGCTATGGTTGTAACGTGCCAAAGCTGTGCAGTTATAGTTTAAGGTAGTTCATTTACGCCGGTAGAACTTATATGATAAGAGACAATTTTAAGTGAAAATGGAAATCATGAACGTGCCAAAGCTGTCAGGACTACATCGGTAGCTTGAGTTTGTCATTGACAAGTTTAACCTTGATACGCCTCCTTGTGAACGTGCCAAAACTGTCATAATGAGAAACGATCAGGACCGAACCTATGAGTCACAGTGAGTGTGATTGACAATGAGTTGTCTACCTAATGAATATACGTAGGCGAGAACGTGTCAAAGCTGTGAGTCGAAATATATTCATGGGGTCTACTTCCCATTATGGAATTCAATCTAATTATTGAATTCTCGTTTCCGTTGGGGATTACGGTATTACGTAAAGTAGTGGGAGGCACTGCTAAGTTAAAAATCCTTAACTTATGTGGTGTGTAATATTATGTAAATTGTCGCTCATGTTGTTCCTTATTCTATTTGTTTGATAGAATTAAAATTTTATACACTGCATGCATATTATATATATATGTTTTCTGACTTTAATTATGGTTGCAGATTTCTAGAATAGGTTCTAGATTAGAATAGATATTGAAATAATCCTTCTAGACATAATCGTTTCTTATGCAGTAAAGATTGACATGAATTGGTTCACGTCCTGAGAATCTTCACTGGCATTAAGAAAATCCCATTAGGTATTTGTTTATCTAATAACGTTTCTTGGCTTTAGTGACATTCTGAGGTCATATGTCAGACACTATTTGTTTTTCGATTATTTACAAATGTTGTAAATAATTTGAAAGTAAATAATAAAGCTAAAGAAAGAATATGTGTATAGTTGTGTATAAAAAATATTGATTTTCATAATACGACAACTGTAGATATTGGATATCAGGTCTCCGTCTCTAGTTATTTAAAATATAGTTGAATGATTGTTTCGATATTTGATATCAGAACTTGCGACTATTTGATAGTTACTGGTTCTTTGTAAACAGTTGTTACATATTTTAAAACCACTAGTAGTGTCATTAACGAATAGATAAACATAAGAGAAAATATTCGGTTAAGTAAATAACTTAGAACATTATTTTATGAGATTTTATCACTTAAGTATTGGATGCTTAATCCATATGGTGAAGGATGGTCTGATATGAGATCACTTCACGTATCCTTATCCATTTAACGAATATTGTATTCGGGAAAGTGACTAAATCTCATTTAACCAATGACTGTCATTGGACCATAAAATTTATTAAACTGATACATTGGATGTATGTCATTTAATGAATTGTAAATTACTTAAGGTAGTTTTCTTTACTTAGTAACTTAGTCAATGAACTGTCGTGACTTAGTTACATGTTTATGATGAAACACGGATAGAATATTTTGACTTGTTCAAAGATATTCGATCTAAAGTGTTGAAAATTATATCTTTAAAATTCATCATGAGTCTTTGAATTGTTCAAAAAGGTTTGATATGATCAAACATATGAATTTATGGCAATTTGTTCTAAGGTTATTCGAAGAATATAATTCTTACATCAATATTATTCTTCCACGATTCCATATTGATGGAATTAGTTAGTGGAGAAAATCGAATCTTATATGATTTGATTCGTTTGATATTGAGTGTTACCGAATTAGTTTCAATAATGTTGGGGATATGCTCCAGTAACACTTATTCATCATTTTAATTAATGTTCCATTAGTTTCTACAGTTACATATATGATATGTATAAGTAGAAAATTCGAATCTTGAAAAGTTTGAGATTTGAATCTTTTTTTGTATAATAGTTATACAATCGATAGTACTTGCGCCTTGGAGGTACGAGTATAAGTTTGTCATTTATTTTATTTAATAGAATATTATATTATATTTGATAGAATATCTTTTCTACGATCTCGAGTAATAAAATTGTTTATTACTTAGTGTGTAACATTGGATGTTGACTATAGTAGAAAAGACTTGACTTATTGAAGTCAAATACGGTGATAACTATAAATGGAACTACATAATTAATAAGATGAAAATATCCTTTTATTACTTCCATATAAGTGCTATAGGATGTCAGAATCATTAGCAAAGTATTTGATATTTAATGATGTTTTGTTGTTTTCTTATCGAAGAAAATTATCCTATAACTTATAGTGGAAATGATATTTGATATCGATTCCGGAATTTAGCATTAAACCATAGATCTAAGATTGTTCATAGCTTACTACGATCAAGTTTGGAACTTGATTGAGCTTTTATTATGAATCGTTCATAAAATGTATAAATGGTTTACGCAGCAAAAGCAAATTGAGCTTATTAAAGGTTTGACCTTTATAGTATGACAGTGAGAAAAATTTGTACTCAACAATCTATTGTAGATTCTGAGGAAACTTGTCTCTGGTCGCACTGATTGAATAATTTAAGATCTGTTGGTTAATGATGATACTAAATTGTATATTTTAGCTACAAGAATACAAAGTGGCGTTTCTGAATGGTTACTTCAGATAAGAGGTCCATTGTGATTTCTTAGTTTGAAGAGTTCGTTTTGGAATGGCCCTGGAGTTTGTATTGTGCTAAGATTACAATTTAATATATTAGCTTATATAGCCTATTGTAGACTCGGATGAGCTTTCTGGAAATTTGTGTTTTCTAATTTTGATATCAGTCAAATTGTCTGGTTTTATCAAAGGATAGAGAATACATATGGGATAGAAGGGTCAGTGGGAGCGTACAAATTTCTTTCTAGTATTTTACATCATAATGGCATAATCATTATTAATGTAATAATGAGATGTTTATGAGGTAAATAGGTTTACCTCAGTCTTATTTTCTCATTTAAAGCACTGGGAGTAGTCTCTATTATATTTGATATAAATTTTTATATAAGATATAAAACTAAGAGACTTGTGAGATGCTCCTGGACGCAACAAGACTATCTGTATGACAGTTAGTGTATGTCTTGTGTATAGTATTCATCTTTCGTAAAGGATGATTCCTTTTTCGAAAGAGATAATGATTAGAATGTCTAATTAATCTTATGCATTATATGATGATGGCATAATGAATACTATATTGAGTGCGATTAGAGATATCAATTTAATCGTAATTGTTATGAGTTATTTTGATATCCTCTAGACCATAAGATGAGTCTTGAAACATGTTCTTTATTATCTTTGAGATATTAAGAATGAGTTTCTAATTAATGGAGAATAAATCTGCAACCATTAGGGTTAGATTAGTTTTGAGTCTAATTATGACGTTAGACAGTCTACGTCATAAAGAGTCATAAAAGATGCAGTGGGAGTGTTACAGATGATTCCACTACAAGAGTGGAGTTAGTTGTAACTTATGAAGTATTGACTTATGAAGTTGCATAGTGACCTCGAAGATTAGAAGTTTGTTATTAGTGTTGTGTTTGCGGTTGTCTACAAAGTATTTTGGATTTGATCCATAAATACTTAGACAATTTAGTAGTTGAAGCACAAAGTTGATATGGCATCTAATTCATATTGATGTAGAACATGGTTTCTATAAAAATATGAATGATGATGGCTAAGGAAAATGATTGTGTTTGTTGGACAAACTCAATATGTCATAGCGGGCTTACTTGTTGTTACCTACCTCTTGAACGCAAGGTGAGTTCTTGAGGGCCATGAGTATGTGATACACATTGGGATGTGTATATGATACCATGGATTGGCACTAGAGCAAGTGGGAGAAATTGTTAGGGTTGGTGCTCTAAGCGCTAATCCAGATCGTATTTATGTCTGATTCATGAATATGAGCAATACCTTTTTTCCATAATATTACTAATTTAAATGGTAGCACATCTTGTCTTTTATATATGTATTTGATCTAATTTCGATTAGATTGAAACTAAATCTGATTTAGTGATATGTATATATATTAGACAAAGACCCCAGGATTTACAATAGTGCACAGTTGCAACATAGTTTGTAATTGACATTGGGAAGTGTCACTATAAGTTGTATATCGTTAAATTAAGTTTCTGGTCAAGATTTACTAACACGGGTCGGTTAGTAAAATCCGTTGAGACCAGTACATGTCGTATATCGGAATTGGTCCGATGGTTTATCCCAATGAACCATGAGTCTTGGGAGACTCGTATAGACGTGTAGGTGTTTATTTGATAAACACTGAACGACTCACCGAAGATTTCCTAATATATGGTACACCAACGTCAATAGGAATCTTCTCGGGTTGAGTAGCATAGTGATTCTTTGACTTGAGATACCACTGTGGATATATGAGTTATCCTCCACACTTAGATGGCAGTCACGTCACCGATCTATTTAGATCAGACCTCCGCCTGTTCGTTGGGTGTGGACTCATGCTCATTATATCCTGTGAGTATCAAGAAAGGATCTGTCAGTTCTGTGTACAGAGCATAGGTAGTCCATTTGTGATTAGCAATCTATTAAATCTATGGTCATAGTATACTTCAGAAGTGAGTTCCGAATGTTATTTAGAGATTGCTAATAGATACGTCGACGAGATTATTCCTAAAGAGATTTGACGTTTATATCTGTATCTCTGGGATAATTCGGATACCTGTGACGGAGGGATTATACGTATGCAGTGACCTCGACCTGTATGATTCAGCGAGTTTATCTGTGGTTGTCATAATTTACGGGTGGGTGAATTATGGACACGAAATTAGATTTCGTGACGGATATGCCTGAATCTAGAGAGTCTCACTAATGAAATTTACTCGTAGAGCACTAGGGCAACTGTTATGAATAATACTGATTATTTATAACTCGTTTAACGGTTAAACGAAAAATACATGCAATCGGGACCTAACGGTCATTTCTGAATTAATGTGTATTTGTATTTAATACTTGATTTTATTAAATACACATTAATTAAATATCAAATTGTGATATTTGACATATATCATTTATATATATGTATTTCAATATTTAATGTAAATATAATACATATATTAGGATATTTGTATTTAATTATTTAATTATTTAAATGTTAAATAATTAAGTTAATTAAATAACAAAATATCTATTACATGATTTATGCTTCGAAATGGCTTGATATCATTGGCTCACTTGTAAGTTTACTTTATTATAAGATAAGTGTAATCTTTTAGTAAAGTAAATTTGTTCCAATGAAAATGAAACAAGTTAAAAAAGTTAATAAAAAAATGTTTATTGTATTTCTTGTTGATATTTTCGGCAATATCAAAGAAACACATATAAATATTTTTTGTTTCATTTTTTAATACACCAACACAAGTTACAATATTTTACAAAGAAAAGTTTGAGAGAAAACCATGAAGGAGAAAAGAAAAGCTTAAAGAAAATGGTATTTTGTAAGTATTTTCTCATTTCCTTAACTTGAAAAATATTTCCATGTTTCTAAGCTTCAACATGTGTTGCTTAGAATTTTCTCTACTCTTTAATTATGTAAATTGAATGATTGGAAACTTGTTGGAAAGATGTTTGCATTATGATTAATTTATTTGCTTATTATTGTAATTAAGCTTAATAAATTGATTAGAAAATTAAAGTTGTCATTCTAGAGTTAATTAGCCATTCATAATTAACCTAGAATTGTTCTTGATTAATTTCATGATGGTGAGATTTAATTGGTGTGGTAATTGAAAGATTAAAGTATTGAATTTTATCAATTTAATGTAAATTATCCAATTTGAGTAATTTATGAAATTAGGGTTCTAACCCATTCAAATTTTGGGGCTTTTCATATATATGATATAATTTGATGTATATTTTATGTGTTTCAAATTTGGGATTGATTGGATTTGATCTTGATGTGTTTTGAAAAAATTGGGCCAAATTGCAATTAATGAAAAGTTCAGGGGCTGTTTCGTAATTCTGGAAAATTAATGGGCAGTTTACGCAAATCTGGAAAAGTTTCTGGTTTTGTTAAAAAATTGTAAAAATTATTTTGGGATTGATTTGGAATCAATTAAATATGTAATTGACATATTTAAAAACAAAATGATTAAATTACAAAACTTTGGGGTCTTATTGAAATTAATGATAAATCTGATTTTTCTCATAAAAATTCAGTTTTTATTTATTTAGTAATTAGAATAAATTAGTTTATTTTAATTGCCCAAGAAAAATATTTATCGGAAATTATTTCGGAGTGAAAATACGCGAAAACGGCGAAAAACGGAGTTACCGGGTAACGACAGCCAAAACAGTGAACTGGGCACTGTTCGGACAGCCCACGAACTGTCCAAATATTTTGGGGGCTGACCTGGGCAGTCCCCATGAGCATTGGTCGGTCGGTTCGGCCGGAAACATGTTTTATGCTATTTTGCGGAAAAACGTTTTCGCAAAAGTTTCACGATGTTTCTATATTATTTATGTCGTTATATGATATCGAATAAATATGTTCATGTGAAATATGAATGAATTATTAATATTGGATCATGTGAAATATGAATGAATTATTAATATTGGATATTAAATAATTTATTCGTAAGTTTAAAAATTTTAAACTACGATTTCACCCGAACCGCGCTCCTTCCGCTGCGCCTCCCTGTTTAGACCCCAACACATACGTCAACTACTCCCAAGTGGCATAATATCGATCGATTATGTTAAGTCGAGGGAAAACCTAGCAGATCCACTAACTAAAGGTTTACCTAGAGAGCAAGTTGAGAAGTCATCGAGGGGAATGGGCTTGAAGCCTATAAATTAAGAATTGTCACTGTGGAAACCCAACCTAGCTGACTGGAGATCCCAAGATCTAGGTTCAAAAGGGACAACAGAAACTTTGTGCAATTCAAAACAAGCACTGAATAGTTTTGTACTCTTTCCCATTCCGATAATGACGCTGAGTGTTGTCTGTCATGGTTAGGATAAGCTAAGGCTTTTAATGATCACTATATTAGGAGATAAGTCCTAATTGGGGTAAAGACATATTACCTCTTCATAGTAGATCACATATTTCAAGTAAGAAGTGAGGCCACTTCCATGGGAACTTTTAAAGGCGGGTTACCCTAAAGTACTTGATGAATCCAGGACCGTTGTTCAGGACCGAAATGAACACAACCGTAGAACGGGAAATGGTCGAAATAAAGTTGTGTGTTGGCGATTGTCTTGGTTTACACCAACGGCAGAACAGTTCAAGACTATGGGTCACTGGTTTGCCAAGTAAATCCGATTGTCATTCACTAGGAAAGGTTCAAGGCGAAAGCTATCTATTTCGATGCAGTTTTAGTTCACGGAAACTCTCTCAAGTGTCTGCATGAATATTTAGAGAATTGTGGGGGATTGTAGAAAATTCTCTAAATAATTGTATTTGGATGGAGGAGGGACATGTCTCTTGGATGGTACCCCAAGGGGACATGTCCTCCAATTTACAAGAATGCCTTAAAACCCAAGTGATGCATGGTAGGGGTATAACCCTTGGAAGGGTTACACCCCAAACCAAATGGTGCCCTTAAGGCACCCTTCCATATCTATATAAGGAGGGTTGCAGTCCATTCTTAGATCCAGATTGGAGAAAAAGCATTGTGTCTCATTATTTTCGTTTTGAGTAAAGAGAGAGTTCCCTCCATTTCCTAGTTCGAGATCTTGTTAAGGAGTGCCCCTTGAATAAGAGGAATCCGGGTTATCCTGAGAGAACGTTAGCCACAAAACCCGTAAAGCATCGAGACGAGACTGATAAGTTCTTAAGGACAGAGATTTATCTCGACTGGGACTGTATTTCGTCAATTTTACCAGGTTTTTCTTGTTATCAAGGTTTTAGGATTTATGCATGTTAGACTAGATCTACTTTCATTTTTCTGATTTTGATTGTTTAAAGCATGCTTGATTTCTGTTTAATGACACCAATATACCAACAATGTATGGGATACCTACATCATATTCTCTAGGTTAAGGCGGACGAGGTATCTATCTATAGCCCCTAAATATTTTTTATTATTGCTCCTAAATAAGTATTTGATAAAGGCCCCTTTTTGACGTTATAATATCATATTATAGATAGAGGCTTCACTCATAACACAATCCCATTAAAAGATAACTTAAAATATCTAAAAGGTTAAATGACATTGAAATCATTATAGTCCATGATAATTTCACTTATTAGCATGTAATTTGACACTAACTCATTGTACTTAACATACAGTTATCCTAATCCTAAAAATACTTAATTGTCAAGAACCATTATAGTAACCAATCTCATTAATTCATATGTAATTTCACCAACTATAAAAGGTGGATTCATAATATAATTAAATGGTTCGGAACCTTTGAAAATACTATATCACTTTTTCAACGTCTATCCAAAGCTCATCAATCAATATTGTATTGAATTCAACCTTTAACATTATCTAAAGTGTATAAAGCCCTCTATTTGTTTTAAAGAAATAATACACATATTAAATAATTTTCAATCATTGATTTAAATATCGTAGAATCTTTTGCAGGTATCTCTCCACCTGTCACAATTAAATTCAGCATAGCCCCTTATTATATATTTTTTTTAAAAATTTCTCCAGCCTAATATGGTTTCAAATGCAAATGGAATCCATTACTCAATAGTTGCTTTTAGGGGTGGATAAAAAAATTACCGAATCAAATTTTCAAATTGATTTTTTTAAAATGAGTTAAGTTCGGTTCAGTTAAATCATAAATCTAATCACAAATTAAGTAAGAGTTAACATATAAGTGTCTATTTATATATTTTATTTTTTTTTAATATTTTAATAATTTGAATTAATTGAAAGACAGTAAACCGGAAATTGCCCACTAGTTGCTTTGTTTATTCCCCTTCTTTCACAATCTTGAAATCTTCTGATCTCAAGAGTAATAGTTTTTTTTTTTTTAATTTTTTTTTTTTTTGTGTTTAAACAATTTGGGTCATAAAAATCAAATAATTGTGTTCCATCTAGAAAGAAAATTAATTGATTAAGCAGACCAAGAAAATTCAGGTGGATTAATTTCGAACCCCCAAAAAACTTTTGTTATAGTTTTTTTTTATATTTCAGTTAAAGTACAAGTCAAAACTTCGAGTGGATTTTTATGGTGATTTTTTGTACCACTTTTTTTCATCCAATTTTATCATCCATTGGCCACATGTCAGCACGTGAGCACGCCTGTTGTGAATTATGATCCTTAGGAATAGTAATATTATTATTAATATTAATATTATTATATTATTTTTGCTAATCCCAATATAATGGAAGCAAAGACCTTCCAACCTATTCGAGAAAAATGGGGGTCCCCCATTGAAGATTGAAATCTATTGGGAAAAATCGTGATATTATATTATTTATATAATAATTTTATAATATATTATAATATATTTTGAATAATAAAATTTTTATATATTATATAATTATTGATTTTTTTAAAAAAAAAAAAATCAACTTGTACAAATATTAATGGAAAAATTCGAATCATCTGTATCAATAATAAAATAACTAATTATCTACCAAACAATCAATGACTAGTAACATTTAGTAAAATCCAGCTTTTAATTTGTGGATTTGAATCTAAATACATTTGTCTAGATTTGGATGTTCGAAAATATCCGGATATTGGTTCGAATATTATATATTTTTTTATGTTTGTTATCCGGATACAGGTGTAATAAAATCCGGATTCTAAATTGAATTTGAGTAAATCTCATCACTAAATATTTGGATCCATATTTTTTTATTAGGATTTAATTTTTTTCGAATCCAAATAATATAAATATTTATGGATCCGGAATTTTCTGAGACAATTTAAATATATACTAGCAAGGATATTTGAGCTGAATTTTAGACTTGGTTAAAACAAACAAGAATGTTTTTGGGTTTTGTATGTAACAATTCTGAGGATTGCTAAGGATGGGCCAGCAGTAAATGAAAAGAGGAGGCCCAATGAATAGAACTCCCTACACAAGGTATATCCATTTGCCAATGAGAAAAATAATTAAGATTTCTATTTAAATCATTTTGTATATATATAATTAAATTAATAAATTTATTAAATAAAAACCATATTATAATAAAAATAAATATTATAATTTTATAAGAATTCTATTATATTAAGAAAATATATTATAATATCCTATTAAAATAAAAAAAATCACTATTAAATTATCTGTAATTAACCTAATCTCAACAATTAAATTTTTTTATTAAATTATAAAATTAAAATAATAAATTATTAACCTAAGAAACCTATTACAATATTAAAACATAATCTACTATTAAAGTAAGAAATTATTAATTTAATTAATTGATTAATTAATATTTTAATTGATTATTATTAAATTATAAAATTAAATAAAGAAACTTATTATAATAATAAAACATATTATAATCTCTCATTAAAATTAAAAATATATGTGACACTTAATCTCTACACTAAATTTTTTTATTAAATTATAAAATTAAATTAATAAATTTATTAAATAAAAATCATATTATAATAAAAATAAATATTATAATTTTATAATAAGAAAACATATTATATTATCCTATTACAATTAAAAATACTATTAAATTATAAAATTAAATTAATAAATTTATTAAATAAAAAACCTATTATAAAAAAATACATATTATAATTTTATAATAAGAAAACATATTATATTATCCTATTACAATTAAAAATACTATTAAATTATAAAATTAAATTAATAAATCTATTAAATAAGAACCTTATTATAACAATAAAATATATTAAACTATCCGGTTAATTTTTGAATAATATCACAGATAATTAGATAAACATCTTTAAGTTTTCTTATCGCGTCATATGACATTTGATCTATACAATTAATTTTTTTATTACCTATTATAATAAGAAGATATATTATAATCTTCTATTAAAATTAAAAAAAAAATGTGTCACATAATCTCTATAATTAATATTTTATTATTAAATTATAAAAATAAAATATTAAAATATAAAACCTATTACAATATAAAAATATAATCTTCTATTAAAAAAAAAATTTAGATAGTAGTCGCCCACAAAACCTATCGCCAATATAAAAAGGCCAAGCGATAACAGATGAGAAGCTATACAACTCAAGTCCAACATAATGACTATGATATTTCCCAATGATTCGAGTAAATTTACAGTTATGGCTTCGTTGAAAATAACAGCTAAATAATCCCAACGGGTTAAATGGGGCAGATATTGTAGAAATTGGATGTGAAAAATAACGACCAAAAACTTTTTGATTATACAAACAAAAGGACAAAAAAATTGGATTTAAAAAAAAAAAAAAAAAAGAACCCCAAAAAAGAAAGATACACAAGACAATAAAATTTACATATAAAACAAGTAGAGGGCTGCGGTAAGCGTTTCCTTGATCTGTGTATTTTTTTTTTCTAAAAGTAGTTATTTTAGTTTTTTTTTTTTAAGAAAAAGAAATAAATAGAAATATGCAAATATATTATTATTTGTTATTTTATTTTGAATTATTTCTATAATTTTTTTTTATTTCATGAATTTTTATTTTTTTATTGTGCTTTAAGATGCAGACTCTGACTATTAGCTCTTATACAATGAATTTGAAATATTATTTGAGAACTGAAAGGAAAACAAATGATGCACAAATATTACGTGTAAGTAAATCAATTGTGTCATTTAAACTATAAAATCGACAAGATCCGAATCATTTATAAGATCAATACCTAAATATATGTTCAACCCGCACAAAATGCGAGCCCGATGCTAGTAGTATATTATTCGCATTAAACTTTAAATTATTTTTCCTTGAGAATAATATTTGATAATCTTGCAGTTATGAATTTTAGTAACTATTTGCTAATCTTGTAGTATTATAGATGGTGAAGAATTTGTTGGTTATTGAAATTTATCTATTTGGAAATTAAACAATATTACTCGTATTTTTTATAATGGCTGTTCTTCTTTCTCCTCCACTTGAACTCTTCAGCTTTCTGCGAAAGTCAATGAACAAAAGTAATTTTTTACCCCTTCTCGTAATTTTGGTTCAAATTTAAACTACAAATAAAATAAAAATGAAAATAGGGTTAGATGAGGAAAAAAGGATGGGTTGAATAAACCTCTCACTCACGCAAAATAATAAAAAGACTAAACCATAATTAAATGGAGATAAAATTATGATCAAAATTATATTTTAATAATAAATAAAAAAAATGAAAATATATCATTTTAATGATGATTTTATCAAATTTAATTCTCGTTTAGCCATTGCTCCCAAGTCAAAATAGCTTCATGTCTATGAGATATTTGGGCACTTGGAAGTTGGAAGAAGTTGGGATTTAGGAATGATGGCAAGGCAAATCATTAATGGGCCCATCTCTCACAATTTTGACGTGGAAGGATTATTTTTAATTTTTGACTGGCAAAATAATTTCTCTAATCGAAAACACTTTATTATTTTTCTTAAAGTTGAAAAATTCGAGTCTCTCTTTTTATTTTTATTAATACATGGCTCATATTTTATGCGGGTTGAGCATATATTTTAGGTATTGATCTTATAAATATTTTAGATTTTATCGATTTTATAGTTTAAATAAGACAATTGATTTACTTACATGTAATATTTATGTCTCATTCGTTTATCTCTCAATTCTCAAATAATATTTTTAATTCACTGTGCAAGAGTTAATAGTCAGAGTCTGCATCTTGAAGCACAAGTAATGATAAAAATTTATAAAATAAAAAAATTTATAAAAATAATTCAAAATAAAATAACAATAAACCCGATGGGTGGCTACTATTTAGGTTTCTTATTTTAATAGGAGATTATATTTTTATATTGTAATATAATTTTTATTTTGAATTTTTTATTATTTTAATTTTATAATTTAATAATAAAAATAAATTGTAAAGATGAGATGTCACACATATTTTTTATTTTAATAGAATATTATACTATATTTTCTTATTATAATAAGTAATAAAAATTTAATTATAAAGATTAAGTGTCATGTGACGCTATTAGAAAAATTTAAAAATATTTAATTTATATATTTTAGGTGTCATGTGACGCTATTAGAAAACTTAAAAATGTTTAACATATATATATAGAGAGAGTAACACCCCGCTTAAGGCATGATGCTACCGACATGAGACATGAATAACCCATCTCCTTGAGCCTCAAACCTAACAAAAATCGGACATGTAATACCCTAAAATTTGGACAACCTGGAACATAATCTAGCACTAAATACAACCTGAAATAAATATCAAATGAGCAAAAATGACATCTGATCCAAACCCAAGATAAATCAAATCTTAATATCAGTACTCTAGTGCCCACGATCACATATGCAAAATAAAACTTTCATTTAAAAATACACAGATGCCAACGTGCATTTCACGATATAAAACATAAACAACGTAATTCCTAAACTCTTTAACATGTCCTCAGGACTCTAAAGTGACTGACTGCAGCTTGAATGATTCATCGTATAGAGCA
Organism: Zanthoxylum bungeanum; assembly: GCA_019454045.1. Lineage (NCBI taxonomy): Eukaryota > Viridiplantae > Streptophyta > Magnoliopsida > Sapindales > Rutaceae > Zanthoxylum > Zanthoxylum bungeanum. The sequence continues at coordinate 311,066 of SKCR01021769.1, read as the reverse complement.
TGACTTTCCAAAATTTGATGGTTGACCGATCTAGTTGTCAACCTATAAAACTTACAAATTGAAGTGACGTGAGTCATAAAACTCAATAGGTAACCACACACATCACAAATAAACAAGTGTGAATTTCAAATATAGTAATTATATATACATGTATATATACGTACATATATGCAGTTGTTTGTAAAAAAATCTTTAAACTCAGTATTGTTCTTTACACTCTTGAAAACATACAATCTTCCAATTACACTTACATAAACTTGTAGGGTTTTTTTTATGGGGTATTACCGGGTAACGAGCCAGTTTGCGAAAAATCAAATTTTTCCGATTTCAATAATTTTTCTTGGATAATTAAAATAAACTAATTTATTCTAGTTACTCAATACTCAAAAATTCAATTTTTACCCAAAATCGAGAATTTTCCCTTAATTGTTGTGAGACTCCAAAGGTTTACATTTTGATCATTTTAGTCATAATTTATCAAATATAAATTTAAGTGATTTTAAATCACTACCAAAATGATTTGTACATGTCATATACATCAAAATACAACTCACAATAAAAATCCCATAATTTCATCAATTTGTCGAGAGCACCCTAAAGTTTCAACTTTGTGTATTTTGGTCCAAATTTGTCAAAAACAAGTTTAGTTGATTTCCAATCAATCCCAAAATGATTTGTATATCTTATATACATAATAATACAACACATATATGAAAACCTCAATTTTAGTTTAGGTTAAAAATCCTAATTTCTCAAATTAATCAAATTAATAAAATTAACCAAAATTAACCAAATCTAACACTTTACTTTAATCTCTACAACACCAAACAAGTCTCACCACTTTGAAACAATTCAGAACAATTCTAGGTCTTCAACGAGTGGCCTAACAACTCTAGAATGACAACAAGATCATCAAATGATCAAAAATGTGCTTGTACACCATTTACAAGCATACTTTAATAAACATACATGCATACATCTTTCATTCAAGTTTCCAAACATCTCAACACAAACAAAAGAGAGTAGAAAAATATGTGAATAACATATGTTGTAGCCAAGAACAAAAGAAACATTTTTCCTTCTAAAGAAAAGTTGAAATTACTTATTAATTTCCAATTTTTCTTGAAAAATCTTCTTTGTTCTTCTCTTTTTTCTCTCAACTCCTTTTGTTTTTATTTTGGAAGCTTAACACTTTTCTAAAACAAATGAAAAAATGAAACCCTTAAATACCTAAGGTTGGCCGAAATTTGGCTTAAGAAAAAGGAAAAGATTTTTTCAATTTTCAAACCAAAAATAAAGAAGTCAAATGTCATTTTAACACCTTTAACATAAATGTAAAAGTCAAACATTTACACTTAAGATATTTCATAACATAATATCAACATATATATTTTATATTTTTAATTACTTTAATTATTTAACAATTAAATAATTAAATAATTATTTAAATAAAAATATCCAAATATATGTATTATATTTACTTTAAATAATCTAAATACATATATTAATGATATATGTCAAATATCATAACTTGATAATTAATTAATGTGTATTTAATAAAATCATACATTAAATACAAATACACATTAATTAGGAAATGACCAAAAGGTTCATATGCATGTATCTTTCATTTAATCGTTAAACGATTTATAAATAATCAATATTGTTCATAAAAGTTACCCTAGTGCTCTACGAGTATATTTCATTAGTGAGACTCTATAGGTTCAGGCATATTCGTCACGAAATCTAATTTCGTGTCCATAATCTGCCCACCCGTAAATTATGACGAACACAGATAAACTCACTGAACCATACAGGTCGAGGTCATTGCATACGTATAATCCCTCCGTCACAGGTATGCGGATTATTCTAGAGATATAGATATAAACATCAAATCTTTATAGATATAATCATATCGACGTGTCTATTAGAAATCTTTTAATAACACTTAGAACTCACTTCTACAGTGTACCACGGGCCCATGGATTTAACAGATTGCTAATTTCATATTGAATACCTATGCTCCGTACACAGAGCTGATGGATTCTATCTTGACACACATTGGATATCCTAAGGATCAGTCCATACCTAATGAATAGGTGGAGGTCTGACCTAAATAGGTCGGTGACGTGATTGCCATCAAAGTGTGGAGGATATCTCATATATCCACATTGGTATCTCAAGTCAAAGAATCCCTATGCTACTCAACCCGAGAAGATTCTTATTGATGTTGGTGTAATATCCATTAAGAATCTTCGGTGTGTCATTCAGTATTTATCGGATATAAACACCTACATGTCTATACGAGTCTCTAAGACTCATGGTTCATTGAGAGTCTACCATTGGAATCCAAGATTCCATTATACGACATGTACCGATCTCAGCGTGTTTACTTACTTACCAAACAATGTAAACCTTGACCAGAAACTGTTAAAGAAATGATAATGTTATGATACAAGTCAATGTCAGTTGCGACGCTTTTGCAACTGTATCATAACTAATCATTCTAAGGTCAATTACGTCTTTACTATAATAAATATATATTAAATTATAGAATCTACTTATTTTATTCATAATAAAAAGTTTACATAAGTATTTACAAGGAAATACAAAAGAAATTGGCGCTCTGAGCACCAATCCCAATAAATTCTCCCACTTGCTCTAGTGCCAATATCGATTGTATCTCATACTCATCGACTCCATATGTTTATCAAATAACTTCGGAGGAATGACCTTGGTAAACGGGTCTGCTACATTATCTTCACTCGGGACCTTGCACATGATAATGTCCACTCACGACATAATCTCTCGAATGATGTGATACTTCCAATCCACATGTCTCGATTTCTGATGCGCCCTCGGTTCCTTTGCTTGCGCAATGACTCCATTATTATCATAGAATAACGGAATCGGATTCTCGATACTTGGGACTACTCCCAACTCTGTGATAAAGTTCAATATATTCCGCCTCTGTGGTGGAATCAGTTGTGGACCCATGTTTGGAACTTTTCCAATAAACTAAACCTCCGTTAAGGGTAAACACGAATCCTAATATAGACTTTCTATCATCGGGATCCGATTGGAAATCCGAATCTGTATACACATTAACCTGCAGTTCATTTCCTCCATATATCATAAGCTTATCCTTAGTACCTTTAAGATATTTTAGGATATGTTTAATGGCCATCCAATGATCATTACCTGGAATGGACTGATATCTGCTGGTCACACTAATTGCGAAGCTGATATCAGGCCTAATACATAACATGTCATACATGATGCTGCCCAAACACGAAGTATAAGGCTGATTATACATTCTAATCTTCTCATCTTCTGTTTGTGGACACATATTCTTCGAAAGATGTAGGTCATATCTGAACGGTATATTTGATATCTTACAGTTACCAAAATTGTATCGTTCTAAGATTTTATCTATGTACGTTGATTGAGATAACCCATAAGCTTACTTTTTTCTATCTCTATAAGGTTTTATGCCTAAGACATAATAAGCTCCACCCAAGTCCTTCATGGAGAAATTCTTACAGAGGTATGCTTTGACGCCCTACATCATCCCGATATCATTCTGAATGATCAGGATGTCTTCAACATAGAGGACTAAAAATACCACCATACTCCCACTGGCCTTCTTATACACACATGATTCTTCCGAATTCTTGAGAAAACCAGACAATTTGATTATCTCGTCGAATCGAAGATTCCAACTTCGTGAAGCTTGTTTAAGTCCATCAATGGACTTCTTAAGCTTACATACCATTACCAAGTTTTCAAAGGATATAAAACCCTCCAACTGTTCCATATAGATTTCTTCGTCAAGAAATCCATTTAGAAAAATCATTTTGACATCCATCTGTAAAATCTCGTAATCATGGTAATCAGCAATAGACAATAAAATCCTAATAGACTTTAGCATCACTACTGGTGAAAAAGTTTCATCGTAGTCGATACCAGGTCACTGCGTGTAACCTTTAGCTACCAGTCGGGACTTAAATATTTCAACCTTTCTGTCAGGCCCACGCTTCCTCTTGTAAACTCATTTACAAATGATAGGAACAATTCCTTCAGGAAGCTAAACCAAGTCCCAAACTTGATTCAGATGCATATAGTCTAACTCTGATTTGATGGCCTCTTGGCAATTCGCGGATTCGATGTCCAATATCGCTTCTCTATAGGTATAAGAGTAAGTATTTTCAACTAAGAGAACATCAAGACTCATTTCTTGTATCAAATACAAGCGTTCAGGAGGTCTAGATACCCTTTCGGACCTACGGATTGTGGGTAATGAAGATTCTTTATCTACTTAAACTTCAGGTTCCTCCGTTGGTTCATTGGTCTCAGGTTGTACTTCATCAAGTTCAACATGTTTATGATTACCTTATTCAGACAAAAATTGTACCTCTAAAAATTTTGTGAAGCGAGTTACGAACACATTTCGATGCTCGGTATCATAGAATAAATATCCTTTCATATTTGAAGGATATCCAACAAACCTAAACTTTTGCCCTCGAGGCAAAAGCTTATTCTGCTGAGCTACCTTGACATATACATGATAGCCCCAAACCCTAACATAATTAAGATTCGATTTTCTACCGGTCCATATCTCATATGAAGTTGTACGAACAACTTTAGAAGGAATCTTATTCAAAAGATGAGCGGCAGTTAAAAGAGCATAACCCCATAAGTAATAGGGCAAATCTGTAAAACTCAACATGGAGCGGACCATATACAATAATGTCTGATTTCTCCTCTCTGACACTTCATTATGTTGTGGAGTACCATAATCAGTATATTGAGCGAGAATATCATTCTCATGTAGATAGTCAGTGAACTCTCCACTCATATATTAAGAATCTTCGGTGAGTCGTTCATTATTTATCCGATATAAACACCTATATTTCTATACGAGTCTCCAAGACTCATGGTTTATTGAGAATCTACCATTGGAATCCAAGATTCCATTATACGACATGTACCGGTCTTAGTGGGTTTACTTACTGACCAAGCAATATAAACCTTGACCAGGAACTGTTAAATAAATGATACTGTTATGATACAACTCAATGTCAGTTGCGACGCTTCTGCAATTGTATCATAACTAATCATTCTAAAGATAATTACGTCTTTACCATATATAAATAGATATTATATTATAGAAACTGTTTATTTTATTCATAATAAAAAGTTTACATAAGTATTTACAAGGAAATACAAAAGAAATTGGCGCTCTGAGCACCAATCCCAACAAAAATGACCTAAAACTGAATTCATAAAGCGTACTTGGTGGGATCAGAAATCTTATACGCAATCTTCTTCGAGCGTTTAAACCGAAAATCATCAAAACCAACCGATCGCACATACAAATCCAACACGATTAGCACAAAGTCAGTCTCATTCGCTCAACGGAAACAGAAAACACACAAGCGATCACTATACAGTCAAATGACATTCATTATCCAAATTAGAATGTAAAACAAATTCATTACAGACAGTTGCATACATTATCAAAACTGAAAAACATATTACGGATTCTTTACAAGCAATCATATTCTATATCATATACGGAAATCACGTTATAAATTCTATATAGTCCATTTCATCCATAATTAGAAACATAAATCAGAATGCAAATACCATAAGCCGATCTCATTTGTTAATTGTTAGCATATACGGAAATCAGAATGCAAATTCCTTACAGACAAATATATTCATTATGAGAAATAAAAAACACAACACATATCCCTTACAGGAAAACCTATTCATTATCATAATCGGAAATCACACTACATACTCCATACTAGGGGTGTTCACGGGTCGGGTCGGGTTTTTTGATTTTTTTATGACCTGATCGGGTTGGGTCATTTGACCCGAAACCCGAAATTTGAAAAGGTGACCCGCGCAGGTCGGGTCAGGTCAAAAAACTGCGTGTCGGGTCGGGTCAACAAAATATGCAGTAAATATAATTTATATATATATTTTATTGATACAAATTTTACAAGAAATGTGTGTAGCTGAAATGGCTAAGGCTTTGATTAATATGTGTGTGATCTTAGGTTCGATTCCCACAATAACATTTTGTTTTTAATGAAAGAAAAATATAATTTTCGAAAATATTGAAGCTGGGATTCGAATTTGAGACAAGTAAAACACCAAGTACACACTTGGCCATTCCAGCTACAATTGCTTCTGGTTAAAATTGTATCATTAAAAATATATATTATAATTATAATATCATTTACGCCGGGTTGGGTCAGACCCGAGTTTTCTGGGCAAAACCCATGACCCGACTCGAAATTTCGGGTCGGGTCCAAATTGACCCGAAATTTCATTTTAAAATTCATAAACCCGACCGGGTCGGGTCGTTGCGGGTCGGGTCGGGTCGTAGGTCGACCCGACCCTATGAACACCCATACTCCATACAATCATCTCATACATCATCAAAGATCAGAATACATGGTAGTCATCTTATAAAATCCAACTTATACAGAAACAGATCTTTATGAAATCAAAAGTTTCCAAAAACAGAATCATCAAACTAATTAGACGTTCATTACCCAAGTCGCACCTAAAGACAAGACAATGTCCGAACATGATCATGTCGACAGATGGTAGTGGGTCAACCATTTTCTGATGGTCTGGACCCCAGAACAGGCACCACAAAGGATTAAAATCCATAAAAAAAACATCATACAAGCACTGTAGTTAAAAAACATATCAAGTCACATCTAATAAAAAACATAGTTATCTGAATTCTCTCCTCAGAAACTTTCAGAAAGTTCATAAACCAAAAGTATCATCGAAAACGTAAATCAAAATTATCAAAAAAAAATCATAAAATCAAAATATCAAAATATAGATCAAAATATCATAAATACCAAATACAGAAATATTCACAGTATATCGCAAATATCAATTTTCCGTAAATATTACTAATTTATTGGTAGCACCTTTGTCTTTTATACACATATTCGGTCTAATTACGATTAGATATCTGATTCTGATTAGACCAAAACTAAATCTGGTTTAGTGATATGTGTCTATTAGACAAAGACCCTAGGATTTACAGTATAATGCGCAGTTACAACGTAGTTTGTAATTCACATTGGGAAGCGCATTATTAGTTGTATATCCTTAAATAAAGTTCCTAGTCAAGATTTGCTAACACGGGTCGGTTAGTAAAATCCGCTGAGACCAGTACATGTCGTATATCATGACTTGGTCCGATGGTTTATCTCAGTGAACCATGAGTCTCGGGAGACTCGTATAGACATGTAGGTGTTTATTTGATAAGACACTAAACGACTCAATGAAGGTTTCCTAATAGATGGTGCACCAACGTCAATAGGAACCTTCTCGAGTTGAGCGAGCATAGTGGTCCTTTGACTTGAGATACCACAATGAGATATATGAGTTATCCTCCACACTTTGATGGCAGTCACATCAATGATCTATTCATGATCAGACCTCCGCCTGTTCGTTGGGTGTGGACTGATGCTCATGATATCCAGTGCGTATCAAGATAGGATCTGTCAGTCATGTGTACAGGGCATATGCATCCAACACGTGTTTACGATCTAGTAAATCCATGGCCGTGGTATAACGTCGGAAACAAGTTCCGAGTGTTATTTCGTGATCGTAAATTAAAAGTCGACTGTATTATACCGAACATATTTGACGTTCTCATCTATATCCTGTTGGACAAAATGACCCATAGCGTCACTATTTGCACAGATCATTGTGTTGTTGTATCAAATTAACTATGTGACAAGGAAATTGCACTCTCATCATTTGTGATTAGATCACCATAGATATATAAATGAAGAGAGGTCTCTATGATTAGTTCCTGGATTGAGAATGATATGAGACAGTATCAGTCCCCGAAGGATTAATCATTAAATATCCCTAGCCGGAGTATTATCGAGACTGGACATCGATAATGCAGAATAGGCTAGTATTGCACTTGTGTGCGTTGTGAGGGCACAACGGCATAGTTCTCATATATATAAGTATCGGATACTTATGCAAGTGCGATAGGAGGTCGTGTTTCACCGATGGTACGGGAAACAGCTTCGCTCTGTATAGACCCCTCGGAATCCCATTGGTATTATGACTATGTGTCTATGGGAGGCCGAATTCAAGGTAGGTGTGTATAGTCTTAACCTGAGACTTACATCGCTAATACTTACGATAATCGATAGACTTTGGTCTTGGTGGTACAGGGCTTTAACCGGTTCTGCGTACACCACTTCTGGGTTTATCAGAGAGTCGTAGTGTATTAGGTGTGATGTCGAGACGGAAGTATCACTTCAGTCATAGTGGAGATGATGTCACGCAGGATATGGTACTAGTGCTCTTGAGTGATGCGCATCCAATCGGGATATTGTGACCAGGTCATGAATATCTGATTATAGAGACTATGTTACCAGACATCCGATATGTGTTTCGGACGGGGCAGACACTTTTCCAGCCCCAGCCCTAGCACGTGACTATCCGATACTGGGCCGATATACACAATACAATGGTATACTACGCTTGATACAGATCTTAATATTCTTAAATGGATATGTCCGGAGAATTGGGTAGACTTGGTGCTTTGCTAGGAGTCGACCTTGTCTCGTAAATCGGTAGAACGTAGTACATGGTACGTACGTGATTCGGATACTCCGACGACCGCATTTACTGCCAACTTATCCGGGGATCTCATGGGTCGCTTCCCGATAATCCACCGATGACGCATAACTCGCACTCTTAAATAATCTGGGATTATATAGAAGAAAGAGAAAATTAATCTATGATTAATTACGGAGATATTTTATCTAGGATAAAATATCGTCTAGAGAGAGATAACGATTAATTTGGAATTAATCAATTAAATTAATATATTCGATATATTAAACGAATTAGATTTCGACGCGGAATTAAAATTAGATTTTAATTCGGGCGTAATTCGTTAGCGACGTGAATAGTGAATTCGCTAGGCGTAATCATTTAATTACGACCCGACGGAAAAATCATTAATTTGGAATTAGCGAACCCGAGCCTGAGTGTGATTGCGAGCGCATTCGTATTTCGAATTCGAGTGCGGCAACGCAAGTCGCATCAAGCGTCAAATCATTCGTCACATCAAGCGTCAAATCAAATGTCACTTTGAGTGATGTGATTGATTGATGTGATTGATTGATTGAAAGACATGTCACTTTATTAAAGTGACTTGATGTGAATAGTGATGGACTTGACATAAAGTGTAAAAGTATTTTGGAGGGAAAACTTTATGGATTTGGCTCCAATATTCATTTGATTTATTTGATAAAGTTAAATGAAAAATTGATTATCTATTTTTGGAAAATATATATAATCAATTTTTGATTTACATTTTATTAAGTCATTTACACAACTTTCTTCTCTCTCTTTTCTCTCTTCAAACTCACGCCCAAACTACAAAAGTGGACTGGTTTTTGAAGCCAAAATGGCGTGAGCAATGGGAAGCAAGAGTTGGGTTTTTGTGGCAAAAACCGCAAGTGCTAGCACACTACGAGACTTGCGAAGGTGGTAGGGAGGTTCACCCATGAGCCGGGATCCGTTTGACGAAACTTGGAGCTCCGTTTCTCAGCTCAAAATTCTGATTTGGAGGGCAGTGGACTGGTTGCAGTGGGCGCCCTTGGCAGCGAGCAAAGTGGCTTCATTCGTCTCCAAATCGTCTCAACCGATCGATGTGAGTATTCCGCTACCTCCGTTGATGTGTTCACACATTGTTTTCATGTCTTGTTTGATCTTGGGACCTAGATAATAACCAACATATCCCGGGTATAATACGGATGGCCTGTGACGGAGGGATTATATGTATGCTATGACCTCGACTTGTATAGTTTAGCGAGATTATCTGTGGTCGTCATAATCCATGGGTGGGTGGATTATGGACACGAAATCAAATTTCGTGACGGATAAACCTAAACTTAGAGAGTCTCACAATATGAAGTGTACTCGTTGAGCACTTGGGCAATTCGATTTGAATAATACAGATTATTCATTATACTTCACCGGATTAAGTGAGTTAATTCAGATCGTTTAATCGTTAAACGACAACACATGCATTATGGGATTTTGTCCGCTAATAATTATTGTGTATTTATATTTGATACATAATACGATTAGATACACATTAATTATTCGTCAAATAAGATTTTGACACATGCCAGTAATATATGTATTTGTCATTTATTGTAAATGAAATACATATTTATAATAATTATTATTATGTTAATTAATTGATTTAAATATTTAAATGTTAAATATTTAAAAAGTTGATTGATAAATATTTTTTCATAATTGTTGTGAAAAGTATATGGTAATTATTGTTACAAGTGGCATGTTATTATTAAGCTAAATGTATAAATTTGATTTGTTGGAACATTAAGCTTATCCATTTGTCTTTTTTATTTTAAAGAAATTAAAATAGACAAATTGACCAAAAAAAATCTCCCCTCATTTCCTAACCCATGTTTCGGTCAACTATAATATAAAAGGAGAAGATTTGATTTTTTCTCTCTCTTGTCCATTGCTTCACTGTCGATTATTCTCCATGGAAATGGGTTTCCATTTTGCTTAATGTTTCAAGCACAACAAAGAAGAAAATCAAGAAAAATGCAAAGGAATTAGGAGACTTAAGGTATTTCTTCAAATCCTAAGCTTTGAAAGTTTGTTTCATGTTTTTTCTTGGTGATCTTTTGAGATCTAGGGTTTCTTCTTTGTTGCAAAATTTGGGTTTTTTGTTGTGGTGAATTGAAATGGATGATTTGTGCATGTGTGAAGTAAGATATGAAGTTAATTGGAAGTAATTATTGTAATTATATTCCAATTTTGTTCAAATTATTGTTGGACAGTAAATTGCCATTCTAGAGTGATATAACCACTCTTGTAACACCTAGAATTGTTCTTGGGTGCTTCATGTGCGGTGGCTTTGATTTGGTGATGGATTAATTAGATTAATCTTGTGTAAAATTGGATTTAAGCATGAAAAGTGGACTGTTTTTGCTCACTGATTAGACCTGGAATATCTGGAAATTTGGTGATGAAAAATATGTCTTATGAATGTTTTGGATGTGTTTTGGGAGTTGGCACAATTGCCGGAAAGTGTTTCCGACTTGAAATAAGCGAAAACGGCCAAAAACGGCGTTACCGGGTGGATTTCGAGCCAACCGGGTGACGGCTGTGAAAACAGTGAATCTGTCACTGTTTGGGCAGCCCATGAACTGCCCCGAGACTATTGGAGCTGACCTGGGTAGTTTCCATAAGTGTCGGGTAGTCGGTTCGGTCAAAAATGCGTTTTAGGCCATTTTACGGAAAAAACGGTTTTCGTAAAAGTTTCGCGAGTTTTCACCATATTTATGTTGATATTTGATATTGAATAAATAGGTTTAGGTGAAATATGAATAAATTATTCATATTAGATATTGAATAATTTATTTTGTGTTTTGAAAAAGTTTTAAAATACGATTTCGCCCGACCCGCGCTTCCGCTGTGCCCCGGCCCCAAAACCCCAACAAAAATGGTATCAGAGCGGGTCTGATGCTTCATCCATTACATTTTTCATGCTTGATATTTGATATATAATCCAATTTTGATGTTCGCACATGCTAAGAATCTAGATATGTTTCTTAACTGTTCAGTTATACACTAACGAATATATAACGGAAATTTAATTTTTAAATTAAGTTATATTTTCTATAGGTAGAATTGAAATGTTTAGAAAATGATTTAGATTAAAATTCTGCATTGGATGTAGAGTATAACTTCCGTAGGAAAATCCCCGTTTTAAATATTGCTGTAAAGTAACGTGTATTGGATACATGTTTATTGTTTCGTCTTGTCAGTACGGTTTATGGGTATTATTCTATAAGTGCATCCGAGATCGTGCCAAAGCTGTGATGGTGTAGTTATAGGATTATTATCCATACCGGTTGTATATTGATACTGGATAAATTCAAGTGAAAGTGGAAATCCTGAACGTGCCAAAGCTTTCAGGACTACACCGGTAGCTTGAGTTTGTCATTGACAAGTGTAGTCTTGATACGCCTCCCTGTGAATGTGCCAAAGCTGTCACAGCGAGAAACGATCATGACCGAAACCAGGAGTCAGTGGTGAGTGATTGGCAATGGGTTATCTACCTAATGAATATACGTAGGCGAGAACGTGTCAAAGCTGTGAGTCGAAATATATTCATGGGATCCTACTCTCACTATGGAATTCGATTTAATTATCGAATTCCCATTGTCCGTTGGGGATTACGGTATTACGTAAAGTTTTGGGTGACACTGTTGAGTTTAAAATCCATAACTTAAGCAGTGCGTAATATTTTGGAATTTACTGCTTTGTTTTTCTTACATTCTATACTGTTTATAGATTTATGCTTCTAATCCACTGCATGTCTATTATTAGAATATTTTTTATGACTTTACTTATGGTTGCGTAGTTCTAGAATATGTTCTAGAAAGACAGCAGACTTAGATATAGTTAGATTAGTTGACACCATCAGGAACTGTTGTTCCGATTTTCTTGAAAATCAAGATGGCTTGTGACTTAGTTTCTAAGTCACGCTTAGGTAATCTAAATATATATATCTGTGTTTAGGATATTATTCTAGTTAGAATTGTTTCTTATGCAGTAAGAATTGACTTGAATAGTTCTTGTCTCGAGATTCTTGACTAGCATTAAGAAAACACATTTAGTATTTGTTTATCTTATAATGACGTTTCTTGGCTTTTAGTGACTTTTAGAAGTCACGTGCCTGACACAGTTTGCTAATCGATTATTTGAAATTGTTGTAAATAATTGAACGCAAATTATAAAGCTTAAGAAAGAAGATGTGTATAATTGTGTATAGAGAATATTGATTCTCACAATACGACAACTGTATGTATTGGATACCGGATCTTCCGTCTAGTTATTTAAAATAATGTTCAATAACTGTTTTGATATTTGATATCAGAACTTGTGACTATTGGATAGTTACTTGTTCTGTATAAAAAGTTGTTACATATTTTAAAGTAACTAGTAGTGTCATTAATGAAAAGATAAACATTAAGAAAATATTCGGTACTAAATAACTTATGACTGTGCTTTATGAGGTTTTATCATATAAGCATTAGATGCTTATTCCGTATGGTAAATGATGGTCTGATATGAGATCACACCACATATCCTTAACCATTTAATGAATATTGTATTCAGGATTTGATTAAATCTCATTTAACCAATGATCGTCATTGTACCACAGATTTATTAAACTAATACATTGGATGTGTGTAGTTTAATGAATTGGAAATTACCTTAAGATAGTTTTCTATGCTCCGTAACTTAGTTAATGATTTGTCATGACTTAGTTACGTGTTTCTACTAGAGAACATGTTGAACGTCTTGAATTATTCAAGAACTGTCAATATGTTACTAATGAAACTTGGATAGAATATTTTGAATAGTTCAAAAATATTTTATCTGAAGTGTTGAAAACTATAAAATTCATCGTGAGTCTTTGAATTGTTCAAAGATGTTTGATATGATCAAATATGTGAATTTAAGGAAATTTAGTTATAAAGTTATTTAATGAATAAGGTTCTTACTCAATATAAACTTCCACGATTCCATGATGATGGAACTGGCCAATGGGAGTTATTGAATCTTATATGATTTGATTCGTTGATATTGAGTATTACCGAATTGTTTTTCAATACTCTTTGGGGTTATGCTCCATTAACACTAATTCATCTCTTTAATTTAGATTCCATTTGTTTCTACAGATACATATATGATATGTATAATAGAAAATTCGAATCTTGAAAAGTTTGAGATTTGAATCTTTCTTTTGTATAATGGTTATATAATTGAAAGTACTTGTGTCTCGGAGGTACAAGTGAACGGTTTATCATTTATTCTATTTAATAGAATTTTGTATTCTATTTGATAGAATATCTTTTCTACAATCCCAAGTAATAGAATTGTTTTGTTACTTGGTGGTTGACATTGGATGTTGATGATTGTAGAAAGGACTTGACTTAGTGAAGTCAAATGTGAGAATGATAAACTATGGAACTTCGTAATTAATAAGATGAAAAGACCCTTAGACAATTTCCGTATAAGTCCTATAGGATGTTAGAATCATTTACAAAGTATCTGATACTTAATGATTCTGTTGTTTTCTTATCGAAGAAAATTATCCTATAACTTATAGTGGGAGCGATATTTGATATCGATTCGGAAATTACCATTGAACCATAGATCTAAGATTGTTCATAGCTTACAACGATCAAGTTTTGAACTTGATTAAGCTTTCGTTATGAATAGTTCATAAAATGTGCAAATTGTTTGCGCAGCAAAAGTAAAGTGAGCTCAATAAAGGTTTGACCTTTATAGTATGACAGTGAGAAAGGTTGTACTCAGTAGTCTATCGTCGATTCTGAGGAAGCTTGTCTCTTATCGCACTGATTGGACAATTAATGATATGTTGGTTAATGTCGATATTAAACCGTGTATTTTGGCTAAAGAATGCAAGTGGCGTTCTTGAATGGTTTCTTTGAATAAGAGATCCGTCGTGATTTCTTTGTTTGAAGAAGTTCATTCTGGAATGGCCCTAGATTTTGTATTCTGCTAAGGTCACAGTTTGATATACTAGCTTATGGAGCCTATTGTAGACTCAGATAAGCTTTCCGGAAATCCGTGTTCTCTGATTTTGATATCAGTCAGATTGTCTGGTTTTATCGAAGTATAGAGTATACGTGTTTGTCAGTAGGGTCAGTGGGAGCATACAAATTTCTTTCTAATATTATATATCCTTAAGTCTTATTTTCTCTGTGAAAACAGTGGGAGTAGTCTCTATTATATTTGATATAAACTTTTATATAAGATATAAAACTAAGAGACTTGTGTGATACTCTCATTAGTCGCATATTAGATATGATCTAATAAAGGACACAGTAAGACTATCTGTATGAAAGTTAGTATAAATGTTCGACAGTTAACGTGTCTTTTATGTATATAGTATTCATCTTTCGTAAAGAATGATACCTTTGTCGAAAGATAGATTGATTAGAACATCTAGTCAATCTTATGCATCATAAGATGTTGGCGTAATGAATACTATACTATGTGCGATTAAAAATATCAATTTAATCGTAATTGTTACGAGTTATTTTGATATGCTGCAGATCATATGATGGATCTTGGAACAAGTTCTTTGTTATCTTAGAGATAATAAGAATGAGTTTCCTATTCATGGAGAATTTAGTCAGCAACCATAAGGTCCGATTAAATTTGTTTTTAATTATGACAATAAATGGTCTATGTCATATAAAGTCAGAAAAGATGCAGTGGGAGTGTCACTATTGATTCTATTATATTAGTGGAATCAGTTGCAACTTTTGAAGTATTGACTTATGAAGTTGCATAGTGACCTCAATGATTAGAAGTTTTGATATTAGTTTTGTACTTGCGGTCGTCTTATAATATTTGGATTTAATTTCTAAATACATAGACAACCTAGCAACTAAATCGCAATACTGATATAGCGTCTGAGTCATATTAATGTGGGATATGATTATACAAAATATGAATGATGCTGTTTAAGGAAAACTGTTGGGTTTGTTTGACATACTCGATTTGATAAAGCAGGCTCACTTTCTGATGCCTACCTTTTGAGTGCTGGTGAGCTCTTGAGGGCCACAATATATGATACACATTAAGATGTGTATAGGATAATGGGGATTGGCACTAGAGCAAGTGGGAGAAATTGTTAGGGTTGGTGCTCAGAGTGCCAATCTGGATCGTATTTATGTCTGATTCATAAATACGAGCGATTCAATTTTCCGTAAATAATATTAATTTATTGGTAGCACCTTTGTCTTTTATACACATATTTGGTCTAATTACGATTAGATATCTGATTCCGATTAGACCGAAACTAAATCTGGTTTAGTGATATGTGTCTATTAGACAAAGACCCTAGGATTTACAGTATAGTGCGCAGTTACAACGTAGTTTGTAATTGACATTGGGAAGCGCACTATTAGTTGTATATCCTTAAATAAAATTCATGGTCAAGATTTTCTAACACGGGTCGGTTAGTAAAATCCGCCGAGACCACTACATGTTGTATATCGTGACTTGGTCCGATGGTTTATCCCAGTGAACCATGAGTCTCGGGAGACTCGTATAGACATGTAGGTGTTTATTTGATAAGACACTGAACGACTCACTGAAGGTTTCCTAATAGATGGTGCACCAACGTCAATAGGAACCTTCTCGAGTTGAGCGAGTATACTGGTCCTTTGACTTGAGATACCACAGTGGTATATATGAGTTATCCTCCACACTTTGATGACAGTCACGTCAACGATCTATTCATGATCAGACCTCCGCCTGTTCGTTGGGTGTGGACTGATGCTCATGATATCCAGTGCGTATCAAGATAGGATCCGTCAGTCCTGTGTACAGGGCATATGCATCCAACACGTGTTTACGATCTAGTAAATCCATGGCCATGGTATAACGTCGGAAACCAGTTCCGAGTGTTATTTCGTGATCGTAAATTGAAAGTCGACTGTATTATACCGAACAGATTTGACGTTCTCATCTATATCCCAGGTATAATACGGATGGCCTGTGACGGAGGGATTATACGTATGCTATGACCTCGACTTGTATAGTTTAACGAGATTATCTGTGGTCGTCATAATCCATGGGTGGGTGGATTATGGACACGAAATCAGATTTTGTGACGGATAAACCTAAACTTAGAGAGTCCCACAATATGAAGTGTACTCGTTGAGCACTTGGGCAACTCGATATGAATAATATAGATTATTCATTATACTTCACCGGATTAAGTGAGTTAATTCGGATCGTTTAATCGTTAAACGACAACACATGCATTAGGGGATTTTGTCCGCTAATAATTATTGTGTATTTGTATTTGATACATAATACGATTAGATACACATTAATTATTCGTCAAATAAGATTTTGACACATGCCAGTAATATATGTATTTGTCATTTATTGTAAATGAAATACATATTTATAATAATAATTATTATGTTAATTAATTGATTTAAATATTTAAATGTTAAATATTTAAATAGTTTATTGATAAATATTTTTTCATAATTGTTGTGAAAAGTATATGGTAATTATTGTTATAAGTGGCATGTTATTATTAAGCTAAATGTATAAATTTGATTTGTTGGAACATTAAGCTTATCCATTTGTCTTTTTTATTTTAAAGAAATTAAAATAGACAAATTGACCAAAAAAAAAAATCCCCTCATTTCCTAACCCATGTTTCGGTCAACTATAATATAAAAGGAGAAGATTTGATTTTTTCTCTCTCTCTTGTCCATTGCTTCACTGCCGATTATTCTCCATGGAAATGGGTTTCCATTTTGCTTAATGTTTCAAGCACAACAAAGAAGAAAATCAAGAAAAATGCAAAGGAATTAGGAGACTTAAGGTATTTCTTCAAATCCTAAGCTTTGAAAGTTTGTTTCATGTTTTTTCTTGGTGATCTTTTGAGATCTAGGTTTCTTCTTTGTTGCAAAATTTAGGTTTTTTTTGTTGTGGTGAATTGAAATGGATGATTTGTGCATGTGTGAAGTAGGATGTGAAGTTAATTAGAAGTAATTATTGTAATTATATTCCAATTTTGTTCAAATTATCGTTGGACAGTAAGTTGCCATTCTAGAGTGATATAACCACTCTTGTAACATCTAGAATTGTTCTTGGGTGCTTCCTGTGTGGTGGCTTTGATTTGGTGATGGATTAATTAGATTAATATTGTGTAAAATTAGATTTAAGCATGAAAAGTGGACTGTTTTTGCTCACTGATCAGACCTGGAATATCTGAAAATTTGGTGATGAAAAATATGTCTTATGGATGTTTTGGATGTGTTTTGGGAGTTGGCACAATTGCCGGAAAGTGTTTCCGACTTGAAATAAGCGAAAACGGTCAAAAATGGCGTTACCGGGTGGATTTCGAGCCAACCGGGTGACGACTGTGCAAACAGTGAATCCGTCACTGTTTGGGCAGCCCATGAACTGCCCCGAGACTATTGGAGCTGACCTGGGCAATTTCCATAAGTGTCGGGTAGTCGGTTTGGTCAAAAATGCGTTTTAGGCCATTTTACGGAAAAACAGTTTTCGTAAAAGTTTCGGGAGTTTTCACCATATTTATGTTGATATTTGATATTGAATAAATAAGTTTAGGTGAAATATGAATAAATTATTCATATTGGATATTGAATAATTTATTTGGTATTTTGAAAAAGTTTTAAAATACGATTTCGCCCGACCCGCGCTTCCGCTGCGCCCCGACCCAAAAAACCCCAACAAAACATTACCAACATTTCTACACTACCCTTAAATTCATCAAATGCTCAAGTAAATATCCCAATATTAATAAATTAATATTCGATCATACAAAAAAAAATGTGTCCAAACCCAATTCGTAAATTTATTGTGCTTGCTTAAGTTAAAGAAATAAACTAGATCTTTCGAGACTTATCCATCCCGAAATTTATTACCCTAATGGCCTAAAATTTTAAATTAAGAAAGAAACAGTTCTTTGTCATATGAGCCCCTTTCATGGATCTGTCGCTCAACCATCAACCGCTAGATCGACGTAATCGTCTGAAAGGAGATCACCTGCATCACATGACATCGTGAGCCTAAACCCAGCAATAAATTTTCATGCATGAATACAAAGATGACCCTTTTAAAATACAACTCTTTGAAAACTTTGATTTTAACATAAACATTTACCAATTGATAAACCATTTCTAGTTAGGGTCGTCGGTCTCGGTACATGCTACATGACAATCAGTCGGGATTTTGATGTTCCACCTCATAACACATTTAACCATTACCATAGATAATCATTTACCATCAACCTTTACCAAACTATTAACATGCACCCTCCCCTGTAGCAGTTATACTAAGCCCGCTTCAAAAATCCATTTCAAACCGTTTCCACAAAATCGTAACATTTACACTGCATATATCACTAATTAAAATAGTTTATATATTATTCCAACAAAATAATTTTTTGAGTCTACTGAGTATTTTAATGAGTGTATATAGTTAGAAAAAAGTTAGTTAGTTTAAATGGTTTAATTGAGGTTTTTTTAATATATTAAAGAGTGTATAATGTAAAAGTCAATATTTTAAAATTTATATATATATATATATATATATAGTAATAGACTAATAGTGTCTAAATAATTTTTTTGAGTCCAAATAGTCACACTCATATTTATTTTGGAAATATTAAAAATCCCGCAATCAAACCACCCGACCGCCACACCCATATACAATATTCATTAAATGACCCATTTACATTGATTATGATATTTATGTATTGTCAAGTATTAAACAATCCATTTATATAATCTATTAAATGATTTGTTGGAAATCAGTACAAAATTAAAGATAATTTTTAAACGTCTTAACAATATTAATTACGTATTAGAAATTAATAAAACATTTAATTACTTGTTGGAATTCAAATTTCATTTAAATGATATTTTAATTCAGGGCAAGCTTAATATAAAATATCTAAACATTAATTTTTTGACCAAAATAATCATATTATTTCAGATCAAATTTATCCAAAAATCATTTTATAATATGATTAATGACAGGTTAGTGAGTGAAAATTATCAACACCATTTCGTATTAAGATTGGTTCTTATCAGTTTAAATTTGACATAATATTTTAACATTGACACACCCATAAACCATTTAAATATCCACCTTCAACTTATGCAATTATTACCAGACAATTCTTAACTTTAAAAAATTATTTTCAAATATTAATTGATTATTCACATGGTTGACAAAGGAAATAATATCACCCTAGAACGAAATAGCCCTAAAACAAAGGAAAGAACGAAGGGAGGAAGGACGATAGAGCGAAGAACGATGAAGAGTCGAGACGACCGAAGCAGCGGTTAGGACGAAAATGCATGATGCAGTTGCTTCCACAATTGCAACAGTTGGACGGTTTTCCCTCCACAACCGAGCAGTTGAGATACTCAGCTCAACGGTTACAGGCACGATCCGGCAGCTGCATGGAGATACTGGGACCGCCCAAGCGGTTTACAAGTTCACTATAAAAGCTCGACCCACGATCAAGCAGTTGAGACGCACAACCCAACGGTTACCGGCACGATCCAGCAGCTGCATGGAGATACTGGGACCGCCCAAGCAGTTTACAAGTTTCACTATAAAAGCTCACTCGGACTGAGAGAAAAATACAATCAAATGAAGACTCAAACAAGCATTTTTTTTTTATCTTTTAGTTTCTGTAACTTTTAGGATTGTAATTTGTGTGCTTGCGCCCCTTGGAGGCTTATTCACTTAATCAAACACCCATTGCTGGGACTTTGTCTCAGGAGGTTTGAACCTTACACGCTTCTTTTTCTTCTTCGCGCACAAAAATCGCGCAAACAGTTTTTGGCGACCACAGTGGGAGAATTGGTGTAAATAGTGGAGATGCCTCCGAAAAGAAACGCTCAAACTGGCTCGAGCACGGATGAAGGGGGACTGGAGCAAACCAACCAGCCCCACGTTCTAGCCGTAGTCGGTCATTTCGAGGGTCTGACAGACGCTAGTCGATACGAACCTATGAGGGAGCTCGGCCCTAATGCTGTACGCGTGTTGTTCGGTGAATTCACGCAGGATGTTGTCGAACAGATTAGGCTTCAAAATGTACATGTCATAGAAAAATTCGTATCAATTAGCAACTCACATTACGAAAACATGGCCAAACATCTAAGCTCGTTAAATGAATTAATGGAGAATTGTGTGAACGGCGAGACGGCGCTGCTGTGGACCGCGCCCCTCCATGCACCAAGCAGTCATGAGGCTGGCCTTAGTAATGTTCCTGCACAAGGGACCAACATCCCTACGGTTCCCAGGGGAGGACTAAGTCCTGAGGGAAACGGCCCACAATTAGGGCCAAATATGCACCAAGGGCCAAGCATGGCACAACATGAAGTGGTGTTGCCTTAAGGCATCCAGGCTTCTCAGGGGCAGAATCACGATTATGTCCCACTTTTGAGAGGACCGCAGCCGCCGCCCATAGCCGTGCCATTTAATGGCAACGATATATTAAGGGAACTGTGGACAACAGAACCTGGGCGACGCCGTTCCTAGGCTCGCGGCCTAGTTGGGAAGGACTAAATAACATGGAGTCGCCACCCGGTGTGAACCGGGACAAAGATTTAAGGCCGCACTCACCCCTCGCAAGGGAAGACCTCAAACCGTTGGGTTCAGAATGGTCCCTTACTTATGTCACTTGTAATGAAAGGATTTATGTAATAATTTAATCAAGCTTAAGTAACACTTATTTCCAAGAGTATCATGCTTCTAAATTCTCATATGCAAAATAAAACTTATGTACGCATTTCACATATATCTCACATTTAAAATTGCATGCTTAACATGTATCAAGATAGCAACGAACATACAACTTTATTTGCATATCACATTCAGGAAAACGCAAGCACACATATTAACCATACAAGCACACATATGGGCACTTTTCCAAGCGGTACGTGGAATTGTATCCCAAGTATAGACCGCACTACCGTCCATTCGGAATCGGCTACGGAATTTACGTCTGGGTTTCCATCAGATATACCGCAAGAAATAATACTCAAATGTTATCATGACATAAGCATATGAATTGTAATACATTAACATATTTGCATTTATACATGTGGAGATAGCTACTAGGAAAACTATGCATGAAATCTAATGAATAGGACTCAGTTCAGTGGGTGAGCGTTCGTGTAGCGTTCGTAAACGCGTTCGAACGGTAAACAGAAGGTTCGCGTTTGTATGGCGTTTGATAACGCATTTGAACGGAAATGAAACAAAATGCTCACGTTCGTATGGCGTTCGTAAACGCGTTCGAATGGAAATGAGACCTGATGCATGATAAGGCAAAAACGCATGCGCGTTCGAGTTGCGTTCGTAAACGCGTTCGAACGGGAACAGACCTGATGCATGAAATGGGACGCAATACATAAATAACAAAATAAAGGGGCGCGGCGAAGTACTGCCGTAAAGGTGGCATTTTAGGGCTCTTGATCTCTCAAAGAGAGGACCTTTAGACCAACATACTAAGCCCATGCGCGTCACATCACAACACATGAAATAAATAATATCAAACATAGTGTGCCCGATTGAACGTATCTTGTATCCAACCGAACACATCTACCGGGGCGGCAAAGCATCGTGGTAAAGGGGCTTTTTAGCCCCTCCCCATAGGGGATCTCACATCACACTTACTAAGCCCATGCGCTCGATTGAATATGCATACGAAAATAAAGACAATCATATCAAACTAAGTATGCTCGATTGAACGTATCTTGCATTCAACACCGAACACATATCAATCGGTGCGGCAAAGCATCGTGGAAGGATTTTAACCCCTCCAATTAGGGGACCTTTCATCGCACTTACTAAGCCCATGCACTCGATCGTATCATACGGGGATAAGCAACATACAGAATTTAAATGACGAAAAATAAATAATAAAAGCAACACAAAACAAGAGAAGGTGCCGTTTACTCAAGTGGTAACGTGAAGTTGTGTCCCAAGTACAGACCGCACTACCGTCCATTCGGATTCGGCTACGGAATTTACGTCTGGGTTTCCATCCTATATACCACAAGAGACGACACTCTTCCATTCATCCAATCCCACAACATACATCATACACACAACGATGCCACAAATACAGAAAATATAATAAAAATAAATGACCATAAAAAAAATAAATGAGAATAAGTGTGAAAGATACCCTCAGGTCTAACCTCTTAAGCTGTCTCTCGGACTCGCGTTTCACGAAAATCGGAAGGGGGTAAAGCTCCGCAACTTTTCTGGTTCACTGGTTTGCCTCTTCCTTCGCTGTCCGGCCGCTCAAGCTACTGTTCCGACTTCCGTTTTGCTGCTGTTTCCTTGTGGTTTTGATGCTGTTTTCCTCTGTGTCCTCTGCTTACTGTTTGTGGACTGTTTTGGTGTTCGTGGTGGACTGTTCTGTATGGTTATTTCAAGGATTGTAAGTGTCTTTTATGTTACTGTTTTAAGGGATTTTAGTGACTGTTTGTTGGGAGTGATTTAGGCTGCTGTGTTTGTGTGATTATTTCAAGGATTGTAAGTGTCTTTTATGTTACTGTTTTAAAGGATTTTAGTGACTGTTTTGGGAGTGATTTAGGCTGCTGTGTTTGTGTGATTTTCGGTGAATGTATGGAGTTTAGAGGGGGTGATTTTCGGTGGTGATTAGGGGTTGTTTTGGTGCTGTAGTTTTCGGTGATGTGAGGGTGGTTACTTGTGGTGGATTTGGGCTATGGAGAGATGGTTGGATCTTTTGTTCTCTTTTTGTGATATGTCAAGTGTGTTTTTCTTTTTCGTCTTAGGTGTGCATTCGAGAGTCTAGAGAAAAAGTGGCTAGGTTAGTGCATGTTTATATAGAAGAGAGCTAGGGGTTGCCCTTGTCTCACAGGAAAGGATTTTGGTATTCAATTAGGAGTTCCAAGAAAGGCATACACAAGATTGAGGGGGGACAAAATATTTTAAATTAGGAAGTTGTAATATTTAATTTGTGTTGGTTTAGGATACAAATATTTTGGATTGGTATTTATCTTATTAGATTAGGAAGTCGAATATATGATTGGCTTAATTGGTTATGGATTGATTTTAATTAGGCATATTTTTAGTTTAAGTTAGGTAAATATTTTATTTAATTGGTAATGGTTTAAAATATTTTATTTAATGTTTAATATTTAAATTAATATTATTTAATTAATTTGGGATGTGTTTTAAGGGGCTTTGGGGAGCTAAATGGGCTGGGTGTGGGAGGCTAGCAGCAAACCAGAATTACAGAAACCGTCAGGAACGCTTCCTCGAACGCGACAACGAACACCCGCAATCTGTTTTCCGTTCGAGGAAGTAGCGAACGCAGCACTAACGAAGACAGTGAGCTTGTTTATTCCTGATTCCCCCTTCCGAGATCCGTTTCCCCGGCTTTCGTGACTCAAAAGTAGTGCCTCCAAATGAGACGCATCATCGGGTTTCACATGGCGAAAATGCAATGCCTATTAGGAACAAATGACCGAGATCCTTCAAGACCAATTCGGTCTAGGCATACGGCCAATTCGGCCAATATATCGGAAGCCGTATCCTGATTGGATCGATGTGGCTTATCTGTGGCCTCGAAACTACAAGATACCAGATTTTTCCCTATTTACGGGGTCTGGGGAGGTTTCTACCATGGAACACATTGGGCGATTTACCCTTCAGTGTGGGGAGGTCAATGATTTCCACAAATTGAGGTTATTTCACGGCTCATTGTCAGGAGTAGTTTCTTCTGGTATGTCAGTCTGCCGGCCAATTCGGTAGAAAGTTGGCAGCAAATGGAATAGTTGTTCCATGCGCAATTTTACAAGGCCGAATCTGAAGTAGCCTTGGCCGATTTGGCAAACCTAAGACAGTTGCCAGAAGAGTGGGCCGAGATATTTTTACAGCGGTTTAAGGTAGCCCGAAGCCGATGTTACGTGCCTCTGCCTGAAAAGGAATTTGTGAGAATCGCTCAAGGTTGCCTCAATCTCGATCTAAAAAATAAATTTCAGGATCGCGAGTTTTGGGACCTTCCCCAACTCACCACTACCAGCGTTATGAGAGGTTATTACGAGAAGAGGAGCAAATAAAAAATTCGAGTAAGGGGACGTATTATAGAAACATTGATTATGAGATGGGCGAAGTAGACGTCGAATCGGCCGACTTATGTTTGGCCGAATTGGTTAAGGGGAAGCCTTACATTTGTAAGACGTGGGCGGAGCCCCAAGCCAATGAAAAGAACGATAAAAAGAGTAGGAACTTCTCTTTTGATATCACTAAAGTGGATGCCATATTCGACCAGTTGTACAAAGATAAACAAATTAGTTTGAGCGATCGACATACGTTGCCAACAGCCGAACAAATCGGTAGTAAAAAATATTGCAAGTGGCACAATGCATGGTCTCATACAACTAATAATTGTCTTGTTTTTCGAAATGTTTTACAGGATGCCATAGAATCTGGACGAATTACGTTCGAGAAAAAGATGGCAGTGGATAACAACCCTTTTCCAAAGTCGGTGGAATTGAACATGATCAACCCAGACCTTGCCAAGATGAATCTGCCGAAGGTCAAATTAGTTCTAGACGAAGGACATCACCATCATCGTCAAGCGCTCTAGAGAGGATTAGGGCACCTTCAGAGCACGGAGAACGGCCGAATGTTTGTATTCGATGCAAGAAATAATATAGAATGGATGAGGGAGTTAGAAGAGACTTGTGAAAGGCCCGTGAAGAAAGAGTCAGCAGCATGGCAGCCACGAACTTTCGCCCCAAGATTCTATGGGGAAAATTCAAATTTCGTCCAAAATGTAAGAACGTTTAGGCCGAAAATTCATCGGCCCAATATATGGCATTCATACCGAAGGCCACTGTCAGGACAGCGTCCAGGCATGAATTATTCCCCCGTGGACGAAATGACAAGGACGCAGTTAAGGCGACATCAAAGAAACTATGGCCGGATGATGCGCCAACAAGGCGAAGCAAAAGCCACCACGGGCCGTAGCCCTCGCATCATGGAGAAATCAGAAGACAGCAAAAAAGCAGTGACGAGCGGCGATGAACGCACCAAGTTTGACAGGCAAAAGCGGGACGAAACAGACGATGAAGAACCTCCTATCGTCATTCAGTTCGGCAGTATGCCACCGGTTGTGGCCAACCATTACTTGTTGCCCGTGAAATTCAAGGGGGATAACAGCGGAGAAGCTGGAACAAGCGAAGACGTCTATGAGGGCAACGAAACCGAATTTGCAGCGCTCTCAATAACAGATAGGGAGGCTTCGGATGAGGAAATGACCGACATAGAAGAAGAGATAGACATCAAAACCGAAGCAAGGAAAAAGAGAATTTCACAAAATCGGCTTCTCAAAGAATTGTATGAGGCCGGCAATCCTGCAGTCGGGACGTTGGGAGAAGATTTGGGACGATATCCATTCCTCGTTTTGTATGGGACACCTAAG
The DNA here is from genome assembly GCA_019454045.1 of Zanthoxylum bungeanum. Classification (NCBI taxonomy): domain Eukaryota; kingdom Viridiplantae; phylum Streptophyta; class Magnoliopsida; order Sapindales; family Rutaceae; genus Zanthoxylum; species Zanthoxylum bungeanum. The sequence continues at coordinate 284,926 of SKCR01021769.1, read as the reverse complement.
GTAAAACGGACCATCACCAGGGCCGAAAAACGGAGATTGGCCGTCAATAACGTCTCTCAAGGTGCACCAGCCACGTTGCTACCATCTGGATGAGACATAGAAGAGAAATCGCCTCAAGCTAACAATGAGGGCGATCAAGCAATGGAGATAGGTCTGTCAGGGAAGGTGATATTCCAAAAGCCACCACCACAAATGACAAAGCATCTGCGGCCGCTGTACGTGAAAGCAAAGGCTAATGGGATACCTATCACCAAAGTGTTGATTGATAATGGGGCGGCCATTAATGCAATACCAGTTAGGATGCTAGGACGCTTGGCAAAGTCAGAAGAAGACCTCCTCCCTACGGAAGTGGTTCTTACCGGCTTTAATGGAGGGGCGACGACGGCCAAATGGGTTATTCCTTTGGACTTGCAAGTGGGAAGTATTACGAAAACAGTAGTATTTTTTGTCATAGATGGGCCGACAACATACAATATGCTCTTAGGACGAGACTGGATACACGGCAGCCGATGCATCCTTCGTCCCTTCATCAATGCCTAGTTTTCTGAACCAGAGGGACGAGGTGGAGATAGTGCATGCCGACAACAAGCCTTTCGCTGCAGAGACAAATTCGGCCGAGTACTTCATGTATGAAGGGAATTATGGGCCGACCAGAGTTCTAAATGAAGGGGAAAACCCGACCATTGTAGCTCAAAATGACGAGCCGTACCCCGGGACTGCTGAATGATTTGTTCGCACAGACGAGACCAACCACAGTGGTTTTTGGAGAGCCAATGCACATCAATTTAAATGAAGAACAAGCAGAATAAGGAGCAAGTCGCCCTTGCGGCCTCCAAGGCCAGTTTAATGGCCTATGTAGCAGAGCGAAAAAATGAGGCCGAAGCACAGGCCGCGATTTCGGCCTTAAGAGGCAAACTGCTGGCGCATCAGACGGAAGACAAGATAAGAGAACTATGTGGAGTGGACTGCTTGATAGAAGGAAGTGAATCAATGGAAGAAGAAAAATACGCTCTGAATGGACGACGAAAGACAAATATCTCAAGAGGACAAGATGCATTGGACGAGGTAAATCTGGGGAGCGAGCATGATAGACGCATCACTTACGTCAGCAAGGAGCTGGAGTCCCAGGTACGCGAAAAGCTAATTTGTTTACTGCGAGAGTACAAAGATTGTTTTGCATGGGACTACAATGAGATGCCTGGTTTAGATAGGACGTTGGTGGAACATAGGTTGCCAATCATGCCAAGCTATAGGCCTCATAAGCAGCATCCCCGGAGGTTTGCGCCCAATGTCATGCCTGATATTAAGAAAGAAGTCGAACGCCTTTTAGAGGCGAAGTTCATTAGGACGACCAGATATGTGGAATGGTTGTCAAATATCGTTCCAGTCAGGAAAAAGAATGGAAAAATAAGGATCTGTATAGACTTCAGAAATTTAAACTTAGCGACACCAAAAGATCAATACCCAATGCCGACAGTAGATTCCCTAGTGGACTCCACGGCGGGGTACCAAGTCTGCTCTTTTATGGATGGATATGCAGGTTATAATCAGATTTACATCGCCGAAAATGATATACACAAGACAACCTTTAGGTGCCCAGGCTCTCTAGGGTGTTATGAATGGGTAGTGATGCCGTTCGGCCTGAAAAACGCTGGTGCCACTTATCAGCGGGCCATGAATTTGATCTTTCATGACATGATCGGCGAATCTGTAGAAGTCTATGTGGACGATATAGTGGCAAAATCTTTGACCATGGAAAAACATTTTGGCCATTTAGCAACGGCCTTTGAGCGAATGAGAAAGTTTAAACTAAAATTGAACCCTGCCAAATGTGCTTTCGGGGTGTGCGCAGGAAATTTCCTAGGTTTTCTGGTGCACCAACGGGGAATCGAGATTGACACCAATAAATCTCGGTCGATCACCGAAGCTATACCACCCCGAAATAAGAGTTACAGAGGTTCTTAGGGCAAATTAACTTTTTAAGACGATTTATCTCCAATTGTGCAGGGAAAACAAAAGTGTTCTCCTCCTTATTGAGGTTAAAGGACAATGACGAATTCGTCTGGACCGAAGAACATCAACAAGCTTTTGACAGCCTGAAAAAAATACTTGTCACAGTCACAGCCGCAGGTGATGGTGCCTCCAGTGCCAGGAAGGCCAATGAAATTGTACATATCGGCCGAAGAACAGTCCATAGCTGGGATGATCGCGCAAGATGATGACATGAACGTTGAGAGAGCCATTTATTATATCAGCAGACAATTGCTGAATTATGAATGTAATTATTCTCCAATGGAGAAATTATGTTTGGCTCTATATTTCACATGTACTAAATTACGAGCCTACCTTAGGCCGAACATAGTGTATTTGATCACAAGAATTAATATAATAAAGTACATGTTTTCTCGTCCTATCTTGCATCAAAGAGTTGGGTTTTGGTCACTGTCACTTTCTGAATTCGATATACGGCATGAGCCCCAAAGGGCTGTCAAAAATCAAGCTTTGGCCGATTTCTTGGCCGATCACCCATGTTTGAGCACTATTAGAGAAATAGAAATGGATCTGGACGAATGCAGTCTGAAACCATGGACGATGTATTTGACGGATCCAGCACAATGAAAGGATGGAATATGGATTGTCTTAGTCAGCCCATTAGGGGAATCATTTCGGTTCTTAATCAAGTTGAACGAATATTGCACTAATAACCAGGCCGAATACGAAGCCTTGATACTTGGGTTGGAGATACTCCTCAACATGGGAGTAACCCATGTATCCATTAAAGGGGATTCGCAACTAGTAATCCAACAAGTGATAGGAACCTTTAAATGCCAAAGCCCATCAGTCATGGCATTATTGGATGTGGCCAAAGAATTGGTAGAGCGATTTGATCATGCAGAGTTGGAACACGTTCCAAGAGCAAAAAACTAGTTGGCCAATAGTTTAGCCCAAACAGCTTCCGGGTACAAGCAAGCAAACATAGATGGCATATATAGAAGCGATGAGGTGAAACCGGTCCTGATGCGACGAAAGGAAGGGACAAATGTCGCGGCCGTTGAAATCGAAAAGGAGGACGATTGGAGAAGCGAAATCAAGACGTTTTTAAAACAGCCCGAAGGAGGGAAAGACCGAAGGCTAAAACTTAAAGCCCTGAACTACGTAGTCTCAGGAGATGTACTATATAAAAACGACAAGATGGATTATTGTTGAAATGTGTAGGGCCATCTGAATCCAAAACTATCATGGCCGAAGTACATGAAGGTGTTTGTGGGGCTCACCAAGCAGGAATAAAGATGAGATGGTTGATTATTCGAAGCGGCTATTATTGGCCAAAGATGGGAGAATCGTGCAGCTCGTATGCCAAAGGATGCATTGCTTGTCAGAAGCACGGGCCTATTCAAAGGGCACCAGCAACCGAGATGATCCCGGTCATTAAACCGTGGCCGTTTATGGGATGGGCGATAGACTTGATAGGGAAGATTTACCCAGCATCAAGCAAGAGTCATACTTTCATCATTGTTGCCACCGATTTCTTTACCAAATGGGTGGAGGCTATCATAGTTGTGGAAATCTCCCAAAAACAGATCATCAAGTTCATAAAAGAACATATAATTCACCGGTTTGGCATACCACAAACAATAGTGGTAGACCATGGCACCACATTAAACGGTGGGAAGGTGAAAGATTTACTGGCCGAATACGGAATCCGATTGGTGAACACTACCCCCTATTATCCTCAGTCAAACGGTCAAGCGGAATCGTCCAATAAGACCCTTAAAGGGTTGATTCGGAAGATGGTGACAGACAACGCTAGACGATGGGACGAATATTTGAGTCAGGCTCTATGGGCCTATAGGACGTCACCAGCGAACAAGTACTTCAGTGACGCCGTTTCAGTTAGTGTTTGTCACGAGGCTGTGCTTCCCGTAGAAATAATATCGAGTCCACCAGGATTGTTACAAGAAAAGTTGATAAAGAAGACTACAACAACGAGGCAATGATCCAGAATTTATTGGAATTGGACGATATCAGATGCGATGTGCTAAATCGTCTAGAAGCACAAAAGAAAAAAATAGCCAAGGAATATAATCTCAGAGTAATGGCCAAATCATTCAGGGTGGGCGAATTAGTGTGGAAAACTATATTGCCATTTGGTTTTAAAGACCCGGCGTATGGCAAATGGTTGCCCAACTAGGAAGGCCCATTCGTGGTAAAAAAATGTGTTACTAAACAGAGCCTACCATTTGCAGGACTTGAAAGGAAGAGTGCATACAAGAGCGATAAATGGTAATTACTTAAAGAAATATGTGCCCTCTTTGTGGGAGCATGAAAATATACAAAATGCACTAGAACAATAATGTATTTTCATTAAGTACGGACGAAAATGTCCTAAAAATACAAGAAATAGACGATATAACATCTTACAAAAATCATTAATTTTGGCCCGAAGAACGTCGAAAACCCCCGGGCAGCTCCTTAATGGCCGAAAGCGTCTCTCTCCTCAGGCGCCATTCGTCCTGAATCTCCAAACCCACTGCATCCAAATCGGCCAAGCTTTTCTCAAAATTTATATAGGCCAGACCTTCATACTCAGCCATAGACTCATTCATCTCCGTTACTTGAGTAGCAATGGTCATCCTCTTTGCATCTTTTCTCATACGGCTTTCCTCGAAAAGACGCTGAATCTCTTGTAGCTTTCGCTCCAGGTCCAGGAAGACCGATTCTTCGGTCATCATTTTTTCTGTAGTGTCTCTCAGGGCCTGATGAAGGGCGTCGAGAGAGCCACAGAGCGTTTCTTTCCTCATTATAGAGGAGCGAAGCCCAACCCTCTGGCTGTGCATATTGCGATATCGAGAGAGAAGGGCTGCTATGCAGTCTTGCATTTCTTGAAGGAAAAGCCGATCGTCAACCGATATGGGAAAGGCAGGAAGAGCCAATTTTCGGTTTAATTCGGAGGAGCTTTTGTCCAATTGAAGGATGTTCTCTGGCCGAGCAGCTTGACTAACCTCCAGAGCAACAAAGGAAACTTATTGATCAAGAACCTCCCGGAGGCCCTCCAGGTCTGTACTGGTGTTGACCAAAGGCGAAGGAGGCCGAAAAGAAGCAGAAGACAATCCCCCAAAATGGTTCAAAATGTTCTGGACCGATTGCAGCAATGGGTCGGATACCTGCACACGAAGAAGGAATTAGCAAAATGAACTAAGGCCATGAGCTAAAGGAAAATAGGGAATGACTTACCACCCCAGAACCAGAACTGGAAGGCCGGTCCACCAATGCCTCAAATGCCTCAGCTTGTGGCTGCATTAGATCTTGCTGAGATGAAGGATTTGAATATGATGGGTGATGGGGGACAAGGGCCAGCGGCCATGCGGTTTGAGGAGAAGAAGGCCGAACAGGAGAACTTTGTAGCAAGATGGGAGACTCAGCCCGAGGGGGCGATAATTGTTCAAAAGCGGCTAACACTGGGACAATTGGAACATGAGCTGCGGGAGAAGCAATCATGAAAGCCGGAGAAGATGGCTGTTCAGACATAAGGGACTCCACTCGAGAAGGAGAGGCCGAAGTCTGATGCGCATGAGTATTTGGAGATACCACTTCTGGCGTTGGGCGTTGCGGCACAGTATTAGGCCGAGCATCTACAAGAGAATCAGAGTCGGACGAATCAAAAAGGTAAATGACCTCATTTTCTTCGTAAATGCGTCGAAGTACGTCGTCTTTATACATAGACCGAGCTTCCTCTAACAACTCCAATTCGGCCAAACTATAAAGGCCGTTCACGTCCTTATAACCCCCTCGAAGCCCTGAGGCAGACATCCTACGTACCAAGGGATAAAGTTGCTTGAGGTGGTGCCAAAGAGACCCAGTCGGCCAAATAGGCTCTGGCACTTCAGCCTCATCATCTGGATCCTGTACAAATGGTACAGAACCGTCTGAAGAGAAGCGCTAAAATAGAGGATGGACTTTTGGAATTTCCTCGAATCTTGGACGCGAATAACCAAATTCAATATATGGCTCCATACCTTGGGGATCGGCTCCGACTGCACCGCCCTCTCCTGGCAATTGCTCCATGATGGGACCCTCGGCCACCTCATCCGCATCAAACTGAATGACCGACATTTCTGCAGGTCCTACCTTCTCGCCTCCACCTATAGGAGCTTCAGCCCTCAGAGTTTGCGCCGTTTCGGGCATGGGGGAAGGCGGCTCAATCCTAAGCACCTGTACAAGATACACAATTATGATTTCAGAGTGCATCAAACTCATGTACAAAAGAAGACGGGTCTCAAACTCATACCTTAGAGTGACGGAGGAGCGGCACGTCCGAATCAGAGCTACGTCTTGGAGAAGGCTGTCTCATTTTAGCAAGCTTTATTTTCTTGGGCTTGGATGCCTCAGTTGCCTTCTTCGACCCCATCGGCTCAGGGGACTTGGGGGACAAAGGAATGGAAGAAAAAACTCTCATGGAAGGAAATGAGAAAAATCGTTCACGGGCAGGTGGCTAGAAACGATCAAAAGAGGAATGAACAGATGTGCAAAGAGAAAAATGAGCGATAACAAAAGAAGAGATCAAAGAGCAAGTTTCCGCCAAGGAATCCTCAACTTCAGAGACTGAAAATACCTTAAAAAGGTCTGACAAGGCAGAGCGTGTGTGAAAGAAAGAAATAAGCCACCCTTGAACGAGGCCAAATTGACGAGCAACGAAGTTGGATGAGTACACCTCTACTCCGGCCTTGCCATTGGCCCAGTCATGATGTCATGAATCAGGTCGCGGCTACATAAAAACCTGCGCCATATGCGAAGACCTGATTCGTGCTCTTCCGAAAGAGGGAGGTCATGGGACGAAGGATGGGTATCTGACACAGAAAAAGGAAAAAAGAAATAACCCAGGAAGAGTGTAGAAATACTCAAAAACAGGAAAGAGGCCACACTTGAACGAGACCAAATTGACGAGGCCACCCTTGAACGAGGCCAAATTGACGAGCAACGAAGTTGGATGAGTACACCTCTACTCCGGCCTTGCCATTGGCCCAGTCATGATGTCATGAATCAGGTCGTGGCTACATAAAAACCTGCGCCATATGCGAAGACCTGATTCGTCCTCTTCCGAAAGAGGGAGGTCATGGACGAAGGATGGGCTATTCGACACAGAAAAAGGAAAAAAGAAGGAACCCGAGGAAAAGTGTAGAAATACTAAAAAACAGCGCGAAGGGAGAAAGAAGATGGCTGAAGTTGAGAAAGAAGAAGGCCGACATAAGAATAAGGGTGAGTTGAATCAATTGTGCCGAAGACAGGGAATAGGCTCTCAACCAGAGTTGAACGAGAAACAGGGGACCGGAGCAATGGGTGATGCCCCCGACTGAAGTTGTTTCTGGAGGACAGCCAATCCCCGATATATGGTGGCCAGTAAAAAGAAGGCCAGGTCTAAGTGACAGACGTGGGCAAGGTCGGAAGAGATAGGGAGATAGCCCACCACAGGCTTTTGGCTAGGCACACAAATGATATATTTGCACAGCCAATAATGAAGGAAAGCTGTTTGCTCTAACATCGAAACATGACCAACTGTTTTCGAAAATGTGCGAAGAAAAGAAGAATAGGATGAAAAGACGAAGGTAGGGTCGATAGAAGGAGGAGAGAAACAGAAGTTTGTACAGGCCGAGATGGTCACTCCAAGAGGGGCCAGTCCAGTAAGAGCACCAATATCACGAAGAGTGATGGTGATGGGCCCGACCAGAAGAATGAATACATTGTATTCAGAAGACCAAAATAGCAAAGAAATAGGAAATAAGTTACGATCAAAAGGGGGCAAAGCTGATGAAAGCTCAACGAAAAGAAGAAGGTGATGTTTGTCTAAAAAGGCTCGAGTATCTGCATGCAACAACATACGTTGAAACCAGGCTTCGAATGCAGTATCGGGTTTGGGCCAGGTGCGAAGTGGATTGGACTGAACGAAATAAGAGATGTTAAGTGGCTCAGAGAATGGGATGCCGGAAGAAAATGGGAACTGTTGAGCCAACGGAGCCGTTGCAATAGTGTTATCTTCAACGAAGATGGGGCCAAGAGCGCACTGGCCAAAATTCTCATCAAGAGTGTGAACTCCGAAGGTGCCCACAGAAGAAGATCCCAGCGCCATCTTATAATCTGCGAAGGTTGAGGTGCTAGTTTTGGGAGCAGAAGATGAAAATGCCATTGATAACAGAAGGTCGAGAATGCAATAAAAGTGAGTTTGCAGAGGAAGTCGAAGATAAAGTGAAGACTAGAATGGGATGAATCCTTATGTAACAGACGAAGGGCTTAACTTGAGACAGGTGTCGCAATACGAATTATCGAGAAGTGAAAGCGACGGGAAAACAAAAAGGATGAAAGGTTGCCCTAAACAGGTGTTCGAATGCAACTCGCTGTGACAGTGACGTGCGACGGAAGGGAACACGGAAGTGACGTAAAGACGGCTCTGAAATGGGCCTCATGATGAAACGTATAGGAAATGGCCGCACATTTATTGCAGAAGTGATAGGGTCACGAAGGACTCTAAAAGGAATCCCGACAGGTTACAGAATGAAGAGTTCCATCCCGGGTTTTACATCGCTCGATCTTGCAGCATCGGCCTCCAGCAGATCGGCCGAACCTCAAAATCTTAGCATCGACCTCCAAGATCGGCCAAGGACAGATGTAATCAATACTCACATCCTCCAGAGGCATCCCCAAGCTGTTTCCATTATCGGCACAGCAGTAAGATAAAATTGACATGACAAGACCGTCAGGCCGCAAGCATACTTTCGGCAAAAAACCAGACCTAGAGCAGGGAGCCCCAATTGGTCAGGTAACACATGGAAAAAAGTGCTTCACGTGAGAACGTTATCATAACTTATGAGTATATAAAAAGAGGAAGGTTGAAGAAGTAATCTGCAGGGTCTCCCAACCACCCATTTAAGGGTCGATCTTACTCAAAACATCGCAGTTTGGCCTTCCGTAACCAAGCGGACTCCCTAAAATAAAAAAAAAAGATCGGGAGAGGCATGAGAAAGTCGAGAAAAGACAAGATCTGCATGAGACAAAGGCCATCAGAAGCGAAAGCTTCTCTTCGATGAAGTGTGAAATGGAATGTAAAGAGATTAGCTAACGGCCATCCACACGGTGTGAGGTGTGAAATGAAATGTAATGGTGTGGATGGACTATGTCCGTTAGCGACAGCTGACTAGGGTCATTTGTGTGGAAGGTACTGCATCCCCAGGTTGTGGATGGGTGACGACCGGAGACAACGGCGGATCGTATGCCTCTGCGCAGAGGATGCCATATTCCTCGGCTTCGCAGGTTCTCTGGACTGGGGATTGGCCAGGAAATTGGCTCCATTGGCGTGGTTGTCTTCCCTGTATGAGGGAAGAACAAGCCTGGATGAAAAGCAGAAAATCACCCTAGAACAAAAAGGAATGACTATACAAGTTTCTATCATTCCAATCTATAGGCCTTTTCGATGGAAGACCGGAGAAGTTCACCTCGATCTCCACTTCCGGTTCAATCATGGTAAACTTGGGGGACAATTGTTGACAAAGGAAATAATGTCACCCTAGAACGAAATCACCCTAAGACGAAGGAAAGAACGAAGGGAGGAAAGACGATAGAGCGAAGAACGATGAAGAGTCGAGACGACCGAAGTAGCGGTTAGGACGAAAATGATGATGCAGTTGCTCCACAATCGCAACAGTTGGACGGTTTTCCCTCCACAACCGAGCAGTTGAGATACGCAGCTCAACGGTTACAGGCACGATCCGGCAGCTGCATGAAGATACTAGGACCGCCCAAGCGGTTTACAAGTTCACTATAAAAGCTCGACCCACTATCAAGCAGTTGAGACGCACACCCAACGGTTACCGGCACGATCCAGCAGCTGCAGGGAGATATTGGGACCGCCCAAGCAGTTTACAAGTTCACTATAAAAGCTCACTCGGACAGAGAGAAAAAGACAATCAAATGAAGACTCAAACGAACATTTTTTTATCTTTTAGTTTCTGTAACTTTTAGGATTGTAATTTGTGTGCTTGCGCCCCTTAGAGGCTTATTCACTTAATCAAACACCCTTGCTGGGACTTTGTCTCAGGAGGTTTGAACCTTACACGTTTCTCTTTCTTCTTCGCGCACAAAAATCGCGCAAACACACATTATCTGTATATAAATATAACTCCTATACACTCATCAATAACATCTAAAATTTGGGCTCATTCTAGGCAGGTTTTGGTATCCACATAGCATTTTTTTAAAGTGACTTCCCCATTATATAATATTATAATTATAATTAGAAAAGAAAAATAAAACTCTTAATCATTGGTTATTAAAAAAATTTATCCTCTTATATTCTTCTACTTTTCAAGCCTAACAACTCAGAGAGAGAGAGAAGACCGTTTAAACAGAATCCGAATATGATTAATTATGATGCAAATTATCATAATAACACTTTAGTTTATAATTTTAAGAATATAAATTTTTAATTCATACCTTAAAATATTGTTCATTAATTTTAGATTATTCATCATCTGATTAGTATTAAATAATTTAATATATATATAATAGAAATTTATTTCAAAATTTAATAAACTTGTTTTTTTAATTCATCATTTAGCCCGCAACAGCACATCACATAAATTGAAACATCATATTCACTTCCACCGTCATTAGGGATGACAATTTGGGTTAGGATTCGTTTCGTTTTAAAGTGAATACAAGTTTGAAAAAATGATTTGTTTAATAAATGAGTCAATTTAATTCGATTCGTTTATTAAACGATAAACGAATCGAATACGAATTTAAACTCATTAATTCATTTTATTATTTTTTTATTAGTTTTTATTATTTTTAATTAAGATTCGAGAAATTATGACAAATTACCATAGAAAAAATAATATTATCGAAATTTTTTGAGATTTTTTAATAAATATATTGATTACGTATTTCATATATATATTTATGAAGAATTAATGTAAATAAATTATGATAATTTATATTATTAAATAATATCATGATTAAATAAATATTTGTACAATCATTATATTATGATTATTTTAATAAACGAATCGAATAAGAATTCATCACATTTTAATTCGATTAGTTTCGAATTCGATACAAATTTGATTGGGATATTCGTTTGGCTTGAGCATCACTTCCTCTCTAAAAGTAAATCATGTTTTATCCTTGTGGACTAAAATACCCTTATCCCCTCGCTTAATTCATCTCCCAATTAAAACCAGAACATTTTCGAAAAAAAGTAAAAAAAAAACCCTTCGAAACAGACCCAGAAAATTAATGGAGCCAATTACGAACAGAGCCGAAGCGGAACGCTTGCTGGGAGTCGCAGAGAAGCTCCTAAACCAACGTGATTTAAAAGGGTCAAAAGAATTCGCAATCCACGCCCAAGAAACCGAGCCACTTTTGGACGGCCCAGATCAGATCTTGGCGGTCATTGACGTGCTCCTGGCCACAGAGAAGCGCACAAACAACCACCTGGACTGGTACTCCGTTTTGCAAATCGACGGCCGAGCCGACGATCAGGATCTCATCAAGAAACAGTACCGCAAGCTCGCCCTTCTCCTGCACCCTGACAAGAACAAGTACTCTTTCGCAGATCAAGCCTTCACCCTCGTCGTCGAAGCCTGGTCTGTGTTATCAGACCCTCGTAAGAAATCGCCTTACGATCACGAGCTCAGTCTCTTTACGAAGATCGATTTAACGGTTAATTCTGATTGCATGCAGCAGAATGATAAATTGCCCGTGAGAAGGAGCCAGAGGCAGAGCCAGGGTGATAATTCTACAGGTACTGATGATGGCGGGGATCAACGGTCGAGATTCTGGACGGCGTGTCCGTACTGTTATGTATTGTATGAGTATCACAGGGTTTATGTGAACTGTTGTTTGAGGTGTGAGAATTGTAAGAGAGGGTTTCATGCGGCGTTGATTCCTAATTTGCCCCCGTTGGTTCCGGGGAAGGATGCGTATTACTGTTGCTGGGGATTCTTTCCTTTGGGGTTTGTGGGTGGGAATTCGGAAAAAGGTAAGCCCCCCGCATCTGGGTTTCCGAATTGGATGCCTCCGCTGTTTACTGGTGGTGGCGGCGTTGTTGCCGCTGCTGACGTGGTGAAAGCTGCCAAGGTGAATGGAAATGTTGTGAGAGCGGCATCGGGTAAGAAAAGGGGGAGGCCGAGGAAGTATCCGCTTTAGATGAATTGGAGTGTTTTTTTGGTACATATATTTGCAGAAAGACGATGCTGAGGCCGAGGTACTGTTGTTATAGTTGTTTCTTTATTGTATGTAACTAACTGCTGGGTAGGTGTAATCATGTCGATATGTAGTGATGTTAATTTTTGTCAAGTTTTTAACTTGATCTGACTAAGCCTAAGCCTTGTATATTAATGACAATGTTACGTTGAGTTGAATGTACTGTCTTTGGTTGCTGGCTTTATTTCGTTGTGTTTTATAAGTGCTTAGGTTCAAGCTTTTTATGACATAGTTCTGCTGAATTCCAGAGTGAAAGTTTAATAGTTTGAGTTCAGGTGAATCATTGATATTAGGTCTTTGCTGCTCTTTTACAGGCAATGGAATTTAAACCAACTAGAGATCATTGGATTTGTTTGATTTTTGTATGTATTTTTAAGACATCCTATTCCTGTTTATACACTGACTTATCTAGGAGAAATTGGTTCATGATTGCTAGTAGTTAAATGGGAAAAACCTATGTTGAGTTATTGATCCTTGATTGTGATGTTCATTCCGCAACTAATGTCTGATAAGCCATTTGGTTTACTTTGCATGTTGGTCATCTGTTGCAATAATAGCCTCTTTCCGACATTGCAGATGCTGACTAACTATGTATTGGTAACATAAAAAAGTGGACTAAATGGGGTCTGTGAATAAAATTTTCTGGGCCTCTGCTATCTTCTGTTGAATTTCTGGATTTGTAATCCTAGAATGAATTGAGGAAGTTGAATTTGCGCTGAGAAACATGAACTTAGAGATGAGAAGCCTGTTTTCATTTATTGCTGACTTATATTGACATCTTGGCATGAACCTTATCTTGTTACATGAAACCAGTACCATATTCAAATCTGAATTTTATGGTATCCCTACAACAGGAAGGTTGTTTGATGCTCACTTTCATTGATTAAGCATGCATGGTTCATTTTGCTTTTCCTTGGTACCAAATGAAGAAATTATAGACAATTTTTTGATATGGGAATGAAGATGAGACGAGGCAGAGTCATTTCACAAATGCTCTCACTTTGAAGGGAGCCTCGACGAAGTTCTAATTTTGTAACATTCCATTACAATTCTGCTTGGTTTCTTTCGATTACACCATTGATATGAGTATTTCAAGATCTGGTGCGCCGGGGAATAGTAGTATAGAAAACATATCCAATTTACCTTCAGACTCCATAGCTTTGTTACTAAACAAAATGCCTGCAGAAAGTAAGTCGTAAAACTATAATTTTTCAGATAGATCGATAATCCCAAAGTCGGTCTTCGAACCTCGGTAGTTTAATTGGAAATCGAGAATAAATCGGGAAGGTTAAAGTTAGCATTTCGCAACTTGAAGTGTCTTTAATCAAGTCAAAATGAATAAGAACAATTTTGATGTAAATAGAAAAAAATATCATTAGCTTTATTAACCTGGTAACAATTTGTTTAAAGCAAAGCATATTCTTATTCATTTTCATCGTGTGTAACAAAACTTTTTTTTTAAAAAAATAAAATAAAATGAAAAATTGATTAAAAATTGAAATCGGTTATATTTTAAAAATTGGAAATCAAACAGATTAATCAGTTAAAATCTTCCAAATTTCAACATCAGATTACAGAGGTTAAAATCAATCGGATCGAATCGTTCTAATAGCAATCCTTGATTAAACGGTGATTAAATAATACGTGCTTTAGACAGTGAACTAGAAGGTCATAGAGCCAAAGATGTATACCATAATCATTTTTTATCATTAATTGGGGCAACCACACACCATCCTCTTCATGCGCAAACACAATAACGGTGTGTTTACGTACTCGTAATCAGAATGAGATGAAATCAGAATGAAATGAAATCAGAATGGTAAATCGGAATCAGAATAAGTTGTTTACTTAACTGTAAAAATCGGAATCGGAATGAAGCAGTATTACCATTGATGTGTTTACTTTATCCAATAATCGGAATGAATTGTTAAAAAGTTACAAAAATACCATTAATTATAATTATATATTAATTATATTTAATTTTTGATTTATTAAATTACTCAATGTTAAATTATTCTTTTATTAAAATATTAAATATTATTTTATTATTAATTATTGATTATTAGTTTTTATTTATTATTTAAGTATTAATTAATTATTAATGTATTAAATTACTAAATATTAAAATATTCTTTTATTAAATTATTCTTTTATTATTAATTATTATTAATTTTATTTATTAATTATAAATTAATTATTAATTAAGTTTTACTTTATTAATTAATTATTAATGTATTAAATTTCTAAATATTAATATATTCTTTTATTAAATTATTATTTTATTAAAATAGTAAATATTATTTTTTATTAATTATTGATTAATTATTAATTATTAATACATTTTATTTATTATTTATAACTTAATATTAATCTTAGAGATAATATTGTAATTTCCCATCAATAATGGTGTAGTGGGAATGTGATTCTCATTCCTTATTCCCAAATTTATGGGCCTCAGTCCCATTGTCATTCCTATTTTTATTCAATTTTATGAAGTAAACATCTTATTGAAAATGATTCTTATTCCTCTATTTCCATTACCCTTTTAAGTAAACAAATTCTTTCAGGATGCATATGTAGCACTGTATTTAGAATTTAAACAATTCTCCCTTCGTTCCAAGCAAAGTTCGGTGGGGTTATGTTCGTTGAAAAATCCAATACATCAAAACTGCTACACTGATGCAGTTTTCACAAGGCATTGCACCTCTGCTGTAGTTTAAAAACCACTTCTAGGGCCATTCATCGTAAATTGTGATAATAATTAAATTTATATTTTATATATTTTTATTGTGATTTTTATTTTTCATGTAAATGTAATAATATTTTGAATGTATAACTAGAAAAATGGACGTGACATTTGAATTTTGGAGGTCAGAAACTTAAAAGGATGTTCTAACAGTGTACAATTTTGGAAATTCCAATTTTACGTAATTTTCGTATTTTGGCCATAACGTTTTATTCAAATATCGGATTGAGGCGATTCCAGTTCCAGATGAAAGAATATTAAAAAAAACCTACAACTTTAATGTTTTCAAAATTTTCTAATTCTGAAGTTTTCAAGGTCGAAATTGATGAAAAATCAAAAGTATGTTATATGTAATTATTAAAGACAAAAACAAGATGAAAAAAATAAAATATATATATAGGTGGGAATTGACAATCCACTTTTCAATTATGCTAATTTGTAAATTGCTTTTGCAATTTACAAATTGCCAATTATATATTAAAAATAGAGGTGTTCATCACCTTAGAAAATCAGCCTGAATTTCAAAGTTTTCTCTGAAAATTTGTGGAGTTCTAACTCTTGTGTGTCTTATTTTTCAAGTTTTATTGTAATTTCTTTTTTCCTTTCAGTAATAAAATTATGCATGTTTTTATTCAAATCATGAGTAGCTAATTTCATCTTGCTGGGGGTAAAGGATAAAAGTTTTACTATGAAAATATAGATTAATCTTACTTATATTATAATATATGAATTGTAATCTAAAGACTAATATTTAATTCAAATCTGGATTAATTATTGACAAAATTTGTTGCCGCCTATATTGCTGGTTTTATATTTTTGGCATAATTGGGTGCCTAACTGGACTTGTTATAGACAGATATTATCACCGCATTTATGGCTAGCTTTATATGTTTTGACATAATTAATTCATGAAATAAATTAACTGGATAATAATGATAATTTATATATTATAAAAAATAAGATTTTTAAATTTAAAATATTAAAAGTGGATTACCTAACCCCGATATTTTATTTTATTATTGCGGTCCAATTAAAAAAATTATCAATTACTTCAAATAATTCAGTTTTTTTTTTCACTCAAATTATTATTTTATTTTACTAAATCTATTTCTTGTGGATCGACCTCAGACTTATCGGGTTATTTTATTACTTCGACACTCTTATACTCGGGAGTAAAGAACCATTTTGTGAGTGTGTTAAGTTTTGGACGCCGTTGCCGGGAAGTATAATTTAGTAGATAGAATAATAATTTAACATATTTGTATTTTTTTTTCATTTTCTTTTTATTTTATTTTATTTTTCATTTTTCATTTTGTATTTCATTAATTTTTTTTTTTTTTTTGCATCTCATTTTTTTTTTTTGCATTTGTGTAGATCCAAGATATCATGATTGATCCTAAATGAATCCTAAACCCAGACATCCCACATATAGACAAACCCTTTACTTAATTCTTCAAGGTTAAGGAGACATAAATCTCAATTAAAATGAAGCTTGCATTTTGCCAAAGAATTACTTGAACCATCCCCATCTAGAGATTATTCCATAATTTATTTGTGATAAGCTAATTCGGGAAATTGAGACAGTTGGATGAGAAATTCAATTGAGATCTGAATTGATAAGAATCAGATGACGTTTTTAGGATCTAATCATTATATTTTTTTTTTCTTCTTTTGTAATTTATTTATATTTTTTTCTTTTGTTTATTATATCCCTTTCTTTTTGTAAGTATTGCATTTGCATATTTAATTTTTAACATATAGTCTGCATTTAGATTGCATGAGATATTGGTCTCGATCATCTAGTGTCAGATTAAATAGAGAGTCTCTATCACCTTCATCGTCAGTCAAAATGGCCGAGAACCAAAATGAAAACTCATCTGCCAGAGATGGAAATCCAATTGATCAGGTAGAACATGAGTCTCAGCACGTCGATCTTAATCATCCTATGACACTCAGACAATTCATGAATCCCACTAGGACATTATCACCATCTTGCATTATTTTCCCCCAGATACATCACGTTTCAATTTTAAACCAGGTATCATCCAACTTTTATCCACATTCCATGGTTTAAAATCAGAAAATCTTTATCACCACTTAAGGGAATTTAAAGAGGTATTAATACTTGCACATATCAAAATTACAGCATGAATATATTTCGACTCAAGTTTTTTCCCTTTTCTTTAAAGGATTAAGATAAAATTTGGCTGCAAAACCTTAGGTCATGATCTATCAGAACATGAGATGATTTGCAAGAGCAATTTCTGAAAAATTTCTTTCCCCATCACAAGACAAACTAATTTAAGAGGAGAATCACTACTTTCACACAAGAGTCGGGGGAAACACTTTATCAATATTGGGAGAGATTTAAAGAAATGTTAAATATTTATCTATATCACAGGCTTAAAATATAGAGGCTACTTTCCTACTTCTACGAGGGTTTAACACCCCCAAGTAGACAAGTAGTGGAAATAATGTGTAATTATGAGTTTAGGGACAAAAGTCCCGAAGATGCACTAGATTACCTAAAACACATCGTAGATAATGCACAATATTGGGAAACAGTTAACACTTATGAGTCGTCTATAAAATCACAGTCATCTGGTAGAGGCATGTTTAACCTTAAGGAACACCATGACCTTTCTGCTAAATATGCATCTCTAGCTAAAAAAGGTGAGACATTAGAAATGAGGAACAATGATCATGTCAAATCAATTCAAGAAGTTACATGTCATAGCTGTAATTCAAATGAACATGTCACACAAGTTTGCCCAACCTTGCCTGCCCTACAAGAATGTTTTCATGACAAAGTCATTTCCATAAACACATTTAAGAGACCAATTCCAAACCAATACTACCAAACCTATAATTTTGGTTGGAGAAACCATCCAAACTTCAATTGGAGGAATGATAACTAAGCAGAACTATTGTAACAACCTCTCTACGTACACCAGAATTTCCAAAATTCTCAGAATTATGCACCATATGTCCCACCACCTATGAAAACCCCTAAGGATATCTCGTATGCATTCATTGAGAAACAAGAAGCCATTAATAATCAAAATGTGCAAACATTAATTGATTTGGAAGATATTTTTTTCAAAATCACATATGCATTGACCATTAATGAGAAATGAAAGTTTCATGCACAACCACAGCTAAACCCTAAGAGTCATCAAAACCCTCACGATGGTAGTTCTGGTAATCAAAATATAGACCAAGTCAAGTCTGTTATTACTCTTCATAGTGGTAAGTCATCCAAAGACTCATTCTTGAACCTCGTGAAGATTTAGCTTCTGAAGGTAAGGAAGGGGTTGATGAACTATTACTTATCGTTGATGATAATGATTTTTCACATGCACCTTCATTTCCTTAAGCATTAAAATCAAAAAAAAATTGAAACCATTCCCCAGATATATATGAAATAGGTGAAAGTCAATATTCTTTTGTTAGATGCCATCAAACAGATACCATCTTATGCCAAATTTATGAAAGACTTGTGCACTGTTAAAAGAAGACATCAAGTAAGAAATTTTTTTTTTCTAGCCGAACAGGTAAGTTCCATTCTTTCAACCCAATAATGCATTAAAATACAAATACTCTGGTTGTCCCACTATTTCATGTATTATTGGAAATCATAAAATTGAACATGCATTGCTTGATCTTGGAGCTAGTGTCAATTCCCTTCCATTTTCGGTTTACCAACAACTTAATATTGGCGAGTTAAAACCAACTTTAACAACTCTTTTACTTATTGATAGACCAGTCAATGTACCGAAAGGAATTATGAAAGATTTGTTATTACAAGTCGATAAATTCATATATCCTGTGGATTTTATTGTCTTGGAAACACAACTTGTAGCAGACAGTTACAAACCAATTCCTGTAATACTTGATCGTCCATTTTTAGCAATAAATAATGCCTTAATAACATGTAGGAATGGCATCATGAATTTGTCCTTTGGAAATATGACGTTGAAGCTTAATATTTTCAACATGTGAAAAAAACCATATGATGAGGAAAGTGAAAACGAGAGCATGGAACTAATTGAACAAATTATGGAGGAATATATTCATGAGAGTTTATCTGATCATATGGAAATTTGTACAACTAATTTTCTTTAATCAAATACGCAATTAGATTCAGATATTCCTAATGATTTTTTACTTGATTCTACACAGCTACTGGAAGACGATGGAGAGAAGTAAAATTTTGAGGAACTATGAACACTTGAAGACGAGAAAAATGAGGAAGCACCTAAATTATAAGTAAAGACTTTGCCATAAGGATTAAAGTATGATTTTCTTGGAGATGAACAAACTTACCATGTGGTAATTTCTTCCTCTCTCACAAGCAATCAAGAAAGTAAGTTATTTATTTTGAAAGAATAACATAAACAAGGAATTGGATGGACTTTAAAAGATATAAAAGACATTAATCCTTTAAAATACACACGCAAAATACATTTAAAAGATAATGTCAGGACACATCGACCACCTAAAAAAAAGTTAAG
The DNA here is from genome assembly GCA_019454045.1 of Zanthoxylum bungeanum. NCBI lineage: Eukaryota > Viridiplantae > Streptophyta > Magnoliopsida > Sapindales > Rutaceae > Zanthoxylum > Zanthoxylum bungeanum. The sequence goes on along the minus strand of SKCR01021769.1, from coordinate 265,411 downwards.
CCCTTACATAAAAAATGTGGTTAAAACACGAGTCCTTAAATTTCTTGATTCATTCATCTCTTACATACATAGTTTGGAGAAAAACATCTATGCTAAGAAAAGAAGAGCTAAACAATTAGGTGTTTGTTATAAATGTGCACATTGGATGTGTTGGGGTTTTAGTGCGAGCGCAGCGGAAACATGCGGTTCGGGTGAAATCGTAATTTTAAAACTTTTTAAAATTACCAAATAAATTATTCAATATCCAATATGAATAATTCATTCATATTTCACCTAAATATATTTATTCGATATTAAATAATGACATAAATAGGTTAGAAACATCGCGAAACCTTTACGAAAAATATTTTTCCGCAAAGTGGCATAAAACATGTTTTTGTCCGAACCGACCAACCAATACACACGGGGGCTGCCCAGGTCAGCTCCAATAGTGCTTGGGCAGTTCATGGGCTGCCCAAACAGTGGCCAATTCATTTTTTGGACAGCAGCACCCGGTAAGCCCGAAACTCACCCGATAACGCTGTTTTTCACCGTTTTCGCATATTTCAACTCTGAAATAATTTTCGGTAATTGTTCCAATGCCCAAAACACATCCAATACATTTATATGACATAATTTTCATCACCAAAAATACAGAATTTACAGATCTGATTTTGTAACAAAAAATATTATTTTTCATGCTATAAATCCAATTTTCTCAATATTAATCATATTAATACTAACACCAACCAAAGCCACCACCTATGAAGAACTCAAGAAAAATTTTAGGAGTTACAAGAGTGGTCATAACATTCTAGAATGGAAACAAGTCATCAAATGACAAAATTGAACTAATATTACAATAATATTATCCAATCTAACTACACACATGCATCTAGCCTCCAAATCCATCCTCCAAATCAAAAAGCCCCAAAATATAAGAAAGGATAAAACCCTAGAACTATTCTAGATATTCAAGAACAAGAAACAAGCTTTCTAAGTTTAAGATTATTGAAGATTACCTCCAAATCTTGCAGTTTCCCTAAATTTTTTCTTGATTTCTTCACTTTCTTCAAACAAATTTTTGGGTGATTTCTTTCTTGTTAGGTTCGGCCATGGAGGTGAATTAATGAAGAAAAAAAAATTTACACTTTAAAAACAAGGCCAAAATCGACTTAGGGGTTAAAGAGGGGTATTTTGGTCATTTGGTCAATTAATCTAATTAAATAATAATAATAAGCTTTAAGTTAACAAATCCAATTTGTAAACTTTAAGCTTAATAAAATCATGCCACATGTAACCAATAATAATCAAACATATTGCATAACAATTATGTAATATTGATATAATTTAATTATCTAGATATTTAACATTTAAATGCGTAAATAATTAATTAATGCGATTATTATTATATATGTATTTTTATTTACATTAAATAACAGATACATATGTTAATGGCATGTGTCAAAATCTTATTTGACAAATAATTAATATGTATCAAATACAAATACATATTAATGATTAATTGACCGAAATGCCCCTAATGCATGTATTTTTGTTTAACCGTTTAAACGACTCGAATTAACTCATTTAATTCGATGAAGTATTATGAATAATCTGTATTATTCATAACGCGTTGCCTAAGTGCTCAACGAGTACACTTCATATTGTGGGACTTTCTAAGTTAGTTTATCCGTCACGAAATCCAATTTCATGTCCATAATTCACCCACTCATGAATTATGACGACCACATATAATTTCGCTAAACTATGCAAGTCGAGGTCATTGCATACATATAATCCCTCTGTCACAGGCTATCCATATTATACCTGGGATATAGATAAGAACGTCAAATCCTTATGGTATAATATAGTCGACTTTCAAATTTACAATCTCTAAATAACACTCGGAACTTACTTCCGAAGTTATACCACTACCATGGATTTATTTGATCGCAAACACGTGTAGGATACCTATGCCCTGTACACAGGACTGACGGATTCTATCTTGATACGTACTAGATATCATGAGCATAAGTCCACACCTAATGAACAAGCAGAGGTATGATCTAAATAGATCGGTGACGTGACTGCCGTCAAAGTGTGGAGGATAACTCATATATCCACTGTGGTATCTCAAGTCGAAGGATCACTATGATCGCTCAACTCTAGAAGATTCCTATTGACGTTGGTGTACCATCTATTAGGAAATCTTCAGTGAGTTGTTTAGTGTTTATTAAATAAACACCTACATGTCTATACGAGTCTCCCGAGACTCATGGTTCATTAGGATAAACCATCAGACCAAATCACGATATACGACATGTACTGGTCTCGGCGGATTTTACTAACCGACTCGTGTTAGCAAATCTTGACCAAGAACTTTATTTAAGGATATACAACTTATAGTGACACTTCCCAATGTCAATTACAAACTACGTTATAACTGCGTAATATATTGTAAATCCTAGGGTCTTTGTCTAATATACACGTATCACTAAATCATATTTAGTTTCAATCTAATCATAATTAGATATCTAATCGTAATTAGATCGAATATGTATATAAAAGACAAGAGGTGCTACCATTAAATAAGTAATATTATGTAAAAAAGGCATTGATCGTATTCATGAATAGGACATAAATATGATCCGGATTGGCACTCTGAGCACCAACCTTAACAGGACGTGCAACACTCGTTATCATTTTTTAGGAATGATGTCTAATAATTCCGAAGAAAAAAATCAACTCATTAGAGATGGCTTGAATAAGAAGTCATTAGATAATATATCATTGACTCTTGAGACGCATCCTAGTGGATTTGATAGACTGATTCGTAATTTACATACATAATTTCAAAAAGAAAGACAACAATACAGTCTCAGGAATCTGACTTTAAAAGACAATGTTTATCAATTTATAAGAAAATTGGATGAGAAGCATATCCATGACCCATAGAGGGCGTTCAAGCCATCACTGGACGTAAAACCAGAGAAAAATGTGAGCCACAATCACAAATATCGGTACATATCATTTACTGTTTTAATTTACTTTTATTATTTTAATATGTAACATTTCTTTTTAGTAGCTAGTAGTGTTGTAGATTCAATTATCATATCCACACTAACCGGGTGATGTCTTCTAAACTCTACTTCTTATTATTTAGACATTGGAGACAATGTCTCAATTTGGTTTGGGGGAATGGATACTTGACTAGATAGTTTTTGTTTTTGTGTTTTCATTTTTATAATTTTTTTTTTGTGTTGTTAATTTTTTTTTATAAAAAAAATATATTAAGTTATTTCTGTTTTGATGTTATTTTTTGTGTAAAAAAAACCAAATTATTTTGTGTTGATTTTCTTTAAAAAAAACTACACACAAACAAACAATAAATTTTTGACTAACCAAGTGGAATTGATGTTCAGAGATGGCAGTGTAAGGAGTTTTGGCTCCTAAGATGCATCTAAATGTTTCGTAATAAGTTATTTTTATTCATTTCTTTTTGAATCATTTAAATTTGTGATTTCTTCATAATATTGATTAAATTTGATTTTCATATACTCATTTGACAGGTATTATCAACATACACAGTAACATATGATCGTGGGTTTTAAGTGAAAGTTTTATAATATTCAGTTCTCTAGTTTATTGGAGATAACACCTAAAGGCAGTAAAATTTGTGTTTATATTTAAAAAAAATAAAAACTAGCCATACTTTTACTTAATAATCGGACATCTTGCCTCGGCAAGCAGTGATTATTCGCATAAAACAGTATAATTTGATTTAGTTTAAAAAAGAGATAATAATAATAATTAAGTTTTTACTTAGTTACTAGATATCTTGCCTAAATAAACAGTGATCGTTCGCGTAAATGGTAGAATTTGAATTGTTTTATTAAAAATGAGTGTGTGAATAAGTTCGATTTCGCAGCCTCTCTAACTCGAGCAATTAAGTTTGTAGGGATGTTTTAACACTATGTGCCCTAAGGCCAGTTGATCCCGGAGTCACTGACCCAAAGCTCGTTACAAGAGTTAAAGAGAAAGGTTAATGAAATCAAACACTTCTTCTTTTTAACATTTGAGATCCGAACAATTAAGTCCGTAAGGGTGTCTTAACACCTAATGCCTTAAAGCCAAATGGTTTGGGAGTTACTGATCCAAAGCTCGTTACAAGGATTAATGATGTATTATTTAAAAAAAAAACTATTTTTGTATATAAATAAATTGCCATTACCAAAAGGCGTGAATTCTGATATAAATTTTGAACAATAATATTACTCTCTTTTGAACAAGATGTAGGGTTTTCTAGGTCAAACCAAGATCAATTAAGCATATGAAATGTGTGAATACTCAAAGTAAATGTTGGACAATTATGACCCATAGCGTCACTGTTTGTAAAAGACATTGTGTTTTTGTACTAAATTAACTATATAGTAATGAAATTGCCTTTTACCGTTTAGTAATTCATTTACTTTTATATTCAAATGGTAAAAGTCCATATGATTAGTTCCGGATTGAGATGATATGAGACAGTATCAATCCAGAAAGGTTTAATCATTAAATATCCATAGTCGTAGTGTTATCGAGACTGGACATCGATAATGCAGAATAGACTAGTATTGCACTTGTGCGCGTTGTGAGGGCATAACGACATAGTTCTCATATATTTAAGTATTGGATACTTATGCAAGTGCGATAGGAGATTGTGTTTTACCGATGGTACGAAAAACAGCTTCGCTCTGGATAGACCCCGCGGAATCCCATTGGTAGTATGTATATGTGTCTATGAGAGTCCGCTTCAGGGTAGATGTATTTGGTCTTAACCTGAGACTTGCATCACTAATACTTGCGACAATCGGTAAACTTTGGTTTTGGTTGTCCAGGGCTGTAACAGGTTCTGTGTACGCCTCAACCGGGCTTATTGAGAATCGTAGTGTATTGGGTGTGATGTCGAGATGGAAGTATCACTTCAGACATATGGAGATGATGATCGCGAAGGGATACAGAACTTGATCTCTATAAAGGTTGCAACCGTCGGGATAATATGACAAGGTCAGGATTATCCGATTCAAAGAGACTAGTTGCTTGATATCCGATATGTGCTTCGTACGGGGCATACACTATTCCAACCCCAGGCCTTGCACGTGATCATTCAATACTGGATCGCTATACACTATACTACGGTATACTACGCCTGACAAAGATCTTATACTCCAGTAAGAATATTTCTAGAGAATTGGGTAGGCATGTCGCTTTGCTAGAAGCCAACCTTGTCTCGTAAATCGGTAAAAACGTAGTACTTGGTACGTACGTGTTCGGATAAACCGACAACCGGATTTACTGCCAACATATCTAGAGATCTCTTGGGTCGCTTCCGAAGATTCACCAATGACGTATGATTCGAACTCAATTAATCTTGGATTAATTGCGGAGAGACTTTATCTTGGATAAAGTACTATTTGAAGAGAGAGAAAGATTAATTTGGAATTAATCGTTAAAATAATATATTCAATATATTAAACGAAATTTGATTTCGACGCGGAATTAAAATTAGATTTTAATTCGGGCAAACGAGTTAATTTGGAGTTAATTCGTTAGCGACGTGAATAGTAATTTTGCTAGGCATAATTATTTAATTAAATTTGATTTAATTACGTCGCGACGGAAGTTCGCTAATTCGGAATTATCGAACTCGAGCCCGGGAGTGTTTGCGGGCCCACTCGCATTTGGAATCGAGTGGGGGCCCACATGTCACATCAACCATCACATCACTTGTCATTAAATTCACTTTTGTGTGATGGGTTTGGTGATGGTGTGTACAACACTCAAAGGCAAGGAATAGTGATGGATTTGTGTCATATACCTACCAAAGGTTTGGTATATGTTTGACAATTATTTTTACACAAATATAAATTGATTTTTGAAATCAAAATCATCATTCTCTCTCCGTCTCCTCATGACCGAAACTGTGAGGTTTCATAGCTCTCTCCATTTTTCAGTTTTTGTTGCAAAAAACTTGAAGAAATTGTGTATGTTTGGAACATTAAATCACATACAAGGCTAGCACCATCAAGGGATCATACAAAGGTGTTATGGGAAACTAATTCTTGAGCTTGGAAGGATCAAACAAAGCTTGGAGCTCCACCTTCCACCTTGACCGAATCCTTCACTGCACAAAGGAGAAATTTTCGTTGCTCAACGGATCCACAAACCGATCGATGTAAGTGTGTTTCCGCCACTCTTCATCTTTATTCATTCTTGTTAACATGCTTATATGTTCTTGGGACATGTTTTAGAAACACCAACAATGGTATCAGAGCTTAATGAGCATGAAAAATATTAGGGTAAAATTTGGGGAAAATTGATTGAAGCATGATTTGATGAAATTGTTTGATTAAATATGCTTAAATGTATGTTACTTGATATTATACATTATAAATTTCATGAAAAATAAACTGGATTAATTTTTCCCCCAAAATAGGCTTGGCCGAATACTACCCTATGCATTGGACTTGGTATTTTGTTGTTTGTAAGATCATTGGATGACTTTAAATGAACATAAAATGACGATTTGTAATTCGATTGGATGAAAATGAAATCGGTAAAATTTTACTACCTTGGCCGAATGTAAAAAGGCACGTGGGGACTTGATTTTTTGTTTAAATAATGTTGGACATGTATTTAAGATAAAAGTATGATTAATGGATTAATTTGATGTTTTGGAAATATTGATTTAAAGGATTAATCATAACATTACACTTTAATTAATTAAGTGATAAAATTTGGAATTTTAAAATTTGATTAATTGGGCTTATTTTGAATTGGGCTTAAAACTATTATATTTGGGCATAATGGGCTTGGTTGGGCCAAATAGGTTTAGGCCAATTGGATTGGATCCAAATTGGGCCTAAATCACACCATTAATTCCAAATGTAATAAATGGGCTTTTTTTGTTTAATTGGGCCTTATGGGCTTGATATTGATTTTATGGCAAATGAGGGTGATTCCTTATTGGGCTTGGTAATTGGGTTTGACTCACATTGACCAAAGCCCAAGCCTAATGAAATCAATTGAAAGCCCATCAGACTTTAATTAAACGGACATTAGATGTAAGTTGGGCTTTGAGACCCGATATGATTAGATTTAGAATCTAAATCATTAAAGCGCATTAAAAGTGTAAATATTTAATTTGGAATTAAATAATAGGATTAGTATTGAATACGAATTAAATTGGATTTAACGAGTAGTTCGATATAATTCATGAATTCGTACTTTATGTACTTATTCTCAAACGAGTTGGACTCGCGCAAAATCAAACCGTTGTTTGAACATTGGATGATCATGTAACAAAGACTAATTAATTGGATTAGATTGGTTGTATAACATGCCTTGAATGAATAAATGTGGATGTGTTGAATGAATAGTGTATATCAGATGGATATTAGAAGGGAAGGGATAATTTTAGAAATTATTGTAAATTTGGAATTTATAAATTGGACCTGCGTGTCCAGCCTTGTCTCTTATTATCTATTGGTATCTCTTCTCACCTAATTCCCCTCATTGCAATGAGGTTTCTGTAATTGTATTATGTAATTGGGTAGAAGTAGAATAGTGCTAGCCGGGGAGAGGAAAGTGAGTGATTTGTTCTAGGAACAAGTTGTTATATATCCATCCGCATATCACTATTAATTTACTTTTCTCGCCTTATGATGTTATAGAAGCATGCTTAAGGGTGTATGATGATGAGACCTAACAAAGATAATTAATTGGTTGCCAATTACGCGAAAACCCTCAAATAAATATAAGCGATTTTTCCTTCCGTTGAGTGATTCTTACTCAAGATCCAAAATGGCATTGGTTTGTTGGCCAAAGTCAAGGCCTTTGTCAATTGCGGATGTGTTTGAATCATGAGAGTTTTGTACTATATCTGTGTCTTGTCCAAGTTGTGATTTGTTGGCCAAAGTCAAGATCACTTCTTGTCCAACGGCATTGATCACGAAACTTTCCATGTCAACGGGTCCCGCTTAACTGGAATCATTAAGCTTGTTGTGCCAAAGCCAAGGCTTAGTTGATTCAGAGGAAATGGTTAGGATACATTGGATGTATTGGCATATATATTGTATATATGTTTCGGACTTGGACGTCCACCTACCGGATCTAGGAATTGGATGAGATCCAATTGATCTTCGAGATCTACCTAGTTAATTATCATACAGCTTGTTGGCCAAAGTCAAGGTTGTGTGTTATTTAACGGGATCCTAGCCCACTAGGAAACTGGGTTTCTCGAGTACTCACAACAGAGGGTTAGAGGCTCGCCGAAAAATAGTGGGAGGCTAGTATTGAATTTGCAATTTCATTCAGATACTTAGCTTTACGCGCTTTCAAATTATTTCGTCAAAATTTATTTATTAGTTGGACTAATATAATGTTATTTTTCTTGTTACAGTTAAACTGTACCCATAAATCGTTGACTAGATAGTTGGACTGTCGTAGTCAAGATGACTGGAAAGGGAAATGTCCGAGACATTATCATGGGCAAAAATGTCTTTAAGGGCATGAACTTTGCAGATTGGGAAATGAACCTAAGGATAGTCCTTGGTTCTGAGAGGTTGTTATATACGATACAGAGGCCTCTCGGGCCTAAGCCCAAACCTGATGAGCTACTTGAGCTGGATCTTTGGAAGACTCACAGCGATGATTGTGATACTGCTCAGTCAATTATGCTTGCTGCTATGACTCAGCATTTCCGTCGGTAAAATAGGGACTTGGATCCTTATAACATGTTGGCGAGGTTGCAAGATCTTCATCGATCTAACAAGAGATCGTAAAGATATGAGTTGGTTAAGAAGCTCTTCCGATCACGCATGTCAGAAGGCATGTCTGTTGAGTCCCATGTGGCACAAATGATTGCTGACATAGATGAGTTGGCAGAGATGGGGATAGTCTTTGAGGCTGAGATTACAGTAGATATGATCTTATAATCTCTCCCCGATACCTGGAAGCAGTTCATCATAAACTATAATTTGATGAACACTGAGGATACTCTTGGAGAGTTATTATCAATCCTTAAGGAAGCTGAGAAGGAACTTCTCAATGGCAGCAAACGTGAGGCGCACTTCGCTTCGACATCTCAGACGCCAAGGGCTGGGCCCAAAGCAACTGGATGTGTGAAGAAGAAGAAGCATAAGCGCAAGGGCAAGGCTAAATCGTCAAAGGCTTCTGGGAAGCCAAAGGACAAATCTCAGGATGTTTGCCTACAGTGCGGCAAGCGGGGTCACTGGAAGCGTGATTTCCACGAGTACAAGGCGCTCCAGAAGGAGATAAAGGCGGGCCAGGCACCGGCCTCATGTATGTTTGTTATTGAAATAAACATGACTACTTCTAGTTTTAAAAATTGGATTTTTGATTCAGGTTGTGGTACTCATATATGTACTGATGTGCAGGATCTGCAGATTAGCAGGAGACTGGCTTCAGGGGAGATTGATCTGCGTGTTGGAAACGGGACACCTGTTGCTGTTTTGGTCGTGGGCACTTTTGTTTTGAACTGCCCTCAGGGCATGTACTTGAACTTAATGACTGTTATTATGTACCTAGTTTGACTAGGAATATTATTTCTGTTTCTATGATAACCCAATGTGGGTACACTTTTGTATTTCGGAACACTGGGTGTTACTTATATAAAAATGATGTAGAAATTTGCACTACTGTTGCAAATAATGGGCTTTATATTTTGAATATAAATGAATCTCCAACATATAAAATAACAAACAAAAGGCTTAAAATGAGTAATCCAAATGATGAAACTTATATGTGGCATTGTCGTCTGGGACACATAAACAAGACTCACATATCCACACTTTCGAAGAGTGGGTACTTGGACGGATTTGATCCAAATTCATATGACGTCTGTGAATCTTGCTTATTAGGCAAAATGCCTAAGTCACCTTTTAGCGGTAAAGGTAAACGCGCCACCGAACTGTTAGCCCTCGTTCATAGTGACGTATGTGGGCCCATGTCTAGCCAGGCTAGAGGTGGATACGAATACTTCGTAACCTTTACGGATGATGCATCACGTTATGGTTATGTGTATCTTATGAGACACAAGTCAGAAACTTTTGAGAAATTCAAAGAGTTTCGACACGAAGTTGAAAAACAGACCGGTAAGAGTATAAAGACATTACGGTCGGACCGTGGTGGCGAATACTTGAGCAACGAGTTTCTAGATTACTTGAAAGAATATGGTATTCTTTCACAGTGGACTCCTCCTGGAACACCGTAATTAAACGGTGTGTCCGAACGGAGAAACCGAACTTTGTTGAACATGGTTAGGTCTATGATGAGTCGCACTGAGCTACCTATTTCCTTTTGGGGATATGCATTAAACAGTGCAATTCTTATTTTGAATAAGGTTCCGTCAAAGTCTGTACAACAGACACCATATGAGATATGGACAGGAAAGAAAACCGGGTTTCTCATTCCTAAAGATTTGGGGATGCTGGGCATACATCAAACGTTTGGAAGGTACCAAACTTGAACCCAAATCGGATAAATGCCTATTCGTAGGATATCCTAGGGAAACCAAAGGATATTACTTCTATCACCCACGAGAGAACAAAGTATTGTTGCTCTACATGCGGTTTTCATTGAGAAGGAATTCCTAAATGCAGTGATTAGTGGGAGGAAAGTAGAACTCGATGAAAATCGGAGTGATACTGTTCCTGGCATTGAACCCTCGACGGAACATGAACAGTCCATCCAGGATGAGACTGTACCACAATCTTCAATTACACAAGGACCGCGTAGGTCGGAGAGAGTCAGGAGACTGCCTGAGAGGTATGGGTTCCTGATCTCGCCTCATGTCGATATTAATCTTATTGAGGATAACGAACCGGCTATGTTTGAGGAAGCGATACAAGATATCGATTCCGCTTAATGGCAAGAGGCCATGAAGTCCGAAATGGATTCCATGTACACCAACCAAGTTTGGACACTGGTTGATGCACCAGAAGGGGTAAAGCCTATTGGATGCAAACAGGTCTTCAAGAAGAAGACCGACATGGATGGCAACATACAAACGTACAAAGCTAGGCTTATAGCGAATGGGTATCGTCAAGTACATGGTGTCGATTACGACAAAACCTTCTCACCCGTTGCCATGGTTAAATCCATTCGGATAATGCTTGCTATAGCTGCATATTTCGTTTACGAGATATGGCAGATGGACGTTAAACCGCTTTCCTTAACGGAAACCTGTTGGAGGATGTTTATATGCAACAGCCTGACGGTTTTATCGTGCCTGGACTTGCAAACAAGGTTTGTAAGTTAAATCGGTCCATTTATGGACTGAAGCAAGCATCGCGGTCATGGAACCAACGTTTTGATGAAATCATAAAAGAATATGATTTCATTCAAAACGAAGATGATCCTTGTGTGTACAAGAAGGTTAGTGGGAGAGCACTGACTTTTATTGTCCTTTATGTTGACGATGTATTGCTAATAGGCAATGACTTCCCATGTTAACGTCGGTGAAAGCTTGGCTTCATTGAAATTCTCCATGAAAGATCTGGGAGAAGCAGCTTTTATTCTGGGAATAAGATCTACCGGGATAGATCTAGAAAGCTGCTTGGACTTTTCTAGAGCACGTACATAGACAAAGTGTTGAAGAGATTCAACATGGATCAGTCCAAAAAAGGACTGATGCCAATGTCACATGGTGTCTATCTATCTAAGGACATGTGTCCTAAAACTCAAGATGAGAGAGACAACATGAGTCGGACACCGTTCACCTCGGCAGTCGGATCGATCATGTATGCCATGATATGTACACGACCTGATGTCTCATATGCTTTGAGCATGTGTAGTCGCTATCAGGTCGATCCAGGTGAAGGTCACTGGATGGCGGTTAAGAGTATCCTTAAGTATCTTAGACGAACTAAGGACGCTTTCTTAATCTATGGAGATGGAGAACTTGAGGTATCTGGGTATACCGATGCAAGTTTCCAAACCGACAGAGACGACTTTAAGTCGCAATCAGGGTACATATTTTGTTTGAATAATGGAGCAGTAAGCTGGAAATCTTCCAAGCAAGATACTGTTGCCGATTCAACAACAGAAGCGGAGTACATTGCTGCAGCTGAAGCGGCAAAGGAAGCAGTTGGATCAGGAAATTCCTAATGGATTAGGAGTAGTTCCGTTAGCAGCTGAGCCCGTTTTATTGTATTGTGACAATAACGGGGCTATAGCGCAGGCTAAGGAACCGCGGTCTCATCAACGGTCCAAGCATGTTCTTCGACGTTTCCATCTGATACGTGAGATCATACATCTCTCGGCGATGTGAAGATCGAGAGGATCGCATCAGATGACAACATAGCAGATCCACTGACGAAAGGTATTTCACCGTAAAAGTGGAGCGACATGTACATAGTTCAGGTATTAGATGCTTGAATGACTGGCTATAGGCCAAGTGGGAGATTGTTGGACAGTTATGACCCATAGCGTCACTGTTTGTAAAAGACATTGTGTTTTTGTACTAAATTAACTATGTAGTAATGAAATTGCCTTTTACCGTTTAGTAATTCATTTATTTTATATTCAAATGGTAAAAGTCCATATGATTAGTTCCGGATTGAGATGATATGAGACAGTATCAATCCAGAAAGGTTTAATCATTAAATATCCCTAGTCGTAGTGTTATCGAGACTGGACATCGATAATGCAGAATAGACTAGTATTGCACTTGTGCGCGTTGTGAGGGCATAATGGCATAGTTCTCATATATTTAAGTATTGGATACTTATGCAAGTGCGATAGGAGGTTGAGTTTTACCGATGGTACGGAAAACAGCTTCGCTCTGGATAGACCCCGCGGAATCCCATTGGTAGTATGTATGTGTCTATGGGAGTCCGCTTCAGGGTTGATGTATTTGGTCTTAACCTGAGACTTGCATCGCTAATACTTGCGACAATCGGTAAACTTTAGTTTTGGTTGTCCAGGGCTGTAACAGGTTCTGTGTACGCCTCAACCGGGCTTATTGAGAATCATAGTGTATTGGGTGTGATGTCGAGATGGAAGTATCACTTCAGACATATGGAGATGATGATCGCGAAGGGATACAGAACTTGATCTCTATAAAGGTTGCAACCGTCGGGATAATATGACAAGGTCAGGATTATCCGATTCAAAGAGACTAGTTGCTTGATATCCGATATGTGCTTCGTACGGGGCAGACACTATTCCAGCCCCAGGCCTTGCACGTGATCATCGATCGATACTGGATCGCTATACACTATACTACGGTATATACTACGACTGACAAAGATCTTATATTCCAGTAAGAATATTCTAGAGAATTGGGTAGGCATGACGCTTTGCTAGAAGCCAACCTTGTCTCGTAAATCGGTAAAAACGTAGTACTTGGTACGTACGTGTTCGGATAAACCGACGACCGGATTTACTGCCAACATATCTAGAGATCTCTTGGGTCGCTTCCCGAAAACACCGATTCACCGTGACGTATGATTCGAACTCAATTAATCTTGGATTAATTACGGAGAGACTTTATCTTGGATAAAGTACTATTTGAAGAGAGAGAAAAATTAATTTGGAATTAATCGTTAAAATAATATTTTTGATATATTAAACGAAATTCGATTTCGACGCGGAATTAAAATTAGATTTTAATTCGGGCAAACGAGTTAATTTGGAGTTAATTCGTTAGCGACGTGAATAGTAATTTTGCTAGGCATAATTATTTAATTAAATTTGATTTAATTAATGTCGCGACAGAAGTTCGCTAATTCGTAATTATCGAACCCGAGCCCGGGAGTGTTTTGCGGCCCACTCGCATTTGGAATCGAGTGGGGGCCCACATGTCACATCAACCATCACATCACTTGTCATTAAATTCACTTTTGTGTGATGGGTTTTGGTGATGATGTGTGTACAACACTCAAAGGCAAGGAATGGTGATGGATTTGTGTCATATACCTACCAAGGTTTGGTTATATGTTTGACAATTATTTTTACACAAATATAAATTGATTTTTGAAATCAAAATCATCACTCTCTCTCCTTCTCCTCATGACCGAAACTATGAGGTTTCACAGCTCTCTCCATTTTTCAGTTTTTGTTGCAAAAAACTTGAAGAAATTGTGTATGTTTTGGAACATTAAATCACATACAAGGCTAGCACCATCAATGGATCATACAAAGGTGTTATGGGAAACTAATTCTTGAGCTTGGAAGGATCAAACAAAGCTTGGAGCTCCACCTTCCACCTTGGCCGAATCCTTCACTGCACAAAGGAGAAATTTTCGTTGCTCAACGGATCCACAAACCGATCGATGTAAGTGTGTTTCCGTCACTCTTCATCTTTATTCATTCTTGTTAACATGCTTATATGTTCTGGGACATGTTTTAGAAACACCAACAGTAAAATGGCGGAAATACTCACTTTGATCTGCTAAGTGGATGTGTAGACAACAAAAATTCTGCTCATTGAGTTTCGGCCAAGCCCTTGTTTTGTTGTATGTTGAGCTTCCAAGCTTGTTGAATGAGTTCCAAACTCATGAGAGTAGTTTCCCTATCACCTTTGAATGACTCACTTAAGTGCTAGCTTTGGAAATTTTGCTACAAAATTTCCTTGATCTTCCTCTTTGATTCTCGGCCAAGAAGGAAAGTATTTGGGAGAGAAAAATGGCTCAAATGCCGTGAGGGAGAGAGAGAGGGAAGAAGATGTGTTGTGTTTCTATATTTGTTATTTGATTTCAAAAATCAAATACCATTTACCAATTTTCCAAAAATTGGTACAAGTCACAATCACATCAATTTTAATAATGCTTGTGTAAGAAACAAGCAACCATCAAATCCCATCTACTTCTATCAACAAAAAGTTGATAAAGTTGACTAGGTGATGTGACATGTGGGCCCCACTTGATTCAAAATCCGAGTGGGCCCGCAACACATCCCAGGCTTGGGTTCGCTAATTCCGAATTAACGAATTTTTCGTTGCGACGTAATTAAATAAAATTTAATTAAATAATTATGCATAGCAAAATTACTATTCACGTCACTCGGGAATTAATTCTAAACTAATTCGTTTGCCCGAATTAAAATCCAATTCTAATTTCGCATAGAAATCTAATTTCGTTTAATATATTGAATATATCGATTAATTCCGAATTAATCGATCTCTCTATATTAATAGAATTTTATCACAGATAAAATTCTCCGTAATTAATCCTAGATTAATTTTCTCTCTCATCTAATTAATCCCAGATTAATTATGTTCGAGTCATACGTCATCGGTGAATCTTCGGAAAGCGACCCATGAGATCCCCGGATATGTTGGCAGTATATCTGGTCATCAGAATATCCGAATATGTGCGTACCCGATACCACGTTCTTACCGATTTACAAGACATGGTTGGCTTCTAGCAAAGCACCGTGCCTACCCAATTCTCCAGAAATATTCTTTTAAGGAATATGTAATCTGTGTCAGGCGTAGTATACGTAGTATTGCGTATTGCGATCCAGTATCGAATGTCACATGCAAGGCCTGGGGCTGGAATTGTGTCTGCCCCGTACGAAGCATATATCAGATCTCTGGTAACTAGTCTCTATAATCGGATAATCATGACCTAGTCATATTATCCTGATGACTGCAGTACTAAAGAGTACTAGTTCCGTATCCTACGTGATCATCATCTTCATATGACTGGAGTGATACTTCCATCTTGACATCACACCCAATACACTACGATTCTTAATATACCCAGAAGAGGCGTACACGGAACCTGTTAAAGTCCCAGACGACTAAGACCAAAGTATACTGATTGTCGCAAGTATTAGCGATGCAAGTCTCAGGTTAAGACCAAATACACCTACTGTAGGCACTGCATTTTTGCATATAAGTCCCTATGATGAGTCTCATTTGGAGACACTACCTTTTAAGTCACGGAGGTCACGGAAAACGGACATCGGAAGGGGGAATTCAGAATAAACAAGGTTCACTGTTTTCGTTCGTGCTGCGTTCGTGTATACGTTCGAACTCCAAACAGATTGCGGGCGTTCGTGCCGCGTCCGAGGAGGCGTTCGAACGGTGTCAGTAATTCTGGTTTTACTGCTAGCCTCACATTAAGCCCAATTCGCCCAAGCCTTAGCCCCCCAAAGCCCATAAAACACATCCCAATTTAATTAAATTAAACATTAAATATTAAATAAAATATTTAAACCATTTACCAATTAAATAAAACATAAAATATAATCATACCTAATAAAGATAAATCAAATATATTAACTTCCTAACTAAACAAATCACATACCAAATTAAAAAGATGTCATGCCTAATTAAAATCAATCATAACCAATTAAAAATATTGACTTCCTAATCTAACAAATTGTATTCCTAAACCAAGACAATCAAATATTCAACCTTCCTAATCTAAGCCAATCTTGTCTCCATCAAATCCATTGCTTTCCTTGTCTAACACCAAATCATATCCTCTCTTTAATGCCAAAATCCCTTCCTTGTGAGACAAGGTAGAGCCCTAGCCATTCTCTATATAAACAACCCATAACCAAGACATGCATCCTCTAGCTCATACACATAATATATAGGATGCATGTTGTGGCTTGAATGAAATGGAAAATGTGTCGCCTCTTGTGGTATATAGGATGGAAACCCGGACATAAATTTCATAGCCGATCCGAATGGACGGTAGTATGATCTGTACTCGGGATACAACTCCACGTACCACTTGAGTAAACGGCACATTCTTTTGTTTTATGTTGCTTTAATTTATTTATTTATTCTGCATGTTACTTTTGTATGTATGATACAATCGAGCGCTTGGGCTTAGTAAGTCGGATTAAAGGTCCCCTATTTGGAGGGGTTAAAATCCTTTACCACAATGCTTTGCCGCGCCGGTTGATGTGAGTTCATTGAATGTAAGATATGTTCAATCGGGCATACCAAGTTTGATATGATTGTCTTTATTTTTGTATGCATGATGTGATCGAGCGCATAGGCTTAGTAAGTGCGATGAAAGGTCCTCTAATTGAAGAGGTTAAAATCCTTTACCATGATGCTTTGCCGCGCCGATTAACGTATATTCGGTTGAATGTAAGATGTGTTCAATCAGGTATATGAAGTCTAAGGTTATTATCTTTATTTTTATATCCATTGAGATAAGCGCATGGGCTTAGTAAGTGCGATGAAATGTCCTCTAATTGGAGAGGTTAAAATCCTTCGCCACGATGCTTCACCACGCTTCGTATTTCGCTATTTGCTTTTTTTTTTATGTATGTATTGCGTCACATTTTGTGCATCAGGTCTGTTCCCGTTCGAACGCATTTTACAAACGCTACTCGAACACGCATGTATTTTGTTTCATCAGGTCTGGATCTGTTCGAACGCATTATCAAACGCTACACGAACGCGAACCTTCTATTTACCGTTCGAACGCGTTTACGAACGCTACACGAACGCGCACACACTGAACTAAGTTTGTCTCATCATATTTCATGCACAACTGCCTTTTGGGTGATCCCCCTTGCATTATGTAGCCAATCATATTATTTGTATTCCTGCATTCACCCATTCGATGTGTTCTTGGGATGATATTCAAGCATGATTAGGTTGTTAGCATGTTATTTGGTTAATATGTTCATGAGATAGTACTCAAGCATGATTAGGTTGTTCTTAGTTTTCCCTATCATATGATTGAGAAATGTTCATGAGATTGCCATGTGATGTTGCATGTTGTGATGAACTTGTTGATGTATGCATGTGAATTTAGAAGCATGATACTCTTGGAAATAAGTGTTACTTAAACTTGATTAAATTATTACATAAATCCTTTCATTACAAGTGACATAAGTAATGGACCATTCCGAACCCAACGGTTTGAGGTATTCCCTTGCGAGGGGTGAGTGCGGCCTTAAATCTCATTTTCCCGGTTCACACCTGGTGGTGACTCCATTATTCTCCGGTTTAGTCCCCCGTTGCTACTCCGTACTCTCGACCGGGCCGCGAACCCGGGACAGCATGCGTCATCCAGATTCCTGTGTCCCACAGTCTGGCGACTCCACTGGGGATAGAGAATCGGCCCTGAAATATTGTCTTGTAATGTTTGGATTTATGTTCTAATTGCCCGTGTCTATAGTGGATGAAATGAGGGTTTAATCAAAGGCATTTTGAGGCTAGGTAATGGTTTGGTGTCTTCCTTCACTCACTACCTTTCTAGAAGGAAAATATGTGAAGGCACCTAGATAGCCATCTACCCGTAGCCTATTGTGATGGACTAATTTGGAGGACTCGTTGTTTATTCCTGACAACAAGCGATAAGAGCCTAAGAGGCTTGGGTATTTAAGTGAGCCTCGCTCCACCTTCCCTCTGGGGAATCTACAACGGGAAATCCATTTGACAGTCCGTCACACACCATAGCTCATTGGCACGTACCTTAGTGTATAAAAAAGGGTGCGCTCACTTGGTTGCTCGAACCCTTGATTGGGGAGACCTAGTTGTGGGCCATCCTTCGCCGATGAGAGCCTTTGTCTACACTCTTGCGAACCCACCCATAGACCGGGGTTGTATGGTTAAAGTAATAATTATTTCCTTGAGTATGTGCTTGTGGACCATCCTCATTTGGATGCAGTTGGACTATTGTCAGAAATGCGAACTTGCCGGGCCATTTAAACTGGGGCGAGTTCGTACCTTATGACCATTAGGCCCAAAGCTTCTGAAATGTTGATGGGCCATTCTGTAGAAATTATTGTTTTATGTTTGCATTATCTTTCTTGTATGCTTGTGTTTGGGAACATTGTCATTTGGATCCATTCGGACCTTTTGTCATGAGATATGGGCTTGTTGGGCCATTTAAACTGGGACAAGAACGTACCTTATGACGATTGGGCCAAAGGCTTCTAAATGTTGATGGGCCATTTTGTGTTTGTGTTCGGAACATTACCATTTGGATTTAGTTGGGCTCCTTGCCATGAGATGTGAACTCGTTGGGCCATTTAAACTGGGACGAGTTCACTCCTATGACAGTTAGCCCAAAAGCTTCTAAAATGATAACGGACCGATTTGTTTGAAAATTTTAGTTGATTTAGTATGTTATATATGTTACATGCATCTCATGCACCCCATGCATACATACATCATGTTTACCCTTGTGTTCTGAAAGCCATCATAGATTCCCGTTGGGTTAGGGAAAAGTGAAGACTCACCAAAATACTGGGAACAGACATGAGTGAATCAAATATTGAGGTATCCCGTATGGATCAGTTGGAAAACGGTCTCGCCAAGGTCACTGAACAGTTGCAAGCCTTGACTACTGCCATAACAAATATGGCTATGCCCCGTGCTGGGGGAAATTCTGAGAATGTAAGGCGCGAGGAGCCTTCGAATGGGTTGGGGGATGATATCCCCACTTTTGATGATGACATGGCAGAGTATGCAACAGGAAAAATGATTGGGTCTCAGGCAGAATTTCAGAAGCTTCGGGATCAGGTTGAAACAGTTACCCGCAAAATGAGGATGAAGAGTTGTTAGATTACGGGGCAATGACCTTCGGAGAACAGCTGCCAGCTCAGTTTAAAATGCCTGACATGGCCAAGTTTAATGGGAATGGAGACCCAAGAGTCCATCTGCAGTAATATGTCTCAGTCATGAGTTCAGTGGGCCTATCACAGCGCCAAGTCCAAAAGATGTTTGGGATGTCACTCGAGGGGGCACCTGTGGTTTGGTATCATAGCATTGAGAAGAAGGTTAAGGAAGATTGGAGGGAAATAGCTGATGCTTTTCTAAAGTAGTATGTTACAGACTTGGAGATTGATTTGTCACTCTGAGATTTGGAGAACACTAGGCAGAAGCCGGAGGAGAGCTTCAAAGAGTATGTAGACCGCTGGAGAGGTCAACTTTTGAAAATGCAGACTCGGCCTTCAGAGAAGGACCAGATTAAGATGATTATCAAGGGTACTAAGCCCTCAATTTATGGCAAACTGAGGAGGATGACCTCCATGATTGTGGATTTCCGACAGTTGAGAGAGACTGTTATGGATATTGAAGAAGAGGAGGCTGAAAACAGAAAGTTTTATGGCCAGAATAAAAGAACTTTTGGGGGGCATTCTGAGACTAAGCCCACTACGGCCGAGGTCCCTACCATCAGAAATAGGCGATTCTCCAATCTTGGTAGACCTATGTCAAAGGTGTTCGAAAAGCTAAAGGCGCAAGGACTTCTGGAACCCTTAGAGGCTAAACCAATTCCAAACCCTGTACCACCCAACCTTGACCTAAGCCTGTATTGTCACTTCCATCGGAGAAGGGGTCACGAAACTGATAGCTGCACCCGCCTTAGGCATGAGATCCAAAACCTCATTGACTCCCACAAAATACCTGACCCAGAAAGAGAATAACCCAACGCACACAGAAATCCCCTACCCAACTACATGATCAACTCTGGCCTACCCGAAACCCTTGTCCTCCAAACTCTCAACCACTCAGCTTCATTCATAGGAATAAGGGATGACAACAGTGGAGAACCATAGGCCAATGAAGAAGGCAATGCTACGAATGATGAAGTTATTCCTCCTAGTTTATTTGATCCTGTCTTTTTAATAAAGACATTGATGTTGTCTCTTCGTTCGGACCTCTTCTTAATAATAATAAAGAAGTTCGTTTTGCTTACTTGCCTGAATCTCTTCCTTTCCACCGGCAACATGAGTATATTTGAGAAAAGCATTCAACCTTGGTACTATGAAATTCAGTGATGTTTAGAACACGGGGAATTCCCGAAAGCAGCAAGCAGAAAAGATATGATGATCATTCAGAAATTGAGAAATGAGGCAGTGAGACTATCAGACTTGGAAGGGAATGAGTTCACCGAGCCGATTAAAGTGGAAAGGTTGAAGCAGTACTTTGCCTGAGGAGGAATTGGCGGAAGACCTAACCCAACGGAATAGGAAACACATTCATGCATACATGCATACACATCATATATATGCAATCTTTGTCTTGTTTTGTATTCATAGGTTTCAAAGAAGAAAAAGAGAAAACGGCAAAGACAAGCCAATCAGAAGCAGCAACAGTAAAATGTCGTCAGTTTCAGAAATGAATCAGTTTCAGTCTGGGGGGCGAGGCCCATATCAGTTTCAGTTTGGGGATGAATCCCAGGATCGAGGCCCATATCAGCAGTTTAAGAATGAAGAAGCCGAGAATGGAGCACAGTTCGAGAATTAACAATCCGAGAATGGAGCAGAATCCGAGAACGGAGCGGAGTTCAAGAATGAACAAACCGATAATGGCAATCAGAGTTTGAGAATGAACACTCCGGGAATGGAGACATCAGAGCGGTTTCTGCTGGGTATGGCATTCTGGGGTGAGGCCCACATTGATCCAACATCAGCTTCTGCCAAGTATGGCATTCTGGGGGCGAGGCCCACATCAGTTTAGATTAGTTTGCCAGGTACGGCACTCCGGGTATGGAGACATCAGATCAGCCAGATATGGCACTCTTGGTATGGAGACATCAGATCAGCCAGATATGGCACTCCTGGTATGGAGATATCAGATCAGCCAGATACGGCACTCCGGAATGGAGATATCAGATCAGTTTGCCAGGTACGACACTCTGGGAATGGAGACATCAGAGCGATTTCTGCCGAGTATGGAATTCTGGGGACGAGGCCCATATTACATCAGAACAGTTTCTGCCGGGTAGGACATTCTGGGGGCGAGGCCCATATTACACCAGATCAGTTTCTGCCGGGTATGGCATTCTGGGGGCGGGCCCCACATTACATTAGAACAGTTCAGCCGAGAATGGCACTCCGATAATGGAGATTAGGTCCGGGAATGGACAGATCGGGAATAAGCACGCCGAGAATGGCACTCCGGGAATGGAGATTGGCTCGGGAATGGACCACAACATGATAACGGTTCGGAAATGGACCACTCTCATACCAGCAACGGTTCGGAAATGGACTATCTCTCATCTGCAACGGTTCGGAAATGGACCACTCTTATATCAGTCCCGGTTCGGAAATGGACCATTATCTCATCTCGCCGAAAATGGCACTCCGAAAATGGAGCACGGTTCGGAAATGGACCATTATCATATCTCGCCGAAAAGGGCACTCCGAAAATGGAGCACGGTTCGAAATGTACCATCATCTCATCTCGCTGAAAATGTCACTCTGAAAATGGAGCACGGTTCGGAAATGGACCAAGGAAGGCCTAACCCATCGGAATATGATACATATACATGCATACATGCATACATATCACATACATGTGATGTTTGTTTTGTGTTCGCAGGTTTGTAGCGGCAAAGACCATCTCATCAAATAACGGTTCAAAAATGAGCCACATTCTCGCACAGCACGGTTCGGAAATAGACCGCTACCACAACAGATGCCGAAAATGGCGCTCCAAAATGGAACACACACAGCAAACGCCGGAAATGGCACTCCAAAATGGAGCACTCACAACAGATGCCGAAAATGGCGTTCCAAAATGGAGCACACAAAGCAAATGTCGGAAATGGCGCTCCAAAATGGAGCTCACACACAAAAGATGCTGAAAATGGCGCTCTAAAAATGGAGCATGGTTCGGGAATGAACCAGGGGTCGCAGCACTTCACCACCAAATCAACTAACCTCAACACATGGAAAGTCAAGTGGCAGCTGGCGAGCCAGGTAAGTGAAAATGCATTGCATAACTTTGATAGGATTGTCACTGTTACACATTACACAAGTCCCATCAAAGTGGGGGCGACTGTAGGCACTGCATTTTTACATATAAGTCCCTATGATGAGTCTCATTTAGAGACACTACCTTTTAAGTCACGGAGGTCACGAAAAACGGACATCAGATGGGGGAATTCAGAATAAACAAGGTTCACTGTTTTCGTTCGTGCTGCGTTCGTGTATACGTTCGAACTCCAAACAGATTGCGGGCGTTCGTGCCGCGTCCGAGGAGGCGTTCGAACGGTGTCGGTAATTCTGGTTTTGCTGCTAGCCTCACATTAAGCCCAATTTGCCCAAGCCTTAGCCCCCCAAAGCCCATAAAACACATCCCAATTTAATTAAATTAAACATTAAATATTAAATAAAATATTTAAACCATTTACCAATTAAATAAAACATAAAATATAATCATACCTAATAAAGATAAATCAAATATATTAACTTCCTAACTAAACAAATCACATACCAAATTAAAAAGATGTCATGCCTAATTAAAATCAATCAAAACCAATTAAAAATATTGACTTCCTAATCTAACAAATTGTATTCCTAAACCAAGACAATCAAATATTCAACCTTCCTAATCTAAGCCAATCTTGTCTCCATCAAATCCATTGCTTTCCTTGTCTAACACCAAATCATATCCTCTCTTTAATGCCAAAATCCCTTCATTGTGAGACAAGGTAGAGCCCTAGCCATTCTCTATATAAACAACCCCTAACCAAGACATGCATCCTCTAGCTCATACACATAATATATAGGATGCATGTTGTGGCTTGAATGAAATGGAAAATGTGTCGCCTCTTGTGGTATATAGGATGGAAACCCGGACATAAATTTCATAGCCGATTCCGAATGGTCGGTAGTTTGATCTGTACTCGGGATACAACTCCACGTACCACTTAAGTAAACGGCACATTCTTTTGTTTTATGTTGCTTTGATTTATTTATTTATTCTTCATGTTAATTTTGTATGTATGATACAATCGAGCGCATGGGCTTAGTAAGTCGGATTAAAGGTCCCCTATTTGGAGGGGTTAAAATCCTTTACCACAATGCTTTGCCGCGCCGGTTGATGTGTGTTCGGTTGAATGTAAGATATGTTCAATCAGGCATACCAAGTTTGATATGATTGTCTTTATTTTTGTATGCATGATGTGATCGAGCGCATGGGCTTAGTAAGTGCGATGAAAGGTCCTCTAATTGAAGAGGTTAAAATCCTTTACCATGATACTTTGCCGCGCCGATTAACGTATATTCGGTTGAATGTAAGATTTGTTCAATCGGGTATATGAAGTCTAAGGTTATTGTCTTTATTTTTATATGCATTGAGATAAGCACATGTGCTTAGTAAGTGCGATGAAAGGTCTTCTAATTGGAGAGGTTAAAATCCTTAGCCACGATGCTTCACCGCGCTTCGTATTTCACTATTTGCTTTTTTTATGTATGTATTGCGTCACATTTTGTACATCAGGTCTGTTCCTGTTCGAACGCGTTTTCGAACGCCATACGAACGCGAACCTTTTGTTTCCCGTTCGAACGTGTTTTACAAACGCTACTCGAACGCGCATGCATTTTGTTTCATCAAGTCTGGATCCGTTCGAACGCGTTATCAAACACTACACGAACGCGAACCTTCTGTTTACCGTTCGAACGCGTTTACGAACGCTACACGAACGCGCACACACTGAACTAAGTCTGTCTCATCATATTTCATGCACAACTGCCTTTTGGGTGGTCCCCATTGCATTATGTAGCCAATCATATTATTTGTATTCCTGTATTCACCCATTCGATGTGTTCTTGGGATGATATTCAAGCATGATTAGGTTGTTAGCATGTTATTTGGTTAATATGTTCATGAGATAGTACTCAAACATGATTAGGTTGTTCTTAGTTTTCCCTATCATATGATTGAGAAATGTTCATAAGATTGCCATGTGATGTTGCATGTTGTGATGAACTTGTTGATGTATGCATGTGAATTTAGAAGCATGATACTCTTGGAAATAAGTGTTACTTAAACTTGATTAAATTATTACATAAATCCTTTCATTACAAGTGACATAAGTAATGGACCATTCCGAACCCAATGGTTTGAGGTCTTCCCTTGCGAGGGGTGAGTGCGGCCTTAAATCTCATTTTCCCGATTCACACCGGGGGGCGACTCCATTATTCTCCGGTTTAGTCCGCCGTGGCTACTCCGTACTCCCGACCGGGCCGCGAGCCCGGGACAGCATGCGTCGTCCAGATTCCTGTGTCCCACACCTACCATGATTCGAACTCCCATAGACACATAGTCATACTACCAATGGGATTCTGAGGGGTCTATCCAGAGCGAAGCTGTTTCCGTACCATCAGTAAACACAATCTCCTATCACACTTGCATAAGTATCCAATACTTAAATATATGAGAACTATGCCGTTATGTTCCCACAACGCGCACAAGTGCAATACTAGTCTATTTCGCATCATCGATGTCCAATCTCGATAATACTACGACTAGAGATATTTTAATGATTAAACCTTAGTGGATTAATACTGTCTCATGTCTTATTAATCCGGAACTAATCATATGAACTTTTACCATTTATATATCATGGTAATCCAATTACAAATGATAAAAGAGCAATTTCCTTTATCACATAGTTAATTTGTACAACAACACCATGTTCTGTACAAATAGTGATGCTATGGGTCATAATTGTCCAACAATCTCCCACTTGGCGTATAGCCAATCACTCAAGTGTCCTACACCTGAACTATGTATGGGTCGCTCAAACTTCTACTGAGAAACTACTTTCGTCAGCGAATTTGCAAGGTTATCATCTGATGCGATTTATTCGATCATCACATCGCCACGATGTATGATCGGATGAATCAGATGAAATAACTGAAGTACATATTTGGATCGTTGATGAGACCATTAATTCTTTAGCCTGTGCTGTAGCCTAGCTCAGCTGCTAACAGAACTACTCCCAATCCTATTAGGATTATATAGATCCAAAGTGCTTCTATTGCTGCCTCAGCTGCAATAATATTCTGTTTTTGTTGTTTAGTCGGAAACAATATCTTGCTTGGAAGATTTCCATCACACTGTTCCAGTATTCAAACTATATAGTACCCTTATTACGACTTATAGTCGTTATTGTCGGTTTGGAAACTTGCAACAGTGAACCCAGTCACTTCAAGTTCTCCTTCTCCATAGCTTAAGAAAACATCCTTACTTCATCTAAGATACTTAAGAATGTTCTTAACATCAATCCAGTGACCATCACCTGGATTGGCCTGTTTGTGACTCCATATGCTCAAAGCATATGAGACACCAAGTTGCGTGCATATCTTTCAATGTACGATTTCTCGGAGAGTGCCAACAACTTTTAGATCTATCCCAGTAGATCCTTATTCCTAGAATAAAGGTTGTCTCTCCCAAGTAATCTACGGAGAATTTTCATGAAAGCCAAGCTTTCACCGATTGTATTATGGGAATGTCATTTCCAAGAAATGATATATCATCATTATTTAGGACAATCACTGTCAGTGCGCTCCTACTAACCTCCTTATATACACAAGAATCATTTTCATTTTGATCGATTTAACTTGCAATCAAAACGCTGGTTCCAAGAACACAATGCTTGCTTCAATCCATAAATGGATCGATTTAACTTGCAAACCTTGTTTGCTTGTTTTGGTACGACAAAACCGTCAGGATGTTGTAAACATCCTCAAAAGGTTTCCGTTAAGGAAAGTGGTTTTGGCATTCAGCTGGCATATTTCATAAATGAAACATGCAGCATTAGCAAGCATTATCCAAATGGATTTACCATGGCAACGAGTAAAATGTTTCGTTGTAATCGACACAATATTGATAACGATATCTTTTCGCTACAAGCCTAGCTTAGTACGTTGGTATGTTGCCTTCCATGTATGTCTTCCTTGAAGACTTATATAGTACCAATAGGCAAAATGCCTTGCAGTACATCAACTAGTATCCAAACTTGGTTGATATACATGGAATCCATTTCGGACTTCATGGCACTTTGCCATAATAGGGAGTCGATACCTTGTATCACTTCCTCATACGTAGTCAGTTCGTATTCCTCAATAAGATTGACATCCTTTCGAGGTGAGATCAGAAACCCATACCCCAGGTTGTTTTCTGACTCTCTTCGACTTACGTGGTTCTTGTGTATTCGAAGATTATTGGTATAGTTTCATCCTTGATGAACTATTTGTGTTCCATTAAGGAATCAGTGCCTAGATCAGTATTACTCTGATTTTCATCGAGTTTTACTTTTCTCCCACTTACCACTGCATATAGGTATTCCTCTTAGGAAAGTTTCATGGAGAGCAACAATTAAATTGTTCTCTTGTGAGTTGTATAAGTACTATACTTTGGTTACCCTAGGATAACCCACAAATTAGGCACTTATTCGATTTGGGTTCTAGTTTGGTATCATCCAAACATATGCCTAGCATTCCCAAATCTCAGGAATGAGAAAACCTGGTTTCTTTAATGTTTATATCTAATATGAAATCTGTCAAACATATTTTCATGGAACCTTATTCAAAATAAGTATTGCACTGTTTTAATGCGTATCCCTAGAAGGAAAATGGTAGCTCAAAGTGACTCATAATTAACCTTACTATATCCAACAAGGTTCGGTTTCTCTGTTCGGACAAACCATCGACTTGAGGTGTTCCGAGAGGAGTCATTTGAATACTATACTCTTTCAAATAGTCGAGAAACTTATTGCTTAAGTATTTTCCATCACAGTCCAATCGTGATGTTTTAATACTATTGCCGGTCTGTTTTTATACTTTTGTCGAAACTCTTTGAATTTATCAAAAGTTTCCGATTCGTGTTTCAATAAGATACACATAACCATAACGCGATGCCACATCCATAAAGGTTACGAAGTATTCATATCCACCTCTAGCCTAGCTAGATATGGGCCAACTTACGTCACTATGAACAAGGGCTAACAGATCGGTGGCACTTACACTTTTACCAAGTAAAAGGTGTTTTAGGCACTTTGCCCAATAAACTAGATTCGTAGACATCATTTGAATAGAATCAAATCTGTTCTAGTACATACTCTTCTAAAGTGTGGATATACGAGTCTTGTTAATGTGTCCCATACAACAATGCCACAAATAAGTCTCATCTGATTAATTCACTTTGAGCTATTTGTTTGTCATGTCATACGTTTGAGATTTATTTATATTCAAAATATAAATACTGTTATTCACATCTAATGTGTTTATCTCAATATCATCTTTATAAAATAAAACACTTAGTGTTCTAGAATATAAAGGTATACCCGCAACGGGTTAAACTTAGATATAGAGATAATGTTTCTAGTCAAACTAGGTACATTATAACAGTTTCCTAATTTAAGTACATACCCAAAGGGTAGTTCCTAAACTTAGGTCTCTACGGTTAAAACAGTGACTCTCGTCCCGTTTCCGACTCGCAGGTTGATCTCAACTGAAGTCATTCTTCTGCTTATCAGCAGATCCCGCACATCAATACATATCTTATGTACCACATCTAGTATCAAAAATCCAATTTTGAAACTAATAGTGAACATGTTTATGACAAACATATTTGAAGCCGGAGCCTTGCCTCCTCTTCACTTCCTTCATGTCTGCCTTGTCCATACGGCAGTCACGCCTCAGTAACCCCGTTTGCTACAGTTTAGGCAGACATCTTGGGATATGTCATTTGTCTTCCCAGAAGACTGTGACGATTTTGCCTTTGCCCTTTTCCACACCCCAGAAGCCTTCTGAGATGTCGAAGTAAGATGCGCCTTGCAGTTCTTGCCCTTTTGCAAACTCTGGCTTTGTCTCCTTGAGCATAGCCATCAACTCTCCAAGAGTTTTTCTCTTGGTTCATAATGAACCTGCCCCAGCTTTCGGGTAGAGACTATAAGATCAAAACTTTGGTAGTCTTGGCCACGTAGGTATTGCCCAGCTAACATGGCTGATCGATGTCACCAATCATCTGCGACACCTAGTTCTCGACAGATGTACCCTCTGACATACGCGAGCGAAAGAGCTTCTTTTGCAATTTGTACTTCTAAGATCTAAGAATAGATTTATGAAGATCCTTTAATTTCAACATCATGGTATAAGGATCTAATCCTTAGTTTACAAAATTAAAGTGTCATTGCATCAAGCATAACGAATTGAGCACTAAAGTTATCATCACCACCATGAGTCTTCCAAAACTCACGGTCCACTATTCGCTCAACTTCGGGCTTAGGCCCGAGACGTCACTCTATCAAATAAAGTAACTTCTCGATTCCCAGGACTATCCTAAGGTTTTATTCCCAATCTGAAAAATAGAGCCGTTTAAAGACATTTTCTCCCAGGATTATGTTTTAAACGCTAATCTTTCAGTTATCTTGATTTCAATAGTCCAACTATCCATTCAACGATTTCAGGTACTATTGAATATAATGATTACTATAGTCTAACTATATAATCAACTACTATTTGATTGGTTAAATTCAAATATATTGATTACTATAATCCAATTATATAATCAACTATAAATAAAGTAGTTTGAAAACAGTCAAACTGTTTAATTTAAAACAACAATAAAATATTAGTCCAAGTAATATATTTATTTAATAAATAATGACGAAAATGAAATGAGCGCGTATTGGCAAGTATCTAAACGAAATTGCAAATTTAATACTTGCCTCCCACTATTTTTCGGCGAGCCTCTAACCCTCTGTTGAGTACTTGGGAAACCTAGTTTCCTAGTGGGTTAGGATCCCGTTAAATAACACACAACCTTGACTTTGGCCAACAAGCTGTATGATATTTAACTAGGTAGATCTCTAAGATCAATTGGATCTCATCCAATTCCTAGATCCAGTAGATGGACATCTAAGTTCGAAACATATATCTAATATATGCCAATATATCCAATATATTCCCTAACCTTTTTCCACTGAATCAACTAAGCCTTGGCTTTGGCACAACAAGCTTAAAGATTCCAGTTAAGCGGGACCCATTGCCCTTGGAAAGCTTCGTAATCGATGTCGATGGACAAGAAGTGATATTGACTTTGGCCAACAAATCACAACTTGGACAAGACATGCGATATGGAACAAAGCCTTCATGATTCAAACACATCCGCGATGGACAAAGGTCTTGACTTTGGCCAACAAACCAGTGCCAATCTTGGATTTTGAGAATGAATCACTAAATGGAAGGAAATCGCTTAATATTTGTTGAGGGTTTTTCGCTTAATTGGCAACCAATTAATTATCTTTGATTAGGCCTCATCATACACCCTTAAACATGCATTCTAAAAGCAAAATAAGGCGCGGTAAATAAATTAATAATGATATGCGGATGGATATCTCACAAATTGTTCCTAGAACAAATCACTCCATTTCCATTCCCCGGCTAGCACTATTCTTACTTCTACCCAATTACATAACACATCTAAAGAAACCTCATTTACATTTAGGGGAATAGGTGGGAAGAGAAATGTTGGGAAATCTCTAAGTCCTGAGGATCGATTATCAAGCATAAAACAACATGTGAATACACGAAGAAGTTGCGTAATACTTACATCGATCGGTTGAGGCGATGCGGTGAAGAACAAAAATCATTTCTGCCCTCCTTGGTGGTCACGGCAGTCCACTGTTTTGGCTCTCCAAAATCGGTCCAAGCTCCAAGCTTTTGATGATGGTGATTCCATGCTCATGAAGTTAGTTCCCTATCACCTTTGTATGTACTATTTGGTGTGCAAGCACTTGGTAATTTTGCCACAAAATCACCATGTTTCTCCTCTTGATTCTCGGTGAAAACCAGAAAGACAGAAGAAGAAAATAGCCTTGAGGCCGTGAGAGAGTGAGCATTTTGGCTCCAAAAATCGTGAGCCATTTGAAAGAGAGAGAAGAAATTGCTTTATGTATTTGTTAATTGATTTTCCAAAAAACAATTAAACATTTACCATTTTTCAATTTCAAAAAGTCAAAGGCAATAAAGCCTCAACCACTCACATCACTATTTACATCAATCAATCAATCAAGTGAAAAGTTGTCACATCACTCAAAGTGACTAATGATTTGACGCTTGATGCGACTAGTGATTTGACGCTTGATGTGACTTGCGAGCCGCACTTAAGTTCGCAATGCGAGTGCGCTCACAAACACTCTCGGGCTCGGGTTCGCTAATTCCAAATTAATGAATTTTCCGTTGCGACGTAATTAAATAATTATGCCTAGAAAAATCACTATTCACGCCGCTAATGAATTAATTCGAAATTAACTCGTTCGCCCGAATTAAAATCTAATTTCAATTCCGCGTCGAAATCCAATTTCGTATAATATATCGAATATATTATTTTATCGATTAATTCCAAATTAATCGTTTTCTCTCTTTAATGATATTTTATCCCAGATAAAATATCTCCGCAATTAATCCCAGATTAATTTTTTCTCTCATCTAATAAATCTCAGATTAATAAAGTGCGAGTAATACGTCATCTGTGAATCTTCGGGAAGCGACCCATGAGATCTTCGGATATGTTGGCAGTAAATTCGGTCGTCGGACTATCCGAACAAGTAAGTACCTAGTACTACGTTTGTACCGATTTACAAGACAAGGTTGACTTCTAGCAAAGCGCCATGCCTACCCAATTCTCCAGAAATATCCTTACAGGAATATGTGATCTATATCGGGCGTAATATACGTAGTATTGCATATTTCGATCCAGCATCGGATGTCACGTGCTGCTAGGCCTGGGGATGGAATTGTGTCTGCCATGTACGAAGCACATATCGGATCTCTAGTAACTAGTCTCTATATCGGATAAACATGACTTAGTCATTTTATCCAGATGACTGCAGTACATAAGAGAACCAGTTCCGTATCCAACGTGACCATCATCTCCACTATGACTGGAGTGATACTTCCGTCTTGACATCCACCCAACACACTACGATTCTCAATATACCCAGCAGAGGCGTACACAGAACCTGTTAAAGCCCTGGACGACCTAAAACCAAATTATTTGATTGTCGCAAGTATTAGCGGTGCAAGTCTCAAGTTAAAAACCAAATACACCTACCCTAATTTCGGACTTCCATAGACACATAGCATACTACCAATGGAATTCCGAGGGGTCTATCCAGAGCGAAGATGTTTTCCGTACCATCGGTAAAACACAACCTCCTACTACACTTACATTAGTATCCTATACCCAAATATATGAGAACTATGCCGTTATGCCTGTTGGAGTTAATCAAGTCACAAGATCAACAAAAATCAAGCATAAAAAAATGATATGAACACATCAAAGGAGGTGCGGAATCATAACTCACATTGAACAGTTTTTGATGAAATGAACACAAGTTGCGTTTTTGCTTCCTCCAAGCTCACGGCAACAGCTCTCCAAGGCAGTGGGTGCTCGGTTTGGACTGGTTTGTTCCTCCAAGAATCGGCCATGCATGGACTCCATTGAAGCTCAAAGCTTCAAGCTCAAAAATTAAATCCAAGCTCATGAAGACACTTCCCTATCACCTATGTATCCCTCATGGTGTGCTAGCACTAAGTCTTCTTCCTTTGCTTCTCAAAAATTTTGGTGAAACCAGAAAAATCAAGAAGAAAAACGGCAGTGAAGCCGTGAAGAAGATGAGAAGAAAGGAGAGGGAAAATGAGAGAAACCGTATATTGCATGTAAGAGAGAGAAAAGATTTAATATATATATATTTTTATTTCCTTTTACCAAGTAAATTAAATAAAAGATATATATATAACTTTTAATTCAAAAGTCAAAAATAAAAAGCAATAAAGCTTTCCATCATTTCAACTTTTTACTTTAAGTCACATCACATCACTTTAATAAAGTGACATGTTGTCAAGTCACATCACTCAAAGTGACAATTGATTTGACGCATGATGTGACAAACGATTTGACGCTTGATGTGACTCGCGTGCCGCGCTCGAATTCGAAATGCGAATGCGCTCGCAATCACTCTCGGGCTCGGGTTCGCTAATTCCAAATTAACGAATTTTCCGTCGCGTCGTAATTAAATGATTACGCCTAGCGAAATCACTATTCACGTCGCTAACGAATTAATTCTAAATTAATTCGTTCGCCCGAATTAAAATCTAATTTTAATTCCGCGTCAAAATCCAATTTCTTATAATATATCGAATATATTATTTTATCGATTAATTCCAAATTAATCGTTCTCTCTCTTTAATTAATATTTTATCCCAGATAAAATATCTCCGCAATTAATCCCAGATTAATTTTCTCTCTCATCGAATTAATCCCAGATTAATTCTATCTCTCTCTTCTAATTAATCCCAGATTAATCAAAGTGCGAGTCATACGTCATCGGTGAATCTTCAGGAACCGACCCATGAGATCTCCGGATATGTTGGCAGTAAATACGATCGTCGGACTGTCCGAACACGTAAGTACCTCGTACTACGTTTATATCGATTTACAAGACAAGGTTGGCTTCTAGCAAAGCGCCATGCCTACCCAATTCTCCAGAAATATTCTTACAGGAATATATAGATCTGTATCAAGCGTAGTATACCGTAGTATTGTGTATATTGGCCCAGTATCGGATAGTCACGTGCTAGGGCTGGGGCTGGATAAGTGTCTGCCCCGTCCGAAGCACATGTCGGATGTCTGGTAACTAGTCTCTATAATCGGATATTATGACCTGGTCACAATATCCCGATTGGTTGCGCAACACTCAAGAGCACTAGTACCGTATCCTGCTGCGTGACATCATCTCCAATATAACTGAAGTGATACTTCCGTCTTGACATCACACCCAATACACTACGACTCTCTGATAAACCCAGAAATGGTGTACACAGAACCGGTTAAAGCCCTGTACCACCAAGACCAAAGTCTACCGATTATCGTAAGTATTAGCGATGCAAGTCTCAGGTTAAGACTATACACACCTACCTTGATTTCGGCCTCCCATAGACACATAGTCATAATACCAATGGGATTCCGAGGGGTCTATCCAGAGCGAAGCTGTTTCCCGTACCATCGGTGAAACACGACCTCCTATCGCACTTGCATAAGTATCCAATACTTATATATATGAGAACTATGCCGTTGTGCCCTCACAACACGCACAAGTGCAATACTAGCCTATTCCGCATTATCGATGTCCAGTCTCGATAATACTCCGGCTAGGGATATTTAATGATTAATCCTTCGTGGACTGATACTGTCTCATATCATCTCAATCCAGGAACTAATCATATGGACCTCTCTTCATTTATACATTTATAGTGATTTAATCACAAATGATGAGAGTGCAATTTCCTTGTCACATAGTTAATTGTACAACAACACCATGATCTGTACAAATAGTGACGCTATGGGTCATATTATCCAACAATCTCCCACTTGGCACATAGCCAGTCACTCGAGTGTCTAACACCCGAACTATGTACAATTCGCTCAAATTGCTGAGGAAAGGTTTTCGTCAGCGGATTTGCTTAATTATCGTCTGACGCGATTTACACGATCATCACATCGCCACGATGTATGATCCGAACGAATCAGATGATATAGAAGTATATATCTGGATCGTCGATGAGACCTTTAATTCTTTAGCCTGTGCTGACGCCTAGCTCAGCTGCTAACAGAACTATATCTAATCTAATTAGATTTATTATCGATCCAAATGGCTTCTATTGCTGCCTCAGCTGCAGCAATAATCCGCATTTGTTGTTAATTCGGCAACAGTTATCTTGCTCGGAAGATTTCCAGCTCACTGTCCCAGTGTTCAAACTTTATAGTACCGCAGTATTTACCGGTTTGGAAACTTGCAGCAGTGATCCCAGTCACTTCAAGTTCTCCATCTCCATAGTTTAAGACAACATCTTTAGTTCTCTCAGATACTAACAGATGTTCTTAATCTTCAATCCAGTGACTATCACTTGGATTGACCCGATTGTGACTCCATATGCTCAAAGCGTATGAGACACCAATACAAGTACATTTTAAATGTACAATTTCTCAGAGAGTGTTACCAACTCCAAATCTAGCCCAGTAGATCTTTATTCCTTGAATAAAGGTTGTTACTCCCCAGAATTCTACGGAGAATTTCTCATGAAAGCCAAGCTTTCACCGATTGTTTTATGGGAATTTCATTGTCAAGAGTGACATATTATCATTATTTTACATGACATTCATGTCAGTGCACTCCCACTAACCCTTTATATACACAAGAATCATTTCGTTTTGAGTCAAATCATAAACTATTATGATTATTTCAAAACGTCAGTTCCAAGAACCTTATGCTTGCTTCAATCCAAACATGGATCGAATAACCCGCAAACTTGTTTGTCGGTTATACAAAATCGTCAGGATGTTGTAAGCATCCTCCAAAAGGTTTCCTTTTCAGGAAAGCGATTTTGATCTGCAACTGACACATTTCATAAATGAAATATGCAGTTATCAACAAGCATCTTCAAAATGGATTTACCATGGCAACAGGTAAAAGGTTGAACCGTTATTAACACAATGTTGATAACGATACCTTTCCGTCAAAAGCCCTGCTTTGTACGTTGGTATGTTGCCTTCCATGTATGTCTTCCTTGAAGACGTTTAATGTACCAATAGGCACAATGCCTTGTGGTACAACAACTAGTATCCAAAATAGTTGTTAAACATGGAATCCATTTTGGACTCATGGCACTTTGCCATAATAGGGAGTCGATACCTCGTATCACTTCCTCAAACGTAGTCGGTGGATTTACCTCATAAGATTGACATCTTTATGAGGTTAGATCAGAAATCCATACCCTAGGTCGTTTTCTGACTCTATCCGATCTACGAGTGTCTTGTGTATTTGAAGATTAATGGTATAGATTCATCATAGATGAACTATTGTGTTCCATTATGGACTTCGTGCCTTGAACAATATTACTCCGATTTTCATCGAGTATCACTATCCTCCACTGACCACTGCATATCGGTATTCCTCTCAGGAAAAACCGCATGGTGAGCAACAATCACATTGTTCTCATGTGAGATTTATAAGTACTATACTTATGGTTTCCCTTAGGATAACCTATATTGGCACTTATCCAATTTGGGTCCTTAGTTTGGTATCATCCAAACGTTATGCCTGGCATACCCAAATTATCAGGAATGAGAAACCTCGTTTCTTCCTGTTCATATCCTATATGATATCTGTCAAACAGATTTATATGGAACCTTATTCTAAATAAGTTTTGCACTGTTAGTACATATCCTATTGAAGGAAACAGTAGCTAGCTTAGAGCGACTCATGATTAGTTATCATGTCTAACATGATTCGGTTAATCCGTTCGGACACACCGTCACTTTGACGTGTTCCGGGAGGAGTCCTCATTTGAAAGAATACTATACTCTTTCAAGTATATAAGAAACTTACTGCTTAAGTATTTTCCATTACGGTCTTACCGTGACGGAATAATACTATAGCCGATGTTTGTCTATTTTTGTGTCGAAACTATAAAAGTTTCCGATTTGTGTTCTTCAAAAGAAACACATAACCATAACGTGATGCCACATCCGTTAAGGTCACGAAATATTCATGTTCACATCTAGCCTAGCTAGATATGGGCCCACTAACTTCACCATGAATAGGGCTAACAGATCGGTGGCACTTACACTATTACCAAGTAAATAGTATTTTAGGTACTTTACCTAATAAACTAGATTCGCAGACCTTATTTGAATAGTCAAATCAGTCCTAGTACCCACTCTTCAAAAGTGTGGATATACGAGTCTAATTAAATTGTGTCCTAGACAACAATGCCACAAATAAGTCTCTATTGATCAAATCAATTTGAGCTATTTATTTGTCAATTTATATGTTTGAGATTTTATTTATATTCAAAATATAAATTATTCTTTATACATCTAATGTATTTATCTCAGTATCATCTTTATATAATAAAACACTCAGTGTTCTATAATATAAAGGTTTTATCCGCAACGGATTAAACACTGATAAGAGATAATGTCTCTAGTCAAACTAGTTACATTATAACAGTTCCTAATTCAAGTACATACCCGAAGAAGGGTAGTTCCTAAACTTAGGTATCTACGGTCGAAACAGCGACTTTCGTCCCGTTTCCG
This sequence comes from Zanthoxylum bungeanum, assembly GCA_019454045.1. Classification (NCBI taxonomy): domain Eukaryota; kingdom Viridiplantae; phylum Streptophyta; class Magnoliopsida; order Sapindales; family Rutaceae; genus Zanthoxylum; species Zanthoxylum bungeanum. Next base: position 228,540 of record SKCR01021769.1, on the reverse strand, counting down.
ATTCGCAGAGGAATCTCAGCTTGAAGTCAGTATCCTGCTAAAGCAGATTCTGAACATCAATACATATATTTATGTACCACACTAAGTATTTAAAATCTAATTTCAATACTAGCTGTGAACATAACTAAGACAAACATTTTTAAAGTTAGAGCCTCGCCCTTTCTTTAATTCCTTCGTGTCTTCCATATCCAAATGGTAGTCACTTTGGGATATGTCAATTATCCTTTTCAATATTTTAGGAACCTTAGGCCAAGCCTTGGGTTTTTAGAATATGAAAGGAATGTGCACCTCGTGCTACATGCCCAATTGCAAACTTTGACTTTACATGAATAGTCAATTAATTCTCCAAGAATTATAAATTGCAATTTTAATACTTCTTAAATCCAAAATTAGATTTATGACAAGTATATTAAATTAAGCATTAAAGTCATCATCACAAAAATCTTCCAAAGATTTTATGCTCTACTTATCTTGCTTAATTTTGGGCTTAAGGTATAATAAGTTATTTTATCAAATAAAGTAACCTATTATTTATTCCCAATTTGAAAATTAAATCATTTAAAATATTTTAATCCTAATTATATTTTAAATATCCAACTTTTCAATTTTATCTTGATTACAATAGTCCAACTATTTAATCAACGATTAGTGGTACTTTATATATTATAATGATTATAATAGTCCAACTATATAATCAAATATAATCCAAATTAATTAACCTCAATTACATTGATTACTATAATCCAATTATAAAATCAACTGTAAACTGAAATTAATTAATTCAAATATATTGATTAATATAATCCAATTATATATAATCAAGTATAATACAGTCCAACTGTTTATTAAAACAACAATTTAAATATTAGTCTAACTAACATTTAATCTAATGACGAAATAATTTAAATTGAGCGCGTATGGCGAGTAATTGAACGAGTTTTGCAAATTCAATTCTTGCCTCCCACTATTTTTCGTCGAGCCTCTAACCCTGTGTCGAGTACTCGGGAAACCGTGTTTCCTAGTGGGCTAGGATCCCGTTAAATATCACACAATCTTGACTTTGGCCAACAAATTGTATGATAATTAACTAGGTAGATCTCGAAGATCAATTGGATCTCATCCAACTCCTAGATCCAGTAGGTAGGACATCCAAGTCCCAAACATATATCTTATATATGCCTATACATCGAATGTATACCCTAACCTTTTTCCTCTGAATCAACTAGGCCTTGGCTTTGGCACAACAAACCTAGTGATCCCAGTCAAGCGCGGACCCATTGACATGGAAGCTTCGTAATCAATGTCAATGGACAAGAAGTGGTCTTGACTTTGGCCAACAAACCACAACTTGGACACGACACCGATATGGAACAAAGCCTCGTGATTAAAACACATCTTTGATGGACAAGGGCTTGACTTTGGCCAACAACCCCTGCCAATCTCGGATCTTGAGTAAGAATCACTCAATGGAAGGAAAAACGCATGATATTTAACGAGGGTTTTTCGCGTGCAAATTGGCTACCAATTTAATTATCTTTGTTAAGGTCTCATCATCATACACCCTTAAACATGCATTCTAAACACATAATAAAGCGAGTATGAAAAAAATAATAATGATATGCGGATGGATATTTTACATTGATCCTAGATCAAATCTCTCTCTTTCTCTCTCCGCTAGCTAGCTACTCTATATTTCTTCTACCCGTTACACTACACTTCTAAAGAAACCTCTTATACATGGAGGGGAATAGGTGAGAAGAGAATACAAAGAAATAGGAGATAAGGCTGGACACGCAGGTCCAATTTAATAAATCAAATTTATTACAATTTCCAAAAAATCGCCAAACCGGCTAATATCCATCCGATATACATTATTCAAACATCACAACCATGTATTCATACAAGCATGTTATCAATCAATAATCCAATTAATTAATCTTGATAATTAGTGATCATCCAATGTTCAAACAAAGATTTGATTTTGTTCGAGTCAAACTCGTATTGCGAACACGTACTCAAAGTACGATTTCTCAAATAAAATTAAATTACATGATTAAATCCAATTTAATACGTATTTAATTCTAATTCATTATTTAATTCCAAATTAAATATTACACCTTTATTAACGAACCTTTACGACTTAAATTCCAAATTTAATCGCAACGGGTCTCAAAGCCCGATTAACATCTAATGTTTTATTTAATTAAAGTCCAATGGGCTTTTAATTAATTTCTATTAGGCGTGGACTTTTGGTCAACTCGGGTCAAACCGAACAACCAAAATCCAATCCGGGAGTTACCCCATAAGCCTTTAAATTAATTTTGGCCCATTAGGCCCAATTAAATAATTAAGGTCCATTAAGTCATAATTGGACCTTTTGGATTCGGTTTTGGGCCTAATTGGATCCAACCAATTTTGCCTAAACCCAACTTTGTTACAACAAAGCCCAAAAGCCCAATTACAACCTAACAAGCCCAATTTCCAAAATCAAGCCCTAATTAATTAACTTATAAAATTCCAAATTTCACAATTATTAACCTAAGTGTAATACACAATCAATTACCCAATTAACATTTCTAAAACATCAATTAGCCTAATTAATCATGCACTTTAACAACAAATAGTGTCCAACACAATTCAATTAAAATCAAACCCAATTTACATGCTTTCAAGTCTCGGCAATTAGGGGTTTTTCAATTCGATTCGGTTTCAATCCAATTGAGTCCACAATCATAATTTACCAAATCAATTCAACTCATCCAATGAATCAAACAACAAAATCACAATGAATTTCATGTCCAATTGAATTCGGTCAACCCACTTTATAAAGGGAAAATTGTTCCAAATCAAAATTCAATTCAATTGAACTTCAAAACAACATTACCCAATTGTTTTAAGTCATCCAATGATCAAACAAAACAAAATTACCAAGACATTAGGGTTATCCAATTTTCGGCCATGCCTCCAATTTGGGGAAAATTGATCCAATCCAATTTTCTTGAAATTGATCACACACAATCTCAATTAAAACATGTTTTAAGCATACTTAAACATCCAATTTAATTAAAACATGCTCAAACACATTTTACCCAATTTCAAGTTACATGTTCAACCTAAGAATTGGGGAAAATTGATCCAATCCCATTTTTCTTGAAATTGATCATGCACAACTTCAATTAATCAACATACAAGCATACTTAATCAACCAATTCAACCAAATCATGCTTCAATTGATTTTACCCAATTTGTCATGCCCAAAATTTAGGGAAAATGAATCCAATCCAATTTCATGAAATTGATCATGCACAATCTCAATTAAACATCATCCAAGCATGCTTAAACAATCAATTTAACCAAAACAAGTCAAAATCGATTTTGCCCAAAATAACCCTAATTTTTCATGCTTGATAATAGCTCAAGATACCATTGTTGGAGTTAAATCAAGTCCCAAGATCAACAAATCAAGCATAAAAAAACGCATATGAACACATCAAAGGAGGTGCGGAATCATAACTCACATTGAACGGTTTTGATGAAATGAACACAAGTTGCGTTTTTGCTTCCTCCAAGCTCACGGCAACAGCTCTCCAAGGCAGTGGGCTGCTCGGTTTGGACTGGTTTGGTTCCTCCAAGAATCGGCCATGCATGGACTCCATTGAAGCTCAAAGCTTCAAGCTCAAAAATTAAATCCAAGCTCATGAAGACACTTCCCTATCACCTATGTATCACTCATGGTGTGCTAGCACTTAAGTCTTCTTCCTTTGCTTCTCAAAAATTTCGGTGAAACCAGAAAAATCAAGAAGAAAAACGGCAGTGAAGCTGTGAAGAAGATGAGAAGAAAAGAGAGGGAAAATGAGAGAACCGTATATTGCATGTAGAGAGAGAGAAAAGATTTAATATATATATTATATTTTTTTTCCTTTTACCAAGTAAATTAAATAAAAGATATATATATAACTTTTAATTCAAAAGTCAAAAATAAAAAGCAATAAAGCTTTCCATCATTTCAACTTTTTACTTTAAGTCACATCACATCACTTTAATAAAGTGACATGTTGTCAAGTCACATCACTCAAAGTGACAATTGATTTGACGCATGATGTGACAAACGATTTGACGCTTGATGTGACTCGCGTGCCGCGCTCGAATTCGAAATGCGAATGCGCTCGCAATCACTCTCGGGCTCGGGTTCGCTAATTCCAAATTAACGAATTTTCCGTCGCGTCGTAATTAAATGATTACGCCTAGCGAAATCACTATTCACGTCGCTAACGAATTAATTCTAAATTAATTCGTTCGCCCGAATTAAAATCTAATTTTAATTCCGCGTCAAAATCCAATTTCTTATAATATATCGAATATATTATTTTATCGATTAATTCCAAATTAATCGTTCTCTCTCTTTAATTAATATTTTATCCCAGATAAAATATCTCCGCAATTAATCCCAGATTAATTTTCTCTCTCATCGAATTAATCCCAGATTAATTCTATCTCTCTCTTCTAATTAATCCCAGATTAATCAAAGTGCGAGTCATACGTCATCGGTGAATCTTCAGGAACCGACCCATGAGATCTCCGGATATGTTGGCAGTAAATACGATCGTCGGACTGTCCGAACACGTAAGTACCTCGTACTACGTTTATATCGATTTACAAGACAAGGTTGGCTTCTAGCAAAGCGCCATGCCTACCCAATTCTCCAGAAATATTCTTACAGGGATATATAGATCTGATCCGTGTATCAAGCGTAGATACCGTAGTTGTGTATATTGGCCCAGTATCGGATAGTCACGTGCTAGGGCTGGGGCTGGATAAGTGTCTGCCCCGTCCGAAGCACATGTCGGATGTCTGGTAACTAGTCTCTATAATCGGATAGTTATGACCTGGTCACAATATCCCGATTGGTTGCGCAACACTCAAGAGCACTAGTACCGTATCCTGCGTGACATCATCTCCAATATAACTGAAGTGATACTTCCGTCTTGACATCACACCCAATACACTACGACTCTCTGATAAACCCAGAAATGGTGTACACAGAAGAACCGGTTAAAGCCCTGTACCACCAAGACCAAAGTCTACCGATTATCGCAAGTATTAGCGATGCAAGTCTCAGGTTAAGACTATACACACCTACCTTGATTTCGGCCTCCCATAGACACATAGTCATAATACCAATGGGATTCCGAGGGGTCTATCCAGAGCGAAGCTGTTTCCCGTACCATCGGTGAAACACGACCTCCTATCGCACTTGCATAAGTATCCAATACTTATTATATGAGAACTATGTCGTTGTGCCCTCACAACACGCACAAGTGCAATACTAGCCTATTCCGCATTATCGATGTCCAGTCTCGATAATACTCCGGCTAGGGATATTTAATGATTAATCCTTCGTGGACTGATACTGTCTCATATCATCTCAATCCAGGAACTAATCATATGGACCTCTCTTCATTTATACATTTATATTGATTTAATCACAAATGATGAGAGTGCAATTTCCTTGTCACATAGTTAATTTGTACAACAACAACACCGTGATCTGTACAAATAGTGACGCTATGGGTCATATTATCCAACAATGCCCTCACACGCGCACACGTGTGTAATACTAGTCTTTTACGCATTTATCGATGTCCAATCTCGATAATACTCTGACTAGGGATAATTAATGATTAACCCTTCGTGGATTGATACTGTCTCATATCATCTCAATCCAGGAACTAATCATATGGACCTTTCATCATTTATACATCTTGGTGATCTAATCACAAATGATAAAAGAGCAATTTCCTTTGTCACATAGTTAATTTGTACAACAACACCATGATTTGTACAAAAGTGATGCTATGGGTCATAACTGTCCAACAATCTCCCACTTGGCCTATAGTCAGTCACTCGAGTGTCCTACACCCGAACTATGTATGGTTCGCTCAAATTACTGAGAAAAGACTTTCTTCAGCGGATTTGCATGATTATCATCTGATGTGATTTATACGATCATCACATCGCCACGATGTATGATCCGAACGAATCAGATGAATATCGAAGTATATATCTGGATCGTTGATGAGACCATTAATTCTTTAGCCTGCGCTGTAGCCTAGCTCAGCTGCTAACAGAATTATTCTAATCTAATTAGATTTGTTATCGACCCAAATGGCTTCTATTGCTGCCTCAGCTGCAGTAATAATCCACTTTTGTTGTTTATACGGTAACAGTATCTTGCTTGGAAGATCTCCAGCTCACTGTTCCGTTATTCAAACTTTATAGTACCTTTGTTGCGACTTATAGTCATTTTTATCGGTTAGGAAACTTGCAACAGTGATCCCAGTCACTTCAAGTTCTCCTTCTCCATAGTATAAGACAGCATCCTTAGTTCCTCTAAGATACTCAAGGACGTTCTTAACATCAATCCAATGACTATCACTTGGATTGGCCCGATTGTGAATCCATATGCTCAAAGCGTATGAGTCACCAGGTCGCGTATATTTTTCAATGTACGATTTCTCGGAGAGTTTCAACAACCTTTTAGATCTATCCCAGTAGATCTTTATTCCTAGAATAAAGGTTGTTTCTCCCAAGAATTCTACGAAGAATTTTCTCGAAAGCCAAGCTTTCACCGATTGTATTATGGGAATATCATTTCCAAGAAATGACATGTCATTATTACTTAGGACTTTCACTATCAGTGCACTCCCACTAACCTCCTTATATACACAAGAATCATTTTCGTTTTGAATTAAATCATATACCATTATGATTACATCAAAATGATAATTCCAAGAATTCAATGCTTGCTTCAATCCAAACATGGATCGAATAACCTACAAACCTTGTTAGCTAGTTTTGCTACGACAAAACCGTCAGGATGTTGTAAACATCCTCCAAAAGGTTTCCGTTAAGGAAAACGGTTTTGGCATTCAGCTGGCATATTTCATAAATGAAACATGCAGCATTAGCAAGCATTATCCAAATGGATTTACCATGGCAACGAGTAAAAGGTTTCGTTGTAATCGACACAATGTTGATAACGATATCTTTTCGCTACAAGCCTAGCTTAGTACGTTGGTATGTTGCCTTCCATGTATGTCTTCCTTGAAGACTTATATAGTACCAATAGGCAAAATGCCTTGCGGTACATCAACTAGTATCCAAACTTGGTTGATATACATGGAATCCATTTCGGACTTCATGGCACTTTGCCATAATAGGGAGTCGATACCTTGTATCACTTCCTCATACGTAGTCAGTTCATATTCCTCAATAAGATTGACATCCTTTCGAGGTGAGATCAGAAACCCATACCCCAGGTTGTTTTCTGACTCTCTTCGACTTACGTGGTTCTTTTGTATTCGAAGATTATTGGTATGGTTTCATCCTTGATGAACTATTTGTGTTCCATTAGGACTCGGTGCCTGTAATAGTATTACTACGATTTTCATCGAGTTGTACTTTCCTCTCACTTACCACTGCATATAGGTATTCCTCTCAGGAAAACCGCATGGTGAGCAACAATTACATTGTTCTCTTGTGAGATGTATAAGTACTATACTTTGGTATCCCTAGGATAACCTACAATTAGGCACTTATCCGATTTGGGTTTTAGTTTGGTATCATCCAAATATATGCCTAGCATACCCAAATCTTCAGGAATGAGAAAACCCGGTTTCTTTCCTGTTCATATCTAATATGAAATCTGTCAAACATATATTTATGGAACCTTTTTCAAAATAAGGTTTGCACTGTTTATGCGTATCCATTGAAGGAAATGGTAGCTCAGAGAGACTCATGATTAACCTTATCATGTCCAACAAAACTCGGTTTCTCCGTTCGGACACACTGTCAGGATGACGTGTTCCGGGATGAGTCCTTTATGAAAGAATACTATACTCTTTCAAATAGTTGAGAAACTTATTGCTTAAGTATTTTCATCATGGTCTAACCATGATGTTTTAATACTTTAGCCGATCTGTTTGTCTATTTCGCGTCGAAACTGTAAAAGTTTCAGATTCGTGTTTCAGAAGAAACACATAACCATAACGCTATGCCATATCCGTAAAGGTCACGAAATATTCATATCCACCTCTAGCCTAGCTAGACATGGGCCCACTATGTCACTATGACCAAGGGCTAACAGATCGGTGGCATTCGCACTTTTACCAAGTAAATGTGTTATAGGCACTTTGCCCAATAAACTAGATTTGTAGACTTTATTTGATTGGAATCAAATTAGTCCTAGTACCCACTCTTCAAAAGTGTGGATAAACGAGTCTTGTTTAATTGTGTCCCAGACAACAATGCCACAATAAGTCTCAACTGATTAATTCAGTTTGAGCTATTTGTTTGTCATGTTATATGTTTGAGATTTATTTATATTCAAAATATAAATACTGTTATTCACATCTAATGTGTTTATCTCAATATCAGAATATAAAGGTATACCCGCAACGGGTTAAACCCTGATATAGAGATAATGTATCTAGTCAAACTAGTTACATTTTAACAGTTTCTGTAGGACACAGTAACTGGACGACGCAGTTCCGGGCTCGCGACCCGGTCGGGAGTACGGAGTAGCCCGCAAGGGACTAAACCGGAGAAATAAAATGGAGTCGCCACCCGGTATGAACCGGGAAAAATGATTTAAGGCCGCACTCACCCCTCGCAAGGGAAGACCTCAAACCGTTGGGTTCGGAATGGTCCCTTACTTATGCCACTTGTAATGAACGGATTTGTGCAATAATTTAACCAAGTCTACACAACATACATGTATGAGATTAACCTAGATCTAATTCACATTCATAAAGGTAAACATACAATATCACGCAACGAACATGTTACATTATCAAACATGAAAACTAAACAACAACCTAAACAAACATAGATAAAACTTATATTGCGAAGTAAATAACTATAACATACATAGGGAAATAACATACTAACAACCTAATCATGCTTAAGGAATAAACAACATACTAGCAACCTAATCATGCTCAAATACAAGGTTTGGATGAAACGAAATACGTGTGTCTCTCAAGTGATACGTGGCATTGTATCCCGAGTACAAACGCAATACCGTCCATTCGGATTCGGCTACGGAATTTACGTCCGGGTTTCCATCCGATATACCACAAGAGAGAACACATATTCCGTTCACCTAGAAATCACATCATGCACCAATTCACAATAATCATGCGAAATAAAATAATAAAATAACTAAAAATAAAGGATAATAAATAAAAGGGTGCCCTCAGGTTTTACCTTTTAAGTCGCTTTCCGGGAGTGCGTTCCACGGTGCCGGAAGGGATATCATTTTGCTGTTTTCACTGGTTCGCTGTTTCTACTGTTTTCATAGGTTTGCTGTTTCCATTGTTTTCACAGGTTCACTGTTTTCGCTGTTTTGTCCGTTTTCGACGGATCCACCGTTTTTACTGTTTTCCCTATTTTCACCCGCGGTTTCCGCTCACTATTTTCTCTATTTTTCTCACTATTTTCAGGCTAATTTTCACTCTCTCTCGGGTTATTTGGCCGCTGTTTTTGGATGATTTTTCACGTATGCATGGAGGCTCAATTGTGGGTTATTATGGGCTCGGTTTCACGGCAGTTTGGAGAGGTTGTTTCACGTGTGCATGGCACATGCATGGGGGCAGTTTGTGACTTAGTGCGTGCGTGAATAATTTGAGAGGGCAAGATGCAGTTCACATGAGTTTAGGGCTGTAATGGGCAGTACAGTGGCTTGCATGGAAATTGTGGTGTGCCTGGCAGTGGTGTCGGTTTGGTCTCGCAATGTGCAGGTGTTGCAGTTGCTGCAGTGAAGGTTGGTCTCGGCCAGGGCGTGCTTGGTGCAGGTCGGTGAGTGAGGGTTATATGCGGTGTACGGTTTCAGTGGCAGTTTGTTGAAGGGCTCGACAATAACAATGGGGGTTGTTCTCGGTTACATGAAGGGGTGTGGAATAAGGCTTGGTGAAGGCAGTATGTGGAGGATTAGTTTCATGCACGTGAGGTGTAGGACGTGCAGGGGCTGCTCGGCTGTTGGGGTATACTCGGCTAAGGGCTGTAAGGTTCTCGGTCGGCTCTGCAGTGGTCCAAAGTGATCAGACCGTGTGTTGATCCAGTGAGCTGAGTGTTGCTGTGGTTCCAAGGGATAGTGAGAGGCGTGTGGTGAAGGGTTTGAGTGCCGAGTGTGTTGAAGGTTCTTGGTGAAGCAGTGGCTGAGTAGTTTATGTGTTGTTGTGAGCTATGAAGACTGATGGCGTGTGGAGGCTAGCAGTTTTGGATGAAGACCATGAAGGTTTAGTGATGTATGAGGAATGAGTGAGGCTGAGTGTCTTTTAATGAAGCTAGGGGCGTGAATTGTGTTTGTTGATGAAGATAAGGGATGTGCGTGATGGTCTGAAGTGAGTGAAGGCTGCCTCTGGTGTGTGTTGGCTAGGGTTGGTTGCTTTTGTGGAGCTGTGAAGTTGAGGCTAATGGCATGGACAGCGTGATGTCCCTTCTCCCTGAAGATGCTTGCAACTTTGGTTTTATGGAGAGGGAGAAGACGTGAGGCTTTGGCGCTGTTTAAGGTGACATGGTGAAAGGGCCTGTGAGCAGGTTTGGCAACGTGCAGGGGAGAGTTAGAGGGCTGTTACGTGGCTATGAAATTGGCTGCATGAAGGGTGAATTGTGGTGCGTGAAAGAGGGTGTCTGTCCCGATGAGAAGAGCAGCTGGCCTGGCTTATAGTGGACTGATTGAGGGTTATTGATGAGTTATTGTGGAGGGAAATGATAAGTTATGGGTTGTGCAGAATGGTCATGGAGGATATTGTTTGTTTGTTGATTGGAAAGAATGAGGTGGGTGGTTCACCTGAATGTGGAGGAATTATTGTTATTGAAATGGTGAAAGGTGGTAGGGGGAGTTGTAGTGAAATGGGTTTCTTTACGTGGGGTGATGGGTAGTGGTTTTCTTGCTTCGTTTGTGTTTGTGATTTGGGTTTATGGAGAAATGGGTGGCTTTCACGTGGGTGGCAAAGAAAAAGAGGTGGAATTTAGCTTCTTGTTGAATGGCATTTTGTGTTTTGTAAATGAGAGATGGGCGTGGGGGTAGCATGGATATTTGGGTTTGTTTATCAAATTGGATGAAGTGGGCGTGAGGATAATTTGAAACTGAGACCGAACGAGCGAACCCGAAACTTGAACAAGCGAACCAAATCCAACAAAAATGTCAATTCTTGACCATTCCCTTCCGAAGACCGCTTTTCGTAACTTCCGCAACTAAAAAAGGTAGTGCCTCTAGTCGAGGCTCATCATTGGGCTGATATGCAAAAATACAATGCCTACAGTCGCCCCCACTTTGATGGGACTTGTTCAGTGTGTGACAATGACAATCCTATCAAAGTTCGTGCAATGCATTTTTACTTACCTGGCTCGCCAGCTGCCACATGGTTTGCCTGCTGTGTTGAGTTGAGTTGGTCTGGTTGTGCCATTTTCGTCCTGTGCTCCATTTTGAAGCGCCATTTCCGGCATCTGTTGTGTGTGCGCTACATTTTGGAGCGCCATTTTCAGCATCTGTTGTGTGTGTGTGCTCCATTTTGGAGCGCCATTTTCGGCATCTGTTGTGTGTGTGCTCCATTTTGGAGCGCCATTTTCGGCATCTGTTGTGTGGCTCCATTTTGGAGCGCCATTTTCGGCATCTGTGTGTGTGCTCCATTTTGGAGCGCCATTTTCGGCATCTGTTGTGTGTGCTCCATTTTGGAGCGCCATTTCCGGCATCTGTTGTGTGTGTGCTGTTGTGTTTATGTGCATCTGTTGTGTGTGGTGCTCCATTTTGGAGTGCCATTTTCGGCATCTGTTGTGTGTGCTCCATTTTGGAGCGCCATTTTCGGCATCTGTTGCTTGATGAGAGGTGGCTCATTTTGAATCGTCACTTGATGAGATGGTCTTTACCGCTACAATCCTGCGAACAAAATAAAAATTATATGTATGTGATATGTATGCATGTATGCATGGATGCATGATGCTGATGTGGGCCTCGCCCCCAAACCGATACCGATGTGGGCCTCGGCCCAAACTTATACTGATATGGGCCTCGCCCTAAACTGATACTGATATGGGTCTCACCCCAAACTGATACTAATATGGGCCTTAATCCCAAACTGATACTGATATGGGCCTCGCCCCACACTGATACTGATATGGGCCTCGCCCCAAACTGATACTGATATGGGCCTCGCCCCCAGACTAATACTGATGTGGGCCTCGCCCTAAACTGATACTGATGTGGCCTCGCCCTCAGAATGCCGTACCCGTCAAAGACTGATAGTGATGTGGGCCTCGCCCCCAGATTGCCATACTCGGCAAGGATGCTACTGATGATGTGGGCCTCGCCCTAGAATGCCGTACCCGTCAAAGACTGATAATGACGTGGGCCTCGCCCCAGAGTGCCGTACCCGGCAAAGACTAATAGTGATGTGTGTCTCGCCCTCAGAATGTCGTACTCGGCGAAGACTGATAGTGATGTGGGCCTCGCCCTCAGAATGCCATACCCGGCAAAGACTGATAGTGATGTGGGCCTCGCCTCCCAGAATGCCATACACGGCAGAAACTGATGTTGAACCAATGCGGGCCTCGCCCCCATAGTGCCAAACCCGGCAAGTCTGTTAATGATGATGATACTCTCTTTCAACACACTGTAGTGCTTCTCTCCGAGATAATCTTGATAGCTAAACATATTTTTGAACTCAACGGATGCTTCGCGTCAAAACCAAAGAACCTTCAAAGTACTCGACATACTCAAATCCAATCTTCTGAATGGGTGATCTGAACTAGACTCCCAGTGTGTGTGTGCTAAGGTTCTTTCGCAGCTTATTCGTTAAGTCGGCCAACTTGATGATTTCGCATCGGAGAATCGGACCAGCGGGTCTAACCAACCTGGATGTCTTGATCACATTCTGTGATTACTTCGGCATACTACTCAACATGATATGGTATTCTTTTACTGCATCATCTCTCCATTTTCATTCGGAACTTTTTCTTTTCTTTTCTTTTCTCCTTTTCTCTTTTTCTTTCTTTTTTCTGACGCACCTACCCTTTAAGGTAGCATTTCTCCTCATGGTGGTCCTAATACTCGCCCATGGGTAGCTTCACGCTTATCGGTTATAGGTGGTCTTTTTTTTTTTTTTTTTTTTTTTTTTTTTGCAGAGACTTTTCTTTTATTTCTGACCATATCATATATCATAGCATCGGTAAACAAGTGTGGACACCCAGGCAAACGGTCATTCACCGATTCATCATCTCTTCAACTAGTCACCTTGTCAACCGCTCAGGCTTCTTCTGTTGAGATACCTTTATCAAGTGCTTCATGAGTCTAACTGAGATCAATCTATTCAGAATACTAGATAATAGCGCGTTTTGCAATTCTCATTTCTAAGGCTTCTCCCGACAGCACACGATTCATCACCGATATCACCGGACATATGTCCAACTATCAAAGACTTTTTTTTTTTTTTCACACTCACTCCCTCCAAGGAATACTTCCTCTCTGCTGCTGACAACATGGGCTTCACCCCTGAGATCCATACCCGAAACTCAAACTCAAATGGGCCTCAACCCTCAGATTACTACCCGAATCTGATACTGTGCTTTTGCTGTTTCTAGTTGGCTTGTCTTTGCCGCTTTCTCTTTTCTGTCTTCGAAACCTGCGAATACAAAACAACAGAATAAAGATGTGTGCATGTAATGTATATACATACATGTGTAGAGATACTCCCTGTTCTTGATGGCTGAGGCCATCATTGTGCTCATCGGCGTCATGTGTTTCCTCCTGCTAGTTCTTCCTTTCTGTTTAAAAAACCTGCAAAAACAAGACACCAAACAAGGGATGCAAGTTACGTGTATGCATGTATGCATGGATGAATTTCATATCCCGTTGGGTTAGGTCTTCCGCCAATTCCTTTGGTGACTGCTCAATCTTCTCTTTCTCGGGCTAAATACAACTTCAATCTGTCAACATTGATCGGTTCGGTGAACTCATTTAAATCTGATAGTCTCACTACCCTGTTTCCCATTGCTGAATGACTATACTGTCTTTTCTGCTTACTTCTTCCGAGGATTCCCCGATGGTCTTTCTATTCTGATTGTAAAACTTCTAATATCGGCTATACCGGGTACGGTCAGACTGGCCACAACATTAGTCAGGACTTGCAACATCTCAATAATTTCAGTTACTTTAATCTCCAATTGATCCAGGCAGGATCTCTCGTTTGCTAATTTGCTCATGTTGACTGACGGTCTCTTGACGAGTCTCTCTTCTTTCCTAACCCAACATGAATCTATGATGGCTTTTAAGACACAAAAGGGTTAACATGATGTGTGTATGCATGAAATGCTTGAGATGCGTGTGATGCAGAAAATACATATATAAGTTGGCCTATCGTCATTTTAAAGTATTCAATCACATTATTGCGCGGTGCGAATTGTCCCAGTTGAAAAGGCCAAACAAGTTCATACTTTTGCGATAACATAACTAAACAACTTCAAATAATAGAGAGCCTAAAAAAAAATGGCCCATCGGTATTTTAGAAGCTTTTGGCCCAATTATCAAAGGACACGAACTCGTTCCAGTTTAAATGGCCCAACCAGTTCATATCTCTTGACAAAAAGTCCAATTGAATCCAAATAACGATGGTCCCAAACAAGCATAAAAGAAATGATTTATATGGGTCATATAATTAGGGTTCACATGCAGGTTTAAAAGAATGTAAACAAAGGCTCTTGCTGACGAAGGATTGTTCACAACTAGGACTCCCCACTCAAGGGTTCAAGCGACCAAGTGAACGCACCTTTTTATACCTTACGGTACGTGCCAACAAGATGTGGTGTGTGACTAACTGTCGAATGGACTTCCCGTGTAGATTCCCCAGAGGGAGGGTGGAGCGAGGCTCTCTTAAGTACTCAAGCCTCTCAGGCTCTTATCGCTTGGTGACAGGAATAAAAAATGAGTAATCCAAATTAGTCTATCACAATAGCTACGGGTGAATGATTATCTAGGTGCCTTCACGGCTTTTCCTTATAGAAAGGTAGTGAGTGAAGGAAGACACCAAACCATCACCTAGCCTTAATAATGCCTTTGATTAAACTCCTTAAACCCACGTAGACATGATTAATTAAAAACACAAATCACAAACATTACAAGACATTATTTCGGGGCCGATTCTCTATCCCCAGTGGAGTCGCCAGAACTGTAGGACACAGAAACTGGACGATGCAGCAGTTCCGGGCTCGCGGCCCGGTCGGGAGTACGGAGTAGCCCGCAAGGGACTAAACCGGAGAAATAAAATGGAGTCGCCACCCGGTATGAACCGGGAAAAATGATTTAAGGCCGCACTCACCCCTCGCAAGGGAAGACCTCAAACCGTTGGGTTCGGAATGGTCCCTTACTTATGCCACTTGTAATGAACGGATTTGTGCAATAATTTAACCAAGTCTACACAACATACATGTATGAGATTAACCTAGATCTAATTCACATTCATAAAGGTAAACATACAATATCACGCAACGAACATGTTACATTATCAAACATGAAAACTAAACAACAACCTAAACAAACATAGATAAAACTCCTATTGCGAAGTAAATAACTATAACATACATAGGGAAATAACATACTAACAACCTAATCATGCTTAAGAATAAACAACATACTAGCAACCTAATCATGCTCAAATACAAGGTTTGGATGAAACGAAATACGTGTGTCTCTCAAGTGATACGTGGCATTGTATCCCGAGTACAAACCGCAATACCGTCCATTCGGATTCGGCTACGGAATTTACGTCCGGGTTTCCATCCGATATACCACAAGAGAGAACACATATTCCGTTCACCCAGAAATCACATCATCATGCACCAATTCACAATAATCATGCGAAATAAAATAATAAAATAACTAAAAATAAAGGATAATAAATAAAAGGGTGCCCTCAGGTCTTACCTTTTAAGTCGCTTTCCGGGAGTGCGTTCCACGGTGCCGGAAGGGATATCGTTTTGCTGTTTTCACTGGTCCGCTGTTTCTACTTTTTTCACAGGTTCGCTGTTTCTACTATTTTCACAGGTTCGCTGTTTCCATTGTTTTCACAGGTTCACTGTTTTTGCTGTTTTGTCCGTTTTCGACGGATCCGCCGTTTTTACAGTTTTCCCTATTTTCACCCGCGGTTTCCGCTCACTATTTTCTCTATTTTTCTCACTGTTTTCAGGCTAATTTTCACTCTTTCTCGGGTTATTTGGCCGCTGTTTTTGGATGATTTTTCACGTATGCATGGAGGCTCAATTGTGGGTTATTATGGGCTCGGTTTCACGGCAGTTTGGAGAGGTGTGTTCACGTGTGCATGGCACATGCATGGGGGGTGTGACTTAGTGCGTGCGTGAATAATTTGAGAGGGCAAGATGCAGTTCACGTGAGTTTAGGGCTGTAATGGGCAGTGCAGTGGCTTGCATGGAAATTGTGGTGTGCTCGGCAGTGGTGTCGGTTTGGTCTCGCAATGTGCAGGTGTTGCAGTTGCTGCAGTGAAGGTTGGTCTCGGCCAGGGCGTGCTTGGTGCAGGTCGGTGAGTGAGGGTTATATGCGGTGTACGGTTTCAGTGGCAGTTTGTTGAAGGGCTCGGCTGGTTGATGAAGGAAGAGAGTCAGTAAGGGATCCTTTGTGCGTAAGTGAGGTGTGTGTGAATGGGACTGTGTTCATGGAGGGCTACGGTAGAGGGCATGACCAAGCTGCTAAGGGAGTTGATTCAAGGGCTCGACAATAACAATGGGGGTTGTTCTTGGCTACATGAAGGGGTGTGGAATAGGGCTTGGTGAAGGCAGTATGTGGAGGATTAGTTTCATGCACGTGAGGTGTAGGACGTGCAGGGGCTGCTCGGCTGTTGGGGTATACTCGGCTAAGGGCTGTAAGGTTCTCGGTCGGCTCTGCAGTGGTCCAAAGTGATCAGACCGTGTGTTGATCCAGTGAGCTGAGTGTTGCCGTGGTTCCAAGGGATAGTGAGAGGCGTGTGGTGAAGGGTTTGAGTGCCGAGTGTGTTGAAGGTTCTTGGTGAAGCAGTGGCTGAGTAGCTTATGTGTTGTTGTGAGCTATGAAGACTGATGGCGTGTGGAGGCTAGCAGTTTTGGATGAAGACCATGAAGGGTTGGTGATGTATGAGGAATGAGTGAGGCTGAGTGTCTTTTAATGAAGCTAGGGGCGTGAATTGTGTTTGTTGATGAAGATAAGGGTGTGCGTGATGGTCTGAAGTGAGTGAAGGCTGCCTCTGGCGTGTGTTGGCTAGGGTTGGTTGCTTTTGTGGAGCTGTGAAGTTGAGGCTAATGGCATGGACAGCAGTGGAGGCAGTTTCAGGGCTTCAAGTGGCGAGTGGGCTGTGTAGTTGTTACGTGGGTGAGTTGCATGTCCCTCTCCCTGAAGATGCTTGCAACTTTGGTTTTATGGAGAGGGAGAAGACGTGAGGCTTTGGCGCTGTTTAAGGTGACATGGTGAAAGGGCCTGTGAGCAGGTTTGGCAACGTGCAGGGGAGAGTTAGAGGGCTGTTACGTGGCTATGAAATGGCTGCATGAAGGGTGAATTGTGGTGCGTGAAAGAGGGTGTCTGTCCCGATGAGAAGAGCAGCTGGCCTGGCTTATAGTGGACTGATTGAGGGTTATTGATGAGTTATTGTGGAGGGAAATGATAAGTTATGGGTTGTGCAGAATGGTCATGGAGGATATTGTTTGTTTGTTGATTGGAAAGAATGAGGTGGGTGGTTCACGTGAATGTGGAGGAATTATTGTTATTGAAATGGTGAAAGGTGGCAGAGGGAGTTGTAGTGAAATGGGTTTCTTTACGTGGGGTGATGGGTAGTGGTTTTTTGCTTCGTTTGTGTTTGTGATTTGGTGTTTATGGAGAAATGGGTGGCTTTCACGTGGGTGGCAAAGAAAAAGAGGTGGAATTTAGCTTCTTGTTGAATGGCATTTTGTGTTTTGTAAATGAGAGATGGGCGTGGGGGTAGCATGGATATTTGGTTTTGTTTATCAAATTGGGTGAAGTGGGCGTGAGGATAATTTGAAACTGAGACGAACGAGCGAACCCGAAACTTGAACAAGCGAACCAAATCCAACAAAAATGTCAATTCTTGACCATTCCCTTCCGACGACCGCTTTCCGCAACTTCCGCAACTAAAAAAGTAGTGCCTCCAGTCGAGGCTCATCATTGGGCTGATATGCAAAAATTCAATGCCTACAGTTTCCTAATTTAAGTACACACCCTAAGGGTAGTTCCTAAACTTAGGTATCTACGGTTAAAACAGCGACTTTCGTCCCGTTTCCAATTCGCAGATTAATCTCAACTGAAGTCAGTATCCTACTTATAGCAGATTCTGCACACCAGTACATATTTATGTACCACATCTAGTATCTAAAATCCAATTTTAATACAAGTAGCGAACATATTTATGACTAACATATTTGAAGTCAGAGCCTTACCCGTTCTTCAATTCCTTCATGTCTGCCTTGTCCATACGGCAGTCACGCTTCCGTGTCCCCGTTTGCCACAGTTTAGGCAGACATTTTGGGATATGTCCTTTATCTTTCCAGAAGATTATAATGATTTTACCTTTGCCATTTTTCCACACTCCAGAAGCCTTTGGCCAAGCCTTGGCCTTCCGGAACGTCGAAGTTAGATGCGCCTTGTGCTTTTTGCCTTATTGCAAACTTTGGCTTAGACTCCTTGAGTATAGCCATTAACTCTCCAAGAGTTTATTATTGCAATATGTACTTCTAAGATCTAAAAATAGATCTATGAAGATCCTTCAATTTTATTATCATACTTTAAGGAACTAATCCTTAGTTCTGATTAAGAAATGAAGGAGTCTAATGCGGCAAGCATTGTTGCGATTTTAAAGTATGAAAATTAAAGCCTAAGTTTTGATGTGGCTCACAAGTGTACGAATCGAATAGTAGTAGAGTGCAGTATGCAAGCACGGATGTCGAACCCACAGAGACTAGTTAATTCTATAATTCTTATTTAAGCTAAATCTCTCTAACCTCCACCACAAATGTAATTCAAACAAACCCAGAAAAATTAAAATACTAAATAAAACTAAAAATAAGGCAACCAAAGAGAATACTAACTTGATAATAAGGTTGAAATTAATGAGAATGGAAATACTAGGGTTTATGATTTCACCATAGTTAATCCTCTTAATTAACTCGAGTCAATTAATTCTAATTTGTTTTCTGTTGTTGATGATCAACTTCCCTAAAGTATTCAGTGGCCATGGTATCTGGTGATACTGAAATTATTCAATCCTGCAATTCCATATGGTATCTAGGTGAATTATCAACATATTAAACACATTAAGTTCTTTGGAAGTTGTTGGGTGAAATCACACAAATCCTAATCTATATGGTATCTATGATTAGGAATTTATGGTGTTGGTGGTAAGAAGCTATATTCTAATTGGATATGGTATCTACCTCAATTAGCATCAAATTAATTCTCATATAATGGTGATCAAACATTATATTTAAATAATCAATTAAGCACAACTCATCAACACTCAACAATAATGAACCAATTATAGAATTCATATAACTAGAAATTAATCAGAATTCATAACTAGGCTACATCATAAACCTAGTAAAATAATTAGTTACTCATGAAAATAAGAAAACTAATGCATATAATTGGGAACATTGAAAAGAAGGAGAATGAAATAAAACCAAAGTTTGCAGCTCTCGGCACTGCTTCTCTTCTGATTCGGACTCAGGCTGTGCTCTCCTTTCGTTATTTGTATCACAGCTCTCGGCAATGCTTCTCTGTTTTTGTTATTTGTTTTGCGCTGCCCTGTTCACGCAGCTTCTGTTTTTTTTCCAAGTGTGTCCAGCCTCCCCCTCGCAGCCAGCAACCTTGGCTTTTATGATAAACAAAATTGTAACCCTAAAGTCCACCAGCTAGGCCCACGATTCTTCTACTTAATAAACACTTTTGGCCCACTTCACTCTGTTGCTTTTATAAACCCACGTGCATGCCTTATTTTCCTTTTAATTTCTTCAAGCAGCAGCTTTATTTCTTTGAATGCCTTTAATGTCTTTATTTTCACTATAATTCAAAACTTTCCTATATAAATAAAAATAACGAATTAAGATAGAAATCTGTAAAATAAAATATAAACTTAGCATACAATTAAATTAAAAGGTATTACAATAATATGTAATTATACACTTATCAAATACCCCCAAACTTAACATTTGCTAGTTCTCGAGCAAAAACTAAAATAAAAATAAAAACAAAGTAGATTCTAATTAATCCACTTTCGCAGGAAATCGCGATTGCATTTAGCATATGCAACAAGCCTTTTAACCCCTAGGCGGCCCTAGTGGACGAGTTATAGTCTCGTGAGGGGTTACAGCGACGACACCCACAAACGTCATTTAAACCACACAATCATGCAAAAATAAAAATTAATAGTCCCAATAGTTTTGAATAAGTTGTCCTCAAAGAATGTCTAGTAATGAAACCAGAGAACCTTCAAAGCACTCAATGCAACTCAAATCCAAGTCTTTGAATAAATTATCTAAGTCAGACTCATAGTGTGTGTGTGTAAAGGTTCATTCACAGCTTGATTCCTAGGTAAGCCAACTCAATGATTTCGTTTAAAAATTGGGATCGGTGGGTCAAACCAACCTAGATATCTCAATTAAGCTCTGTTGTTGCTTTTCTATGCTTATATGGTATGATTTTTCTTTTTCTTTTCTTGTCTCTTTTTTTTTTTGCTTTTGTTTCTCAACACACCTACCCTTTAAGGTAGCATTTCTCCTCATGGTGGTCCTAATACTCGCCCATGGGTAGCTTCACGCTTATCGGTTATAGGTGGTTGAATTTCTTTCTTTAGAGACCTTTTCTTTTTATTTTTAATCATACCACATATCATAATACAAGCAAATCAGGATAGATATCTAAGCAAACGGTCATTCATCGACATGCAATTTCTTCAACTAGTCACCTTGCTAACTACTCAGGTTTTCACTGCTAAGAACCTATAATTAAGTGCTTACGAGTCTAACATAGATAAAATATTCAAAGCATCAGATAAAAGTACATTAAATGACTTATCGTTTCTAAGATTTCACCCTAAAACAAACAATATCATCATAGGACTTATGTTTAACTATTAAGGACTAAAAACAAACATTTAATTTTTTTTTTTTTTTTTGGCATGCATTTATAAAACTAAAATAAAATAAAACCAAATAAAATATAAAACTCACTCTCACCCCCAAACTTAAGATAAACATTGTCCTCAATGTTAGAAATTAAAAATAATTGAGAGGTAAGAGATACTCCCCAGGTTTTCATAGATGCTTGGTTAATTTATGGAGAGCAAAGCAAATGCTGCGACCCCCAAACTTGTGTGGAAACCTGGATCATTGAATGAGACATAAATAAGTAAAAGAGAAACATAATAATAATAAAACAATATTAAAATAATAAAACAAGAAATGAAGAAGTTTTTAGAGAGCTTGGGTTGCCTCCCAAGAAGCGCTTGATTTATAGTCTTCAGCCAGACTGTCTCTGCACACTTATGCTGGATCTGAGAGTGGAATGGTAGACTTCATGGAATCATAGTCTACTTCTAAATAGGGCTTCAGTCGTTGGCCATTGATCTTGAACTCATCGCCATTTTCCAAATTTTTGACCTTGACTGTGCCATAAGGATAAACTTCCAACACAAGAAATGGCCCATACCACCTAGAGCGGAGTTTGCCCGGAAAAAGTTTAAGTCTTGAGTTATACAGTAAAACCTTTTGCCCAACCGAAAACTCTTTCCTTGAAATATGTTTATCATGCCATTTCTTAGTTCTTTCCTTATAGATCTTGGCATTTTCATAAGACTCATGACGAAACTCATCCATTTCATTTAACTGCAGAAGTCGCTTTTCACCTGCTGCGGCCATATCAAAATTTAGCTTTTTACCGCCCAATATGCCCTGTGCTCTAACTCCACTGGTAAGTGACATGCCTTTCCAAATACCAATCTATATGGTGACATACCAATAGGTGTTTTATAAGCAGTGCGATATGCCCATAATGCATCATCTAGCTTCTTTGACCAATCCTTTCTTGAGGTACTAACTGTCTTCTCTAAGATCTTCTTGATCTCCCTATTTGAAACCTCCACCTGGCCACTTGTTTGTGGATGATAAGGTGTAGCTACCTTATGTGTGATGTGATACTTGGCCAAAAGAGATTCAAATAACCTGTTGCAGAAGTGCTTACCCCCATCACTGATTATAGCTCGTGGTGTCCCGAATCTTGTGAAGATATGACTTTTGAGAAATTTCAGAACAACCTTCCCATCATTGGTGGGCAATGCTATTGCTTCCACCCACTTAGAGACATAGTCGACAGCCACTAAGATATACTTATTGGAGAAGGATGATGGGAATGGTCCCATGAAATCAATTCCCCACACATCAAATAACTCAACCTCCAAGATATTATTCAGAGGCATATGTTTTTTTTTGGAGATGTTACCCATTCTCTGACAGCGATCGCAAACAGCAACAAAAGCGAATGCATCTTTAAATAATGATGGCCAATAGAACCCAGATTGAAGTACCTTAGCTGCAGTCTTAGATCCACCGAAATGCCCCCCACAGGCCAACGAGTGACAGTGGTGCAGGATATTTTGCTGCTCAGGTTCCGGAACACATCGTCGAATGATCTGATCAGGACAATGCTTGTACAAATAGGGATCATCCCAGAAGTAATGTCTTGTATCTGAAAGGAACTTCTTCTTCTGTTGGAAACTCATCTCATCAGGAATTTTCTCACTTACCAGGTAATTAACGATGTCAGCATACCATGGTGCCCAAGTATCATCCACTCTAAATAAATGCTCATCAGGAAATGTCTCATTGATAGGGATGGCATCATCCTCGCATTCTTTCTTGACAATCCTTGACAAGTGGTCGGCTACTATATTCTCAGACCCTTTTTTATCTTTAATTTCTAGATCAAACTCCTGCAGTAGAAGCACCCATCTGATCAATCTTGCTTTTGCATCTTTCTTAGAAAATAGGTACTTAAGCCGAATGATCAGTATACACAATCACTTTGGATCCGATGAGATATGACCGAAACTTATCTAAGGCAAAAACAACTGCTAAAAGTTCTTTCTCAGTTGTGGAGTAGTTCAACTGTGCATCATTGAGGGTCTGCTGGCATAATAGATCACATGAAGCAACTTATCCTTTCTCTGCCCTAACACTGCCCCCAGCGCATAGTCACTTGCATCACACATGAGTTCAAATGGAAGATCCCAATCAGGTGCGGTGATGATGGGTGATGTGGTGAGTAATTCTTCAGAGCCTCAAATGCTTTAAACATGTATCATTAAAATTCCAACCGGCATCCTTGAGTAATAAATTACAGAGAGGCTTGGTTACCTTAGAGAAGTCTTTGATGAACCTCCTGTAAAATCCAGCATGTCCTAGAAAGCTTCTAACCTCTTTCACTGTGGTGGGTGGTGGAAGTCTCTCAATCACCTCAATCTTGGCTCGATCTACTTCAATGCCCTGGGCTGAAATCTTATGGCCCAAAACTATCCCTTCTTGCACCATGAAATGACATTTCTCCCAATTAAGCACTAAACTAGTCTCTCGACATCTCTGCAATACCAGTGCTAAATTACCCAAACAACTGTCAAAACACGACCCAAAAACTGAGAAGTCATCCATGAAAACCTCAATGAACCGTTCCACCATGTCTGAAAAAATACTCATCATGCAACGTTGGAAAGTAGCAGGTGCATTACACAATCCGAATGGCATTCTGCGGTATGCAAAAGTACCAAATGGACATGTGAAAGTAGTTTTCTCCTGGTCTTCTGGTGCAATAGGAATCTGGTTATAGCCTGAGTACCCATCTAGAAAGCAGTAATACGAATGACCTGCCAATCTTTCCAACATCTGGTCAATGAAAGGCAGTGGGAAGTGATCTTTCCTGGTTGCAGAGTTCAACTTTCGGTAGTCAATACAAACTCGCCACCCAGTGACTTGCCTCGTGGGTATCATCTCATTATTGTCATTCTTCACCACTGTGATGCCGCTTTTCTTTGGTACGACCTGAACAGGACTTACCCATTTGCTGTCTGAGATTGGATAGATGATCCCCGCATCTAGCAGCTTTAACACCTCAGCCCTTACAACTTCCTTCATATTCGGATTTAACCGGCGTTGTGCTTCAATGGTTGACTTATTTTCTTCTTCAAGCAGAATCCGATGCATGCACATAGTAGGGCTTATACCCTTGATGTCAGCGATAGTCCATCCTATTGCTGTCCTGTGCTCTCTCAGAACTCTAAGCAGTTTCTCTTCTTCCTCCATAGTGAGATTAGCAGCAATAATAACTGGAAGAGTCTCTGATTCCCCCAAGTAAGTATATTTTAGGTGTGATGGGAGTTGCTTCAATACCACTTGTGGAGCTTCTTCAACAGATGGTCGAACTTTAGGTGGAGCTTGACCCAATGCCTCAAAATGTGATTTCCACCTTGGTAGTGCATCCAACTGGTGTGCAACTTCAGCAATGTCAAACTGCTCATTCTGAGTAGAGGCACTGTGTACCATGCATGCTTCTAATGGGTCTTTGGGGTATTCTTGAACAAACTTTTCTGTTACCGCCTCATTTAACAATTCAACTCGGGAGCAAGTCTCTGATTCTTGTGGTAGTTTGGTAGCCTAAAAAACCTTAAATACCATTTCTTCATTCTGCACTCTCAGAGTGAGCAACCCCTGTTGAACATCTATTAAGGTTCTCCCAGTAGCAAGAAATGGCCGACCCAAAATGATATGTATCTCTCTATCCTCTTCCATATCTAAAATCATAAAATCTGTTTCACCAGAACATCTTCAATAATTCCTCTTGGGTATTTCACTGAACGATCTGCAAGCTGCAATGAGACTAACGTAGGTTGCACCTCTCCTAGACCAAGCTGTCTATACACAGAAAATGGCATTAAATTAATACTGGCACCTAGATCGCAAAGTGCTTTACTAAAATAAGAATTTCCAATAGTGCAAGGTATAGTGAAACTCCCTGGATCCTTTAGCTTAGGTGGCAGCTTATTTTGAAGTACTGCACTGCATTCTTCTGATAGCATCACCTTTTCATGATTAGCAAACTTTCTCTTATTGGTGCAAATATCTTTCAAAAATTTTGCATAATTCGGTATCTGTTTAACTGCATCAAGAAGAGGAATGTTAATGTTAACCTTACTAAATAATTCAATGAAATCAGAAAATTGCTTATCCTGTTTGGCCTTTTTGAGGCGTTGTGGAAATGGGATCGGTGGCGCATGACGGCTAATTATTTCCGTTCTTTCCCGAGATTTTGCAACATCACTAGTTGATTCAGCATTATCCATTTTCTCGATGTCCTTGGACCTTCTTGCTTCCTCTTCTGTTTCTACCTCTCTGCCATTTCTAAGTGTGATTGCTTTAGCTTGTTCTTGATTCCTTGGGTTTACTTCAGATTGACTCGGTAGATTTCCCTTTTCTCTTTCTGTTATTGCCTTAGCCAGTTGCCCCATTTGGATCTCTAGATTTCGGATTGATGCTTGCTGATTTTGAAAATTTGTTTGAGTGGCTTGGGTTAACTCAGCAATCAAGTCTTCTGCAGATTTCTTTTCCTGAAACTGCTGCTTAGGCATGGGATTCTGGACATTCTGGGTGTTACTCCATGAAAAATTTGGATGCTGGCGCCATCCTGGATTGTAAGTATTTGAGTTAGGGTTGTTCCTTTGCCTGTTGTAATCATTGATTTGATTTATCTGCTCAGTTGGCAAACTGATTACTTGGCATTCTGCACTGGAGTGTATACCTGCACAAATTTCACACATTCTATTAGAAGGTTTCGCAGCACTGACAGATAGGAAAGTTTTAAACATATTTTCAAGAGAGAAGAAATTTTTGTATTGATAGAGTTTGCTGCATCTATCTCATGAAGTCCAATCCTTCTCTGTCCTCCTCTGTCGCTTTCCCATTGATCGGAACTGCTTGCCATAACGTTGATTATTTCAAGAGCTTCTGACGGTCTTTTCTCCATTATTGCCCCCCCACTTGCTGCATCAAGCATAGTCTTACTGGTTGTGAGAAGGCCTTGATAGAAAGTCTGTATTGTAGCCAAATTGATATCTCATGGTGTGGGCATTTCATTAATAAATCTCTGAATCTTTCCCACGCTTCAGAAAATAATTCCCCATCCCGCTGTGTGAAAGTCATGATGTCATTCCTAAGTCTTGCTGTCTTGGCTGGAGGAAAGGATTTTGAAGAAATTTATTTGCCAACTCAGCCCATGTAGTGATGGATCCAACTGGTAAGGAAATAAGCCAAGCCTTGGCTTTCTCTTTCAAAGAAAATGGAAAAAGCCGCAATCGGATGGCATCTGGAGATACTCCGTCAATCTTAAAAATGTCACAGATTTCCAGAAAACTGTGAATATGCACTTTTGGGTCCTCATGTGATAATCCATGAAAAGATGGGACCATCTGAATATAAGCAGGCTTTAGCTCGAAGTGACGAGCTTCCACTGCAGGTCGCACAATACATGAAGGTGTAATGTCAACAGTAGGAACTGCATAATCCTTTAATGCCTTTTCAGGTTCAGGTTCAGGTTCACGTCCAGCAGGGACTTGCGCTAAATCCATTGCTTTAGATGATGTTTCTTGCCTTTGTGATGCCTTTTTTAACTGTCGAAGAGTTCTCTCGATCCTTAGATCGTAAGGTATGATTTCAAGATTTTGAGAACGGCGTCCGTGCATACACGTAGCGAGAGTACCTAGAAATAATTGATAATAGAACAAGTAAAATAAAACAAAGAGAATATTACTGATAATTGTAACACTAACAAAACAAATAAAGTGAGCCAAAAGATTTAACAAAATAAAATAAAGAATTAAAACTAGTCCCCGGCAACGGCGCCAAAAACTTGTTGCGAATTTTAAAGTATGAAAATTAAAGCCTAAGTTTTGATGTGCTCGCAAGTGTACGAATCGAACAGTAGTATAGCAATATGCAAGCACGGATGTCGAACCCACAGAGACTAGTTAATTCTATAATTCTTATTTAAGCTAAATCTCTAACTCCACCACAAATGTAATTCAAACAAACCCAGAAAAATTAAAATACTAAATAAAACTAAAAATAAGGCAACCAAAGAGAATACTAACTTGATAATAAGGTTGAAATTAATGAGAATGAAAATACTAGGGTTTATGATTTCACCATAGTTAATCCCTCTTAATTAACTCGAGTCAATTAATTCTAATTTGTTTTCCGTTGTTGATGATCAACTTCCCTAAAGTATTCAGTGGCCATGGTATCTGGTGATACTGAAATTATTCAATCCTGCAAAATCCCTATGGTATCTAGGTGAATTATCAACATATTAAACACATTAAGTTCTTTGGAAGTTGTTGGGTGAAATCACACAAATCCTAATCTATATGGTATCTATGATTAGGAATTTATGGTGTTGGTGGTAAGAAGCTATATTCTAATTGGATATGGTATCTACCTCAATTAGCATCAAATTAATTCTCATATAATGGTGATCAAACATTATATTTAAATAATCAATTAAGCACAACTCATCAACACTCAACAATAATGAACACAATTATAGAATTCATATAACTAGAAATTAATCAAGAATTCATAACTAGGCTACATCATAACCCTAGTAAAATAATTAGTTACTCATGAAAATAAGAAAACTAATGCATATAATTGGGAACATTTAAAAGAAGGAGAATGAAATAAAACCCAAAGTTTGCAGCTCTCGGCACTGCTTCTTCTTCTGATTCTGACTCTCTGCTGTGCTCTCCTTTCGTTATCTCTATCACAGCTCTCGGCAATGCTTCTCTGTTTTTGTTATTTGTTTTGCGCTGCCCTGTTCACGCAGCTTCTGTTTCTTTTTCCAAGTGTGTGCAGCCTCCCCCTCGCAGCCAGCAACCTTGGCTTTTAGATAAAAAAAATTTTAATCCTAAAGTCCACCAGCTAGGCCCACGATTCTTCTACTTATAAACACTTTTGGCCCACTTCACTCTGTTGCTTTTATAAACCACGTGCATGCCTTATTTTCCTTTTATTTCTTCAAGCAGCAGCTTCATTTCTTTGAATTCCTTTAATGTCTTTATTTTCACTATAATTCAAAACTTTCCTATATAATAAAAATAACGAATTAAGATAGAAATCTGTAAAATAAAATATAAACTTAGCATACAATTAAATTAAAAGGTATTATTACAATAATATGTAATTATACACTTATCAAGCATAAATGGATTAAGCACTAAAGTTATCATCACATGAATATTCCAAATATCATGTTCTACTATTTGCTTAACTCCGGGCTTAGGCCTAAGATGTTATTTTATCAAATAAAGTAACTTCTTAGTTTTCAGGACCATCCTGAAATTTATTCCCAATTTGAAAATTAAAGTCGTTTAAAACATTTTTCACCCAGGATTATGTTTTAAACACTAATATTTCAATTATCTTGATTCTAATAGTCCAACTATTTAATCAACGATTTTAGGTACTATTTATTATAATGATTACTATAGTCCAACTATATAATCAACTATAATTTAATAGATTAATTCAAATATATTGATTACTATAATCCAATTATATAATCAATTATAAATGAAATAGTTTGAATACAGTCCAACTGTTTTATGACAACGATTAAATATTAGTCCAACTAATAATTAATTTATTTAACGACAAATGATTTGATATGAGCGCGTATGGCAAGTTATCAAACGAATATTGCAAATTTAATACTTGCCTCCCACTATTTTTCGGCGAGCCTCTAACCCTCTGTCGAGTACTCGGGAAACCGTGTTTCCTAGTGGGCTAGGATCCCGTTAAATAACACACAATCTTGACTTTAGCCAAAAAATTGTATGATAATTATCTAGGTAGATCTCTAAGATCAATTGGATCCCATCCAATTCCTAGATCCAGTAGGTGGACATCCAAGTCCGAAACATATATCATATATCATATATCATATATATGCCAATATATCCAATATATTGCCTAACCTTTTTCCTCTGAATCAACTAAGCCTTGGCTTTGGCACAACAAACTTAGTGATCCCAGTTAAGCGGAACCCATTAACCATGGAAAACTTCGTAATCAATGTCGATGGACAAGAAGTGATCTTGACTTTGGCCAACAAATCACAACTTGGACAAGACACCAATATGGAACAAAGCTCTCGTGATTCAAACACATCCTCGACGGACAAAGGCCTTGACTTTGGCCAACAAACCAATGCCAGTCTTGGATCTTGAGTAAGAATCACTCAATGGAAGGAAAAACGCTTATTATTTTGTGAGGGTTTTTCGCGTGCAAATTGGCAACCAATTTACTATCTTTGTTAAGGTCTCATCATCATACACCCTTAAACATGCATTCTAAAAACATAATAAGGTGCGTAAAATAAATATAATAATGATATGCGGATGTATACTTAAAACATTGATCCTAGATCAAATCTCTCTCTTTCCTCTCTCCTGCTAGCACAAGTATTGATTCTACCCGTTACATAACACTTCTAAAGAAACCTCATTTACATTGAGGGGAATAGGTGAGAAGAGAAATACAATGAGAAATGAGGTAATAGGCTGGACACGCAGGTCCAATTAATAAATTCTAAATTTATTACAACAATTTCCAAAATTGCCCCACCCATCTAATATCCATCCGATATACATTATTCATGCATCGCAACCATGTATTCACACAAGCATGTTATCAATCAATCTAATCCAATCAATTAATCTGATAATTAATGACCATCCAATGTTCAAACAACGATTTGATTTTGCGCGAGTCCAACTCGTTTTGCGATTAAAGTGCTCAAAGTACGAATTCTTGAATTAAATTAAACTACAACATTAAATCCAATTTAATATGCATTTAATACTAATTCACTATTTAATTCCAAATTAAATATTTACACTTTATTAACGAACCTTTACGACTTAAATTCCAAATTTAATCGTTACGGGTCTCAAAGCCCGATTAACATCTAATGTTAATTTAATTAAAGTCCAATAGGCTTTTAATTAATTTCTTAAGGCATGGACTTTGGTCAAATTGGGTCAAACCCAATAACCAAAGCCCAATCAAGGAATAACCCTATAAGCCTAGAAATCAATTAAGGCCCATTAGGCCCAATTAAAATATTAAGGTCCATTAGTCGCATTTGGACTTTATGGAAACGGTTTTGGGCCTAATTGGATCCAACCAATTTAGCCTAAACCCATCTTGATACAACCAAGCACATTTACAACTTTACAAGCCCAAATCCAATTTAAGCCCAATTAATTAAACTACCAAAATTCCAAATTTCATATTTAATTAACCTAAAGTGTATTGCCATAATTAATCAACTAAATTAACATTTCCAAAACATCAATTAGCCTAATTAATTATGCTTATTAACAACAAAACATGTCCAACACATTTTATCAAAAATCAAACCTATACATGCTTTTCAAGTCTCGGCAATTGAGGGCATTTTATGTCCAATTTTAAATCCAATCCAATTGAATCCAATTCAACATTAAATCATCATTCCCAATTGATTTCAAGTCATCCAATGAATCAAAAATCAAAAAATCACCAAGATATTTTAGGGCATCATTCTCGGCCAAGCCTCAATTTTGGGCAAAAATTGTTCCAAACAATATTTCATGAAATTGATCCAATCAAACTTCAATTCAACATCATTTAAGCATACTCAATCAAGCAATTTAACCAAATCATGCTCAAAATCAATTTACCCAATTTTAACCCTAAATTCAAGTTTCATGTTTTTACTCGCTCTGATACCATTGTTGGGAAATATCTAAGTCCCGAGGATCGATTATCAAGCATAAAACAACATGTGAATACACGAAGAAGTTGTGGAATACTTACATCGATCGGTTGAGGCGATGCAGTGAAGAACAAAAATCATTTCTGCCCTCCTTGGTGGTCACAACAGTCCTCTGTTTTGGCTCTCCAAAATTAGTCCAAGCTCCAAGCTTTTGATGATGGTGATTCCATGCTCATGAAGTTAGTTCCCTATCACATTTGTATGTACTCTTTGGTGTGCTATCACTTGGTAATTTTGAAACAAAATCACCATGTTTCTCCTCTTGATTCTCGGTGAAAACCAGAAAGACAGAAGAAGAAAATAGCCTTGAGGCCGTGAGAGAGATGAAGTATTTTGGCTCCAAAAATCGTGAGCCATTTGAAAGAGAGAGAAGAAATTACTTTATGTATTTGTTAATTGATTTTCCAAAAATCAATTAAACATTTACCATTTTTCAATTTCAAAAAGTCAAAGGCAATAAAGCCTCAACCACTCACATCACTATTTACATCAATCAATCAATCAAGTGACAAGTTGTCACATCACTCAAAGTGACTAATGATTTAACGCTTGATGCGACTAGTGATTTGACGCTTGATGTGACTTGCGAGCCGCACTTAAGTTCGCAATGCGAGTGCGCTCGCAAACACTCTTGGGCTCGGGTTCGCTAATTCCAAATTAATGAATTTTCCGTTGCGACGTAATTAAATAATTATGCCTAGAAAAATCACAGTTCACGTCGCTAATGAATTAATTCGAAATTAACTCGTTCGCCCGAATTAAAATCTAATTTCAATTCCGCGTCGAAATCCAATTTCGTATAATATATCGAATATATTATTTTATCGACTAATTCCAAATTAATCATTTTCTCTCTTTAATGATATTTTATCCCAGATAAAATATCTCCGCAATTAATCCCAGATTAATTTTTTCTCTCATCTAATAAATCCCAGATTAATAAAGTGCGAGTCATACGTCATCTGTGAATTTTCGGGAAGCGACCCATGAGATCTCCGGATATGTTGGCAGTAAATTCGGTCGTCGGACTATCCGAACACGTAAGTACCTAGTACTACGTTTGTATCGATTTACAAGACAAGGTTGACTTCTAGCAAAGCGCCATGCCTACCCAATTCTCCAGAAATATCCTTACAGGAATATGTGATCTATATCGGGCGTAATATACGTAGTATTGCATATTTCGATCCAGCATCGGATGTCACGTGCTAGGCCTAGGGCTGGAATTGTGTCTGCCACGTACGAAGCACATATCAGATCTCTGGTAACTAGTCTCTATATCAGATAAACATGACCTAATCATTTTATCCCGATGACTGCAGTACATAAGAGAACCAGTTCCGTATCCTACGTGACCATCATCTCCACTATGACTGGAGTGATACTTCCGTCTTGACATCACACCCAACATACTACGATTCTCAATATACCCAGCAGAGGCGTACACAGAACCTGTTAAAGCCCTGGACGACCTAAAACCAAATTATATTGATTGTCGCAAGTATTAGCGGTGCAAGTCTCAGGTTAAGACCAAATACACCTACCCTGATTTGGGACTTCCATAGACACATAGTCATACTACCAATGGAATTCCGAGGGGTCTAATCCAGAGCGAATCTGTTTTCCGTACCATCGGTAGAACACATCCTCCTACTACACTTGCATGAGTATCCTATACCCAAATATATGAGAACTATGCCGTTATGCCCTCACAACGCGCACAAGTGTAATACTAGTCTTTTACGCATTATCGATGTCCAATCTCGATAATACTTTGACTAGGGATATTTAATGATTAAACCTTCGTGGATTGATACTGTCTCATATCATCTCAATCCAGGAACTAATCATATGGACCTTTCATCATTTATACATCTTGGTGATCTAATTACAAATGATAAAGGAGCAATTTCCTTTGTCACATAGTTAATTTGTACAACAACACAATGATCTGTACAAATAGTGACGCTTTGGGTCATAACTGTCCAACAAGAAATACAAAGAATCAAAAGGTAATAGGCTGGACACGCAGGTCCAATTTAATAAATTCTAAATTTATTACAACAATTTCCAAAATTGCCCTCACCCATCTAATATCCATCCGATATACATTATTCATACATCACATCCATGTATTCACACAAAGCATGTTATCAGTTAATCTAATCCAATTAATTAATCTTTAATTAATGACCATCCAATGTTCAAACAACGATTTGATTTGCGCGAGTCCAACTCGTTTTAAGAATAAGTACTCAAAGTACGAATTCTTGAATTATATCAAACTATAATATTAAATCCAATTTAATTTGTATTCAATACTAATTCTTTATTTAATTCCAAATTAAATAATTACACTTTATTAATGA
The DNA here is from genome assembly GCA_019454045.1 of Zanthoxylum bungeanum. Taxonomy (NCBI): domain Eukaryota; kingdom Viridiplantae; phylum Streptophyta; class Magnoliopsida; order Sapindales; family Rutaceae; genus Zanthoxylum; species Zanthoxylum bungeanum. Next base: position 195,204 of record SKCR01021769.1, on the reverse strand, counting down.
GCCTTTACGACTTAGATTCTATATCTAATCTTAACGGGTCTCAAAGCCCAATTAACATCCAATGTCAATTTAATTAAAGTCCAATGGGCTTTCAATTAATTTATAAGGCATGAACTTTGGCAACCAAAGCCCAATAAGGAATCACCCTTTGCAACAAAATTAATTTTGGCCCATTAGGCCCAATTAAAATTTTAAAGGTCCATTATATTATATTTGGACTTTATGGAAATGGTTTTAGGCCCAATTGGATCTAACCAATTAACCTAAACCAAACTTGGCCCAACCAAGCCCATTAAGCCCAAATACAACATTTTTAGCCCAATTCCAAATTAAGCCCAATTAATTAAATTCCAATATTCCTAATATCACAATTCAATTAACTAAAGTGTATTAGCCATAATTAATTAGTTAAATTAATATTTCCAAAACACCAATTACACTAATTAATCATGCTTTAATTAACCAACTTATGTCCAACATAAATTGAAGCAAAATCAATCCTAACATGCTTCCTAAGCTCTCGGCAATATGGTGATTTTTATATCAATTTTGATTTCAATCCAATTAAATCGCAAACTAATATATCCCATGCATTTTAAACACATCCAATTGTCTAAAATTCAAAAATCACCAAGAGCTAAGGGTTCCATCACTTTCGGCCAAGCCTCAAATTTGGGGAAAATTAATCCAATTAATTTTTTCTTCAAATTGATCATGCACAACTCAAAGTTAACATATTATAAGCATGCTGAAACAAAAAATTTGAATAAAACATGCTCAAATCAAAAATACCCAAATCAAAGTTTAAGAACCCTAAATCCAATTTCATGCTTAATCAAGGCTCTGATACCATTGTAGGATTTTCTAGGTCAAACCAAGATCAATTCAGCATATGAAATGTGTGAATACGCAAAGTAAGATGGCAGAAATACTCACTTTGATCGGCTAAGTGGATGTGTAGACAACAAAAATTCTGCTCCTTGAGTTTCGGCCAAGCCCTTGTTTTGTTGTATGTTGAGCTTCCAAGCTTGCTGAATGAGTTCCAAACTCATGGGAGTAGTTTCCCTATCACCTTTGAATGACTCCTTTAAGTGCTAGCTTTGGAAATTTTACTACAAAATTTCCTTGATCTTCCTCTTTGATTCTCGGCCAAGAAGGAAAGTATTTGGGAGAGAAAAATGGCTTAAATGCCGTGAGGGAGAGAGAGAGGGAAGAAGATGTGTTGTATTTCTATATTTTTTATTTGATTTCAAAAATCAAATATCATTTACCAATTTTCCAAAAATTGGTACAAGTCACAATCACATCAATTTTAATAATGCTTGTGTAAGAAACAAGCAACCATCAAATCCCATCTACTTCTATCAACAAAAAGTTGATAAAGTTGACTAGGTGATGTGACATGTGGGCCCCACTTGATTCAAAATCCGAGTGGGCCCGTAACACATCCCGGGCTTGGGTTTGCTAATTTCGAATTAACGAATTTTCCGTTGCAACGTAATTAAATCAAATTTAATTAAATAATTATGCCTAGCAAAATTACTATTCACGTCGCTCGTGAATTAATTCTAAACTAATTCGTTTGCCCGAATTAAAATCCAATTCTAATTCCGCGTAGAAATCTAATTTCGTTTAATATATTGAATATATTATTTTATTGATTAATTCCGAATTAATCGATCTCTCTCTATTAATAGAATTTTATCCCAGATAAAATTCTCCGTAATTAATCATAGATTAATTTTCTCTCTCATCTAATTAATCCCAGATTAATTATGTTTGAGTCATACGTCATCGGTGAATCTTCAGGAAGCAACCCATGAGATCCCTGGATATGTTGGCAGTAAATCCGGTCATCGAAATATCCGAATACTTGCGTACCCGGTACCACGTTCTTACCGATTTACAAGACATGGCTGGCTTCTAGCAAAGCACCGTGCCTACCCAATTCTCCAGAAATATTCTTTTAAGGAATATGTAATCTGTGTCAGGCGTAGTATACGTAGTATTGCGTATTGCGATCCAGTATCGGATGTCACATGCAAGGCCTGGGGCTGGAATTGTGTCTGCCCCGTACGAAACATATATCGTATCTCTGGTAACTAGTCTCTATAATCGGATAATCATGACCTAGTCATATTATCCCGATGACTGCAGTACTAAAGAGTACTAGTTCTGTATCCTACGTGATCATCATCTCCATATGACTGGAGTGATACTTCCATCTGGACATCACACTCAAATACACTTCGATTCTCAATATACCCAGAAGAGGCGTACACGGAACCTGTTAAAGTCCCGGACGACCAAGACCAAATTATACTGATTGTCGCAAGTATTAGCGATGCAAGTCTCAGGTTAAGACCAAATACACCTACCCTGATTCAGACTCCCATAGACACATAGTCATACTACCAATGGGATTCCGAGGGGTCTATCCAGAGCGAAGCTGTTTCCGTACCATCGGTAAACACAACCTCCTATCACACTTGCATAAATATCCAATACTTAAATATATGAGAACTATGCCATTATGCTCCCACAACGCGCACAAGTGCAATACTAGTCTATTCCGCATCATCGATGTCCAATCTCGATAATACTACGACTAGGGATATTTTAATGATTAAACCTTAGTGGATTAATACTGTCTCATGTCTTATTAATCCGGAACTAATCATATGGACTTTTATCATTTATATATCCCGGTAATCCAATTACAAATGATAAAAGAGCAATTTCCTTTGTCACATAGTTAATTTGTACAACAACACCATGTTATGTACAAATAGTGATGTTATGAGTCATAATTGTCCAACACAAGACCTGTGAATATGGTGGGTACAATGAATTGATTGATACTTTATTTTATGTGTGTATGAAAGAAACGTACAAAATACATGAAAATTAACTTATTTGATAATTTAGAAAAAAATAAAACAATTACTAACTAGGATAAGAATTTTTTTAATTTTTCACTTAAATTACTAAGGACTAGTAATAACCTGATTGAGGGATGTGATGAACATCAAAAAATATTCATTTAATAAAAAGAGAAACTAATCATTTTACATTTATAATTTCAATAATCACTTTAATTTAGCAAATTAGTAAAATAATAATTAAATTTATGTTTTATATATTTTTATTGTGATTTTTATTTCTTATGTAGGTGAAATAATACTTTGGATACATAACTAGAAAAATAGACGTGACATTTGATTTTGGAGGCCATAAACTTAAAAAGGCGTTCTAACATTATACAATTTCGGACATTCCAACCCTACATAATTTTCGTATTTTATCCATAAGTTTTTACTCCCATATCGGATCGAGGTGATTCCAGTTCCAAATGAAAGAAGACCTAAATATCTATAACTTTGATGTTTACAAGTTTTTCTAATTCTAAAGTTTTCAAGGCCGAAATTGATGAAAAATCCAAAGTGTGTTATATGTAATTATTAAAGATAAAAACAAAAAGAAAAAACAAAATAAATAAATAAATATATATTTTGTAATTTGCAAATTGCATGGAGGGTGCTGAGCCCTTTACTATAAATAGAGGTGCTCAACACCTTAGAAAATCAGCCCGGATCCTAAAATTTTCTTTGAAAATTTATGGAGTTTTAGCTATTGTGTGTTTTATTTTTCAAGCTTTGTTATAATTTCTTTTTTTCCTTTCAGTAATAAAATTATGCAAGTTTTTATTCAAATCATGAGTAGCTAATTTTATCATGATGGGGTAAAGAGGGAAACTTTTAATATGAGAATATAGATTAATCTTACTTATATTATAATATATGAATTGTAATATAAAGACTACTATTTAATTAAATCTGGATAAATTATTGACAAACTTTGATACCGTCTATATGACTGATTTTATATATTTGATATAATTGGATGCCTAATTGGAATTGTTATAGACAGATGTTATCACCGCATTTATGGCCGGTTTTATATATTTTGACATAATTAATTCATGAAATAAATTAACTGGATAATAATGAAAATTTATATATTATAAAAAATAAGATTTTTAAATTTAAAATATTAAAAGTGGATTGCCTAGTCTTGACATTTTATTTTATTATTACAGTCCAATTAAAAAATTGTCAATCATTTCAAATAATTCAGTCTTTTTATTTTCACTCAAATTATTATTTTATTTTACAAAATCCATTCTTTGTGGATCGATCCCGGACTTACATGATTATTTTATTATTTCGACACTCTTATACTTGAGAGTAAAGAACCACTTTGTGAGTGTCTCAAAAAGAAAATAGATTCTTGAATCCCTTTCGCGCTCATGTCATGTGACTCATGTCGAGGTACTACCAAAGAAAAAACTGCAAAATCCGACCAATTTTTTCATAAGCAATTAGTTATCGTATTATGAAACATAGAAAAAAAAATCACAGGCTTATCAAATTATCTATCGAGTCCTAAAAAATATAAAAGATTAAATAAAAGACAGATAAAAAAATCCACCATTTGTTTTACGTCAAACAATACGTGGAATAACTCCTGCTACAACTGTAAAAGCAGACTTCCTCAAACCAAAACTGAAGGAAATGCATCACTTTCTCAAACCAAAACTGCAGGAAATGAATCACTTTCAATCCAACATCGTGGCATTTTGGAATACAAATAGGATAATAAAAAGGTGAAACTAGGACTATTTGAAACGTCAGAAGAAAATTTTCTAAATATCCAGAGTACCAGCAACATTAGGCCAAAAAATATGATAATCGACCTAAAATAGATTTTAAGGAGAAACTAAAATCAGAAAGGGATTTTTCTTTGAAATTTATATAAAGATATGAAATACTTAAAACTTATATTGTCTATAAATTATATGTAATCTCCAGAATAATAATCGACCTAAAATAGATTACATTTGAAAAAAAAAAAACACTATTTTTTAACTGACCCACTTGCGTATGTTCATTCCAATTCAAAACCCTTGAATCATTATTCAACCCCAAGTCATTTTTAATCAAATTGGGCCAAAAAATTTGACGAATTTATAAAATTGTTCACACTTTTACCATAGTCAGATATAAACCTAAGCAAATAAACATGTTGACGGGTGCTTTTCGTCCCAGGGGCAGTTTCAAGGTAACTCTCCCGAGAAAATCCTCCTTCAACCTTGAATTTGTTTGGTTATGGGAGACCAAAAGCAAATGTAGCAAAAGGCAAAATGAACACAAGATCGACAAAGAGAGTTTAACGTGGTTCGGCGGAGCAAATCCAGCCTACGTCCACGGGCACAAAGTGGGGGGTTGCTTTTATTTCCAAACCGAGCTCGGCCGACCTGTTTTCAGGATGGGTCTAAAGAAATGTTTGAACGAAAAATTTGACGAAATTTTTCTATGTACGTTTACAAGTAATGTTTGAACGAAATTTCTTCCAACCCTTACAAATGAGATTTCCCTCCCCTTATATACTAACGAATATACAACACTGTTCCTGTATCTTTATGGCGTCAGTACCACATGCTTCCGGTGATTTGACAAGCTCTCTGCTCCAACTGCATCGCCGAAAGCAAAACCTACCATTTGATTTCCTGTCACATCACGCCGTAAAGTACACTGCCATACTTTATCATTAATGGTGACAGCCTGTAAAGGTCTCTGGTACGAAAGTACATGTTAGGGAGAAAAGTCCAAACAGTTCTGATCACAGGTCGGTCTCCAAGAAGTCGGTCAAATGATCTGCCGAACTACCCAAATTATATCCGACTCGACCCAAAATATCCGAGCTCTTCCTCCTGATCAAAAAGAAAAGAGAGGACTAAGCCGAGCTACCGGGCTACTGTGGTCGGTCTCGGCTTTGATGCTGTCGGTGTTTATGACCTGGATCATACGACGTCCTCGGATCGGCCAGATCCGAAAAACCGGGTCCAGACTCTCTGCCTGGCCGAGGAGTAACCGAAGCCCTCGGAACATCTGATCCTTCATCAAAAGAAAATCCCATTTCTCCCATTGCCGAACTATTCAAATACTTGTCACAAAAATCACCATCAACAAAACATATGCACAAATGTTATTAATGTTACCGGGGGTGTTTTATTGATGAAACATTTGAGAAGGGATAGAAAAAGAGAGGTAATAAGAGGATTAACCATCAGTGGGGAGACCGCGATTAATGCTCTTGGCGATGGTGGCGACGTCGTGGGCAATGTTGTGATTTTCTGATCACTATAGAGTATTTTGAAGAAAAATCGATTGTATTACTTATAAGAATAGAAATTACAAGTGTTTAAACTCTTTACAAAAAACCTCATTTCTAACACTCTCTACCAAGCTTTCTTAACTTGAAGCTTGCTGTTTTGGGATGCTTGAGCTCTCAATTTATAGTGAAACTTAAGCTCACTATTCCAACAAACTCAATTAATGCACCTAAAGTTATTTTGGTGTTTTTCACCATTTTCAAAAAGGTGGTGCATCATTGTCAAAAGTGTAATCTAAATCTTTAACAATGGTGCATGATGTAGCTGGATATTACAATTCTCCCCCTCCAGCTGTATCCAAAAAGATCGTCATCTGACAGCTATCCCGGCTATGTCTCTGCACAACTCTAGCTTGTCCCGAGTAACCACCTTTGTTAACATGTCGGATGGATTCTCATCAGTATGGATCTTTACTAGTCTCAGCAGTTGTTGATCCATTACCTCGTGTATCCAATGATAGCGAAATTCAATGTGCTTCGTCCGAGAATGATACATTGAATTCTTACTCAAGTCCAGAGCACTCTGATTGTCACAATGTATCTTGCATTTTGTCTGCTTGATCTCTAATTTTTGGAGAAAACGCTTTAACCACGATATTTCTTTTTCTGTTTCCGCTGCTGTAATGTACTCAGCTTCTGTTGGGGATAATGTAATACACCTCTGCAATCTTGACTGCAATGACACAGCTCCCCCTGCAAAAGTGTAGAGAAAACCTATTATAGATTTTCTACTATCAAGATCTCCTGCCATATTTGAATCTATATAACCTTCCAAGATTGGATCATCTCCCCTGTAGCACAGACATAACTTCGATGTATCTTTGAGGTACCTGAGAATCCATTTGACTGCCTCCCAGTATTTTTTGTTCCTGGGTTAGAGAGAAAATGACTCACTATACCTACTGCGTGAGCAATATCTGGTCTGGTACATACCATAACATACATTAGGCTTCCAACTGTTGAAGAATATGATATTGATGACATCTCATCTATCTCTTTATTGGATGAGGGGCACAAACTCTAGCTTAGTTTGAAATGGTGTGCTAGCGGAATGTTGACAGGTTTGGCATTTTATAAATCTAACCTCCTGATTATTCGTTCAATATAACTCTTCTGTGAAAGCCACAACGGTTTATTCGGTCTGTCAGAACTATTTCCATTCCCAAAATCTGTTGAGCTGGACCTAAATCTTTCACGTCGAAACACTTAGAGAGTTTCTTCTTCAGCTGGCTGATCTTTGCTGCATCTTATCCAACGATCAACATGTCATCTACATATAGTAGAAAAGTAACGAAATTTCCATCCGGAAACCTTTGAATGTAGTGATATTGGTCTGCTGCAGTTCTTTTGTAGCCTTGACTCACCATGACCGAATCAAACTTCTTGTACCACTACCTTAGTGCTTGCTTGAGCTCGTATAAGCTCTTCTTCAGCTTGCAAACAAAGTTTTCTTTTCCTGAAACCTTGAAACCTTCAGGCTACTCCATGTAGATTTCTTCATTTAGATCACCATGAAGAAATACTATCTTAACATCCATCTGTTCAAGCTATAAGTTTAAACTTGCTACCAATCCTAGGATAACTCGGATTGAAGCCATTTTTACAACTGGTGAAAAGATTTCATCAAAGTCGATTCATTTTCTCTGTAGGAATCCTTTGACTACTAATCGAGCTTTGAGTTTCACCATATTTCCACTTCCATCTTTCTTCAGCTTGAACACCCATTTGTTTCTTAGTGCCTTCATTCCATGCTGGAGCTTGACTATCTCATAAGTATTATTTTTCTGTAGAGAATCCATTTCATCATGCATTACGTGTAGCCATTTTTCTTTGTCTTTATGAGATACAGTTTCATTGAAAGTTCCTGGCTCCCTGATGAGTGGTAAAACTATCACTATTTCCCACTCATTTAACTTAATATTTTGTATAGTTTCTTGAGTTTTGTGAATATTTTGATGTGTTTTGTGTTATTTTGTAGATAAATAAAGTTTCAGGACATTCTGGAGGTGATTTGGAGCAAAACTGTGAAATTTGGTGAAATTTGGCAAAAAGGGTATTTTGGTTTTTTCTTGGGCGTCCCGACACAAAGGGTATTTTGGTAATTTTGGGCATCCCGACACCGAAATAAAGTTTCAAGACATTCTGGAGGTGATTTGGAGCAAAACTGTGAAATTTGACAAAAAGGGTATTTTGGTAATTTTGGGCGTCCCGACACCGAGGGTATTTTGGTAATTGCACCACCATGCCACATGTCAAAAATTCAACGAGCCGTCTTTTTTAGCCACCATGCCACGTGTCGAAAATTCAGCGATCCAAAAAAAAAAAAATAATTAAAAAAAAAAATCAGAAAAATAATAATATTAAATTGGATTTTTTTGCCTATAAATAGATTTCGAATTTTTAGTTTCAAATGTACCTCTTCCTCTGAAATTCTTATAAATAAAAGAGAGTTCTTCTTATTTTCTTCTTATATTCAGTTTTATTTACGCTTTGTAGTAGTAATTTTATCCATCTATGAGGGGGTAACTTCTCTATGCTGAGGTAATAAGGTAATACTTTTACTTTTGCTATTTAGATTAATCTCCCTTAAAATATAATATATAAACTATTTAAAATCTGAATTAATAAAGGATACCGCCATACTGGACGGTTGGTTTAATTTTATATTTCTGTTCCGCCTTATGGCTGGTATATTTGAATTTGACTTAATCAGGATACCGCCATTCTGGACGGTTGGTTTAAAATATCACAAGATTATATATTATTTTATGGGAGATATCTAAATAGTAAATAGTAGAAGTTAATTCCTTTTACCTTAGCATTTTATTATTTTTCTGCATTTACTTTTTTTTTTATGTCTTTTTCTTACTTGTCCTAATTATGTGTTGTAACTAAAGTTAGTTTTCTAGGTTGTGATGAAATCTAATATCACCGGTTTATAAGAGGTTATTTTATAATTTGAGTAATTTAAAGGTTTACTTATTAAGTCTTAAATGCTTCTTGTTGTCTGATTACCAATAAGATTGATGTGGTAAATCTAAAATGAACTAGACATAGGGATTTTAGGTTTCAACCTTTGACTTAATAGCCCACGATCTTCTTTGAGGATAGATAACCCTTTAATAGATTTCCTTACAGGATAGACATATACCTGTTGGGCGGGGGTAGCCATAATTAGAACTTAAACTTAATGAATCCAGATAATTTGGTTGACATAGACATATGGTTCAATTGGATTAAACTGGGTATTTGTGTCTGACCATTGACAGATGCTTTCACATAAATTCGTGTTCCAGGTTAGTAAACTGATTTATTACACAAACTTAAAATAATCACTTCATCTTTTTAAAGATATTAGAATGATTCACAACCCTAGATCTTTGGGTCTTTTATTTTCCTTAGTATTTTCTTTTGTCTTTTTATCTTTTTATTTATTTAGCAAATCTACAAATCAAATCATTCAAGCAATCAATTCCCTTCTTCCTCAATTAGATATTTGTAAATAAATAGTATCAACAATTAATAACAATAGTAGGAATTAAGTCCTCGTGGAATCGATATTTTTATACTACTTGAACGATACGTGCGCTTGCGTTATACGTGTGTGTTTACGTCGGTCAAGTTTTTGGCGTCGTTGCCGGGGACTTATTTTTCTTAAGTTATTAATTTTGAAGCTATCTAATTTACTTGTATCTAATTTTCTTTATTATTATCTGTACTTTTTACTTTCTTTTGTTTTCAGGTGATTGAAAAAATGGAATATTTTGAAACATTACAAGCTTTACTAGAAGAAGATCCACCCCAAATCCGGGAGCAACAGTCTAGTTTCCTGAGGCCTGTTGTTCAGCCCAACAACTATCACTGGAAGCCAGAATCAAGCAATACTACATTTGCTCATCAGAATGAAATGGGGAGATGTGTAATATGTGATGGTAACCACCCGAGCGATCAATGTATATACCTTTCAGAGTGCCAGAATTATTGGAATCAACCAAGGTATGTAGAATCATCACATTTTCCATCTTATCCACCATCTATCTACGATCTTCATCAATAACCATATCCATCAGAGGAAGATCAGTTGAATGACATGCTAAAAGATTGGCTCAAGAAACGAGAAGCTCAATTTGATGTACAAATTCAGAGTCAAGCAGCGTCTATACAGAGAATGACAGATCAAGTTAGACAACTAACAGACAACCTGAATCACATATCTCACAGAGCAAATTCAAATAATACTGAAGAAGCCTTTGAATATCCTAAGATTCATCATGACATCATAACAGAGGACGAGGCTGAGAAGTATCAAAAATCAGAGGTATCAGTTCAGGAGCCTGCACCAACAAAGTCTCAATTTGATTTTTATTATTCTGACTCTGACGAGGATGAAGAAACTGAGCTTTTTGTACAAATTGCACCAACAAGGAAGGATGAAACTTTCCATCCTCAGAATAAAGATCTTGGAGCTTGCTTTGCAACGATGTTTGAAGAAGATCTTCCTGAACCATCCATTCCAGTCATATCAGAGGATGAAGACCTAAAATCTGACATTTCTTTTCATCCTCAGGTTGACAATTTTGAAGCATGTATTTCATAGATGACAGATGAAGAGCTGAATACAGAAATTTTAAAATACATATGTGAAGAAAAGGTGGAGCAAGAAGCAGAGCAAATGAAGGAGCAAATGTCTGACCAAATTGAAAATCCAGAGTATTCAGGAGAAACATCGCTGTATCGGGGAGTACAAATCAAAGATATCACCCAAAAGATTGACATAATGGAACTTCCATTCCAAGTCAAGCATCATACAAGACCTCATGATTTTCTTTCATTCTTTTCAGGAATTACTGGAGCAACAAAAGTTAAAAAGGTGGCACGAGCACTGAATAAGACAAAATTCTTTTTACCACCTTACCATTGGAAGAGACCCTTCAAAAGCAACGCACATAGGAATGTCTTTAATCATACATCCAAAACGACGCTGAAACCGCCTTGACAAATGGATTTCAGTCACGTCTGGCTGAAGACGAAAAATTTAGCGCTAGCTGGGAGGCAACCCATTTAACCAGGTATGATCTTCTAAACTCTTCTTTTACTATTTAAGACATTGGTAACAGTGTCTCATTTAGGTTTAGGGGAGGAAATATTTGATTAGTATCTTGTTATTTTTATTAGATTATTAGTCCTAAAAGTTTAATCAAAGGCATAATTAAAGCTAGGTGATGGTTTGGTGTCTTCCTTCACTCACTACCTCTCTATAAGGAAAATCTGTGAAGGCACCTAGATAATCATTCACTTGTAGCGTGTTGTGATAGACTAGTTTGGAGGACTCGTTGTTTATTCCTGACACCAAGCGATAAGAGCCTAAGGGGCTTGGGTATTTAAGTGAGCCTCGCTCCACCCTCCCTATGGGGAATCTACAACGGGAAGTCCATTCGACAGTTAGTCATACACAATAAACTCGTTGGCACATACCATAAGGTATAAAAAAAAGGTGCGTTCACTTGGTCGCTTGAACCCTTGAGTGGGGAGTCCTAGTTGTGAACAATCCTTCGTCAGCGAGAGCCTTTGATTAAAATTCTAAAACCACATGTAAATTATAGTTATATGACCAGTAGAAATGTTTTGTTGTTATGTTGACTAAAAAGATGAAATTGGTAAGAAATAGCTGTGTAAGGAATTTCCACTCCTGAGACGTATTTCAAACCTAATTCAATACAAGTTAATTTTTGTTTATTCACTTTTGAATTATTTAATCTGTAAATTCTCCATAAACTGACTAAAATGAATATTCATATACTTAGTTGGCAGATATTATCAATATGCATAGTAACATACGGACATATATGATAAAATTGAAAAGATTGTAATATTCAGTGCTATAGTTTAATTGGAGAAGAAGCATCTCAAAAAATGATGGAATAAAAAAAAAATGTCTGAGATCCGAGTTATTAAGTCTGTAAGGGTATTTTAACACCTAGTGCCCTAAAACCAACTGGTTTGGGAGTCACTGGCCCCACTCACTCGCTACATGGATCAAAAGATGATAAATATATATATATATATATATTATATAATATATATATCTGAAGTCTGAGTAATTAAGTCCTTAGGGGTGTCTTAACACCTGATGCCCTAAAGCCAACTGGTTTGGGAGTCACCGACCTAAAGCTCGCTACATAGATGGAAGATATTGTATATAAATAAAAAATAGAGAAAAAATCAAAAAAAAAATCAGAAAAATCAGAAAATTTATTCCATTACTACAAAAAGATGTGAATTCTGATAAAACTTTAGGACAAAAATATTACTCTCTTATCAACTGCAGTTATGACCATTGTGGGCAAAAATGAGTTGTTTAATATTTTGTTGGCTGTGTATATGAAGAATGGTAAAAATAATCGAAGAATTTACTTATTTAGTAATTTAGAATGAAAAAAAACAACTACTAAACTTGGAGTAGAAGTTTCACCTAATGAGTCACTAACTTCTTTGTTCTATTTCTCTTGTCTTTTTGCTTTTGTGTGCATTAGTTTCACTACCTTTTTACTTTTATAAAATGTTTGTGGGTATCATTGCTGTAAACCTTCACGAGACTACAACTCGTCCACTAGGGACACCTAGGGGTTTAAAGGCTTGTTGCATATGCTAAATGCAATCGTGATCCCTACGAAGTGGCTTAGTTAAATTTTTATTTGTTATTTTATTTTGCTCGAGGACTAGCAAAATGTTAGGTTTAGGGTGTGTGATGAGTGGTAAAACTATCACTATTTCCCACTCATTTAACTTAATATTTTGTATAGTTTCTTGAGTTTTGTGAATATTTTGATGTGTTTTGTGTTATTTTGTAGACAAATAAAGTTTCAGGACATTCTGGAGGTGATTTGGAGCAAAACTGTGAATTTGGTGAAATTTGGCAAAAAGGGTATTTTGGTTTTTTCTTGGGCGTCCCGACACAAAGGCTATTTTGGTAATTTTGGGCATCCCGACACCGAAATAAAGTTTCAAGACATTCTGGAGGTGATTTGGAGCAAAACTGTGAAATTTGACGAAAAAGGTATTTTGGTGTTTACGCCGGTCACTCCCCCTCATCAGTAAGCGGAATATAGTCAGATCCTCTGTTTGATGGAATCTAGCCTTGCTCAGATCTTCGTACTGGAGGTTCACTGGTTTCTGGAGGTCTGTCGTCATTCAGATCCGTGGATGATTCTGTAGCCTCTGATGGAGCGGGTTGTAGCTCCCCCTACTCATCACCACCTTCCTCCTCTGGTTCTGCTTCTGGCATATCATGCACCCCATCCTTATCTGTGGCCACTCATGTTGGTGCTGGGGTTGTGTCTGGATTTGCATCGGTTTTGTCGGTTTTGGAATTAGAAGATATCTTGGGCTTTTCAATGTCTTCTATTGTTTGGTCTTCAAGAAACACTACATCTCTACTTCTGATGACCTTCTTTTCCTTCGGGTCCCTTAGTTTATATCCAAATTCCTCGTCTCCATAGCCTATGAAGATGCATGGAGTAGTCTTTGCATCGAGCTTCTGCCTGAGCTAATTGGATACTTATGTAAAGGCTAAACAGCCGAATGTTCTAAGGTGAGAATAAGAAGGATTCTTACCAAACCACACTTTCTCCGGAATCTCAAAATTCAACGGTATATATGGTGATTTATTTATCAGGTAGCAGACAGCACGAAAAAATTCTCCCCGGAATGGCTTTGGCACTATAAGATGATGTCTATATCCCTAGTTGCGCACCAATAAGAGGTTGTAATGTGTAAAGGGTTCAAAGAGACGCTAGCAGACTCAGCCATTGTTTGGTTTATTAATCTCCCGTACCAGTCTATTAGATCAAACTAAGAGTTGGCAGATAAGTTCGTGGAACACTTTGCAAGCTTGATAAGACCATGAACGACCTCAACGCAATCCAATAACGGAAGAGAGAATCTCTACGAAGCTACGTGACTCGCTTCAACAAGGAGAGGATATCAATACCGGATCTCCGCCAACCAACGACCGTTGAAGCATTTAGGAATGGTTTGCTCACCGATAGTGGGCCCTATAAAAAGCTAACGAAATTTCGATGCTACAAATGGACCAGGCCTTGGCTCGAGCCCAAATTGAGATTAGGTGGGAAGAGGACAAGAGGAACAAAAAATGTGAGAGTTCCACCAGCCACCATGGAGAGAAAATCCTGAATCCCCCAAGCGGCCTAAAGAATTCGATGGTAGGGCTCAATAGCCAGTACATAGGAGGACTCCACGGAGATGAGAGCATCGACCACACAATCGGGATTATGTGCGTCGACCCTCATCCTACGCGATTCAGAACCGATTATCACCAAATAAGCCAATGCTCCCATATTATAATTTTAATGTGTCTCCCGGAGAATTGGTCTCAATCTTTAAGAAAATGGGAAACGAAGTGAGATGACCCACACACCCCATAGATAGATCTTATAAAAAGGACACGAGAAAATGGTACGAGTTCCATCAGGACTATAGGCACATGACAGCCAACTATGTCGCTCTAAGGTTGAAGGTTCTAGAGCTGCTGAACAAATAGTATCTGAAAGAGTTGCTGAACAAAGGGTATCTGGAATCGCCTTGTGAAATTTTATAGCTGAAGGCTCTTAATGTAAGTGAGTTGATATTCAAGTATCTTTAAGCTCATAGGACTCATGAATGCTCATTTAGAGCATTAGGGTCAAGTACATATTGTGTTAAAGTGCATTTCCTGTGTTTTATGTACTCAGACCGGTAGATCGGTCTTTGATATCAGAATGCCGGTGTCTCGGACCTGTTTTGTATGCTCTCTGAAACCGAGCTGATTCATACCGGTCTCCATACTAGTTTATGAAATATGAAACCATGCTCTCTGGAATCGGGCTACTTGATACCGACTTTCATACTAGTCTACCTACGTTTGATCAAGCCATTGGAACCGGGCCAGACATTACTGATCTCCATACCAGTATCCACACCAGTGAACTTGAAATTTTGACAACTCTCTGAAACTAGCATAAACCTATACTGGTCTCCATACCAATCAGTAATCCGATAGTTTCATACATTAATTGCTCAATGTTAACTATTTAGTAGAGGTTTGAATAACAGACCGGCATACCGATCTCTGACCACCGGCACACCGATCTCAGGACAGAGAACTGAGTCTGCTCAAATTTTTTACTATAAATTGAGACCCTATCTATTTTTTACAAGTTCTTATACTTTATAACACTTTCTTGAAAGCAAAAACAGAGAGAAAAACTAATCTTATTGATCATTTCACTATCATCATTTCCCACATCTTCTTATCATTTTAAAAAGCTTAGTGATATTTGGGTAAACACAACCATACTCAATCTTTGTAATCCTTAGTGAGTTCCCAAATAGTATTGTAAACACATTTTCATTATTCACTTGTGTGAAATCCCTTGTGTGAGTGATGAGTACTCTTACGGGTGGATTTGTGTAAAGGTTAGAGAGGAGCCTTAGATCAAAAATCTCTCGGTTGTAAAGGTTTATTGAAACTTAGTGTAACCTTCAAGGGAGCTTGAAGAGAAATGGAAGTAGGTAAGAAATTTGGTTGAACCGCTATAAAATTGGTTTTGTGTTTCTCTTCCCGTAACTTATTTATTTTGTAATTGTTATAGCTTTAAATTTATTAATTGTGATATTTGATAAAGCTTGTGCTAGCGATAGTTTAAAATTATAAAAATTTAGTTTCCACAATTATTTTCGAAGTACCCAATTTACCCCCTCTTAGGTATAGATTGTCATATTACTGGTAGGTAATTTCAATTCAATTGTAAAGTTGGGTCATAAATAAAGAGTTGCCGATGTATTTAAAAAAAAATGGTGCTTTTGGTAAAGTATGGGTAAAAATAGTATACGAGACAAATGTTGATTCCTATGATCTAGGTAAAACAAAGTATATTACTGAAATTTATTTTCAATATTTTATTAACTAATTATATTATTATATAATTTCATGGTGGTCTACGTATTTAAATAGGGAGAAAATAACGAGTTAGTTATTTATTTATAAAATACATTATCATAAGAATTTTCTTATTGATAATTAATATTAAAATTAATTGATTTATTGGAATTTATTTGGTAGGTCCACTAATGCACGTTGTCATATTTCTTTGTCTTTGTTAATTTATAAAATAAACTCTTAAATTCACTCTTTAAATGTGTTTAAAATGAGGAATCTTTATATAAGCAATAATGAAGCTAAAATAAGAAAGAAATAATACTAATAATATATAATTAAGTTATAAATTTTAGAGATTTTATAATCATATCTTGGAGATTCTATGATCATATTTGGAGATTATATAAATCATAGAGAATTAACTAAAACGATTCTTTCCTTTAACAATCTTAACTCTTTTTTTTTCTTGTAGTGGTGGGAATCTCAACTTCATCACCCATACCATATATCTGGATATTCCTTGAATCTTGAGACTTCTATTCAAAATCGAATATCGAGAAAGACTAGAGGTAATGTCATGATTATATAAGTCTTTGTAGCTATATAATTATTGAATCTTGAGTACTTCTATTCAAACTCGAGTATCAAGCAAGACTAGAGGTAATATCGGGATTATACAAGTCTGTGCAAAAGTTGTTGGACAATTATGACCCATAGCGTCACTATTTGTACAGATCATGGTGTTGTTGTACAAATTAACTATGTGATAAAGGATATTGCTCTCTTATCATTTGTGATTAGATCACCATGATGTATAAATGATAGGAGGTCCCTGTGATTTGTTCATGGATTGAGAAGATATGAGACAGTATCAGTCCACGAAGGATAAATAATTAAATATCCCTAGTCAGAGTATTATCGAGATTGGACATCGATAAATGCGTAAAAGACTAGTATTACACTTGTGCGCGTTGTGAGGGCATAACGACATAGTTCTCATATATTTGGGTATATGATACTCATGCAAGTGTAATAGGAGGTTGTGTTTTACCGATGGTACGGGAAACAGCTTCACTCTGGATAGACCCCATCGGAATTCCATTGGTAGTATGACTATGTGTCTATGGAAGTCCGAAATCAGGGTAGGTGTATTTGGTCTTAACCTGAGACTTGCACCGCTAATACTTGCGAAAATCAATATACTTTGGTTTTGGTCGTCCAGGGCTTTAACCGGTTCTGTGTACGCCTCTGCTGGGTATATTGAGAATCATAGTGTGTTGGGTGTGATGTCAAGACGGAAGTATCACTCCAGTCATATGGAGATGATGATCACGCAGAGATACAGAACTGGTTCTCTAAGGGTTGCAACCATCTGGATAATATGACTTGGTCATGATTATCCGATAATAAAGAGACTAGTTGCTAGTGATCCGATATATGCTTCGTACGAGGCAGACACTGTACCAGCCCCAGACATTGCATGTGATCATCCGATACTGTATCGAAATACGCAATACTACGTATACTACGCCTGATATAAATCGCTTATTCCTGTAAGCATGTTTCTGGAGAATTGGGTAGGCATGGCGCTTTGCTAGAAGCCAACATTGTCTTGTAAATCGGTACAAATGTAGTACTAGGTACTTACGTGTTCGGATAGTCCGACGACCGAATTTACTGCCAACATATCCAGGGATCTCATGGGTCGCTTCCCGAAGATTCACCGATGACGTATGACTCGCACTTTATTAATCTGAGATTAATTTGATGAGAGAGTGAAAATTAATCTGGGATTAATTACGGAGATATTTTATCTAGGATAAAATATCATTTAAAGAGAGAGAACGATTAATTTGGAATTAATCGATAAATTAATATATTCGATATATTAAACGAAATTGGATTTCGACGCGGAATTAAAATTAGATTTTAATTCGGGAGAACGAATTAATTTAGAATTAATTCGTTAGCGACGTGAATAGTGATTTTGCTGGGCATAATCATTTAATTGTGTCGCAACGGAAAATTCGTTAATTTGGAATTAGCGAACCCGAGCCCGAGATTGTTTGCAAGCGCATTCACATTTCGAATTCGAGTGCGGCACGCAAGTCAAATCAAGTGTCAAATCGCTAGTCACATCAAGCGTCAAATCATTAGTCACTTTGAGTGATGTGACAACTTGTCACTTGATTGATTGAGTGATGTGACTTGATGGAAGTGGTTGGAAAGCTTTTTGAAAGCTGGATTGACATATATTATTATTTTAATGTTTGGTATATGTTATTTGATTTTGGAAATCAATTAAAATCATAACACTTTTTCTCTCACTCTCTCCCTCCTTTTGGTTCACGGTTTGGAGCCATTTTAGCTATTCTCTCTCTCTCGGCCTTGGAGGCCTTCTTCTTCCCTTCTGTTTCTGGTTTCTGCCGAACAATAGAGGAAAAGTAATGGTGGTTTTTGTGGAAAAAATCACCAAGTGCTAGCACACAAAAGGGTCTTGCGAAGGTGATAGGGAAACCCACCCGTGAGCTTGGAATCACCATGACAAAGCTTGGAGCTTGGATTCTTGAAGATGGCCGAATCATGGAGGACAAAAAACAGTGGACTGCCGTGAGCTGTTGGAGGGAAGAAAATTGTTTTTTGTTGTCCACCGCATCGCTCAACCGCTCGATGTAAGTATTCCGCAACTTCCTCGATTGTATTCACATGTGTTTTTATGCTTTATATTCGATCCTCGGGACCGTAGAACTCCAACAATGGTATCAGAGCGAGTAAAAGCATGAAATATGACTTAGGGTTAAAATTTGGGTAAAATGTATTTGAGCTTGATTTTATGAAATTGGATGATTAGTATGCTTAAATGTGTTTTAATTAAGGATTGATTGGATCAATTTGATGAAATGTTATTTGGAACAATGTTTGCCCAAATTCTTAGCTTGGCCGAGAATATGAATGCCCTAAATTGTCTTGGATTTTTGATTTTTGATTCATTGGATGAGTTGGAATCATTCGGGAATGTGGATTTAATGTTGATTTGGATTTAATTGGATTGAATTTGAATTGGACATAAAATTCCCCTCCAAAGCTGAGACTTTAATAAGCATGAATGGGTTTGATTTTTGTTAAATTGTGTTGGACATGATTTAATGATGATAAGCATGATTAATTAGGCTAATTTGGTGTTTTGGAAATATTGATTTGGGTAATTAATTATGCTATACACTTGGAATAATTAAATTGTGAAATTGGATTTTGTAATTTAATTAAATTGGGCTAATTGGGCTTGGTTGTACCAAGTTAGGTTTAGGCTAAATTGGTTGGATCCAATTGGGCCCAAAACCGCTTCCATAAAGCCCAAATGCGACTAATGGACCTTAATTATTTAATTGGGCCAAATGGGCCTAAATTGATTTCAAGGCTTATGGGGTTACTCCTTGATTGGGCTTTGGTTATTGGGTTTGACCTGAGTTGACCAAAAGTCCACGCCTTATGAAATTAATTAAAAGCCCATTGGACTTTAATTAAATTGACGTTGGACGTTAATCGGGCTTTGAGACCCGAACGATTAAATTTGGAATTTAAGTCGTAAAGGTTTATTAATAAAGTGTAGTATTAAATTTGGAATTAAATAAATGAATTAGTATTAAATACATATTAAATTGGATTTAATGTTGTAGTTTAATTTAATTCAAGAATTCGTACTTTGAGTACTTATTCGCAAAACGAGTTTGACTCGAGCAAAATCAAATCGTTGTTTGAACATTGGATGATCATTAATTATCAGATTAATTAATTGGATTAGATTGATTGATAACATGCTTGTGTGAATACATGGTTGCGATGCATGAATAATGTATATCGGATGTATATTAGATGGGTGGAGCAATTTTAGAAATTTTTGTAATAAATTTGGAATTTATTAATTGGACCTGCGTGTCCAGCCTATTACCTCTTTTCTCATTGTATTTCTTTTCTCTCCTATTCCCCTCAATGTAAATGAGGTTTCTTTAGAAGTGTAGTGTAAGGGTAGAAGTAAATACTTGTGCTAGCGGGAGAGAGGAAAGAGAGAGATTTGATCTAGGATCAATGTGTTAAGTATCGATCCGCATATCATTATTACTTTATTCATATGCGCTTTATTATGTGTTTAGAATGCATGTTTAAGGGTGTATGATGATGAGACCTTAACAAAGATAATAAATTGGTTGCCAATTTGCACGCGAAAAACCCTCACAAAATATTAAGCGTTTTTCCTTCCATTGAGTGATTCTTACTCAAGATCTAAGACTGGCATTGGCTTGTTGGCCAAAGTCAAGGCCTTTGTCCGTCGAGGATGTGTTTGAATCACGAAGGCTTTGTTCCATATTGGTGTCTTGTCCAAGTTGTGGTTTGTTGGCCAAAGTCAAGACCACTTCTTGTCCTTCGACATTGATTACGAAGCTTTCCATGGTCAATGGGTCACGCTTAACTGGGATCACTAAGTTTGTTGTGCCAAAGCCAAGGCTTAGTTGATTCAGAGGAAAAAGGTTAGGCAATATATTGGATATATTGGCATATATAAGATATATGTTTCGGACTTGGATATCCCCTACTGGATCTAGGAATTGGATTGGATCCAATTGATCTTAGAGATATACCTAGTTAATTATCATACAATTTGTTGGCCAAAGTCAAGATTGTGTGATATTTAACGGGATCCTAGCCCGCTAGGAAACACGGTTTCCCGAGTACTCGACAGAGAGTTAGAGGCTCGCCGAAAAATAGTGGGAGGCAAGAATTGAATTTGCAATATTCGTTTAATAACTTGCCATACGCTCTCATTCATAAATATCATTCGTCAATTAAATGTTAGTTGGACTAATATTTAAATTGTTGTTTTTAATTAACAGTTGGACTGTATTCAATCTATTAAATTATAGTTGATTAAAATAGTTGGACTATAATAATCATTATAATAAATAGTACCTAAATCATTGATTAAATAGTTGGACTATTAGAATCAAGATAAAAATGAAAGATTGACATTTAAAACATAATCCTAGGGAAAATGTATTTAAATGGTTTAATTTTCAAAATTGGGAATACATTTCAGGATGGTCCTGGAAACTAATAAGTTACTTTATTTGATAAAATAACATATTAGGCCTAAAGCCCGGAGCTAAGCAAATAGTAGAGCATAATCTTTGGAAGATTTATGTGATGATAAGTTTAGTGCTTAATCCATTATACTTGTCAATTAGACTCCTTAATTTCTTTATCAGAACTAAGGATCAGATCCTTAAAGTATGATATTGAAATTGAAGGATCTTCATAAATCTATATTTAGATTTTAGAAGTAATAAATTGCAATAATAAACTCGTGGAGAGTTAAAGACTATTCTCAAGGAGACAAAGTCAAAGTTTGCAATATGTCAAGAAGCGCAAGGCGCACCTTACTTCGACATTCCAGAAGGCCAAGGCTAGGCCGAACGCTTCTGGAATGTGAAAAGGGCAAAGGCAAAATCATTATAATCTTCTAGGAAGATAAATGACATATCCCAAAATGTCTGCCTAAAATGTGGCAAACGGGATCGCAGAAGCTTAACTGCCGTTTGGACAAAGCAGACATGAAGGAATAGAAGACGAGCAAGGCTTTGACTTCAAACATATTTGTTATAAATATGTTCACTACTAGTATTGAAATTGGATTTTAAATATTTAGTGTGGTACATAAATATGTATTGATGTTCAGAATCTGCTATGAGCAGGATACTGACTTCAATTGAGATTTATCTGCGAATCGGAAACGGGACAACTGTCGCTGTTTTAATCATAGATACCTAATTTTAGGAACTACCCTTCGGGTGTGTACTTAAATTAGGAAACTGTTATAATGTAACTAGTTTGACTAGATACATTATCTCTATATCAGGGTTTAACCCGTTGCGGGTATACCTTTATATTCTAGAACACTAAAGTATTTCATTATATAAATATGATATTGAGATAAACACATTAGATGTGAATAACAGTATTTATATTTTGAATATAAATAAAATCTCAAACATATAACATGACAAACAAATAGCTCAAACTGATTTGATCAGAAGAAGCTTGTATGTGGCATTGTTGTATGGGACACAATTTAAACAAGACTCGTATATCCGCACTTTCGAAGAGTGGGTACTAGGACTAATTTGATTCTAATCAAATAAAGTCTATGAATCTAGTTTATTGGGCAAAGTGCCTAAAACACTATTTACTTGGTAAAAGTGCAAATGCCACCGATCTGTAAGCCCTAATTCATAGTGAAGCTAGTGGGCCCATGTCTAGCTAGGCTAGAGGTGGATATGAATATTTCGTGACCTTTACGGATGTGGCATCGCGTTATGGTTATGTGTCTCTTTCGAAACACAAATCGGAAACCTTTTATGTTTTCGACACGAAATAGACAAACAGATCGGCTAAAGTATTAAACCATCACGGTTAGACCATGATGAAAATACTTAAGCAAATAGTTTCTAATATACTTGAAAGAGTATAGTATTCTTTCAATGAGGACTCCTCCCGGAACACGTCAATTTGACGGTGTGTCTGAACAGGATAAACCGAATTTGTTGGACATGATAAGGTTAATCATGAGTCGCTCTGAGCTACAATTTCCCTCAATGGATACGCATAAACAATGCATAACTTATTTTGAATAAGGTTCCATAAAAATCTGTTTGACAGACTTCATATTAGATATGAACAGGAAAGAAACTGGGTTTCTCATTCCTGAATATTTGAGATGCTAGGCATAAGTTTGGATGATACCAAACTAGAACCCAAATCGGATAAGTGCCTAAGTTGTTGGTTATCATAGGGAAACCAAAGTATAGTACTTATACAACTCACTAGAGAATAATTTAATTGTTGCTCGCCATGCGGTTTTCCTAAGAGGAATACCTATATGCAGTGGTAAGTGTGAGGATAGTAAAACTCGATGAAAATCGGAGTAATACTATTCAAGGCACCGAATCCTAATGGAACACAAATAGTTCATCAAGGATGTAACTATACCATAATCTTCGAATACACAAGAACCACGTAAGTCGGAGAAAGTCAGAAAACAACCTGGGGTATAGGTTTCAGATCCCACCTCGTTAAGATGTCAATCTTATTGAGGAATACCAACTGACTACGTATGAGGAAGTGATACAAGGTATCGACTCCCTAATTATGGCAAAGTGCCATGACATCCAAAATGGATTCCATGTATACCAACTATGTTTAGACACTAGTTGATGTACCGCAAGGCATTGTGCCTATTGGTACTATATAAGTCTTCAAGGAAGACATACGTGGAAGGCAACATACCTACGTACTAATCTAGGCTTGTAGCGAAAAGGTATCGTTATCAACATTGTGTTGATTACAACGAAATCTTTTAACTGTTGCCACGATAAATCCATTTGGATAATGCTTGCTGATGCTGCATGTTTCATTTATGAAATATGGCAGCTAAATGCCAAGACCACTTTCCTTAACGGAAACCTTTTGGAGGATGTTTACAACATCCTGACGGTTTTGTCGTACCAAAATAAACAAACTAGGTTTGCAGGTTAATCGATCCATGTTTGGATTGAAGCAAGCATTAGATTCTTGGAATTATCATTTTGATGTAATCATAATGGTGTATGATTTAATTCAAAACGAAAATGATTCTTGTGTATATAAGAGGGTTAGTGGGAGAGCACTGACAATGAATGTCCTGTATAAAATGAGGACATGTCATTTCTTGGAAATGAAATTCCCATATTACAATCGATGAAAGATTGGCTTTCGAGAAAGTTCTCCGTAGAATTCTTGGTAGAAACAACCTTTATTCTAGGAATAAAGATCTATCGGGATAGATTTAAAGTTGTTGATACTCTCCGAGAACTCGTACATTGAAATAAATATACGTGACATGGTGTCTCATACGCTTTGAGCATATGAAGTCACAATCGGGCCAATCCTAGTGATGGTCACTGGATTGATATTAAAAACATCCATTAGTATCGTAGAGAGACTAAGGATGCTGTCTTATACTATGGAGATGGATGATGAGTGGTATTTCTATCATATTTCCCACTCATTTAACCTAATATTTTGTATAGTTTCTTGAGTCTTGTGAATATTTTGATGTGTTTTGTGTTAATGTAGAGATAAATAAAGTTTAGGAAGCATTGGAGACAATTTTGGGGCCAAAATGGACAAAAATGGACAAAAAAGGGCAAAATCGTCATTTCAGCGTCGCGACGCTGAAGCCTTGCGCGTCGCGACGCCCAGCATGCGCCGGAATTGCTAATGTGCCCATGGACACGTGGACCAATCAGAAAATTTGCTAACATGCGCAGCTTGCTAACGTGCGCCGATCATGCTATCTTGCGCCGTGCCACTTGTCGAGATCTAACGGTGCCGACAATCGCCCTCCACACGTCAGCGTGACGTTAAGCAATGACGTCATGAACAGTGCCACGTCATCGGATAAGAATCTGAGCCGATGAATCAGCGCGTGACACGTGTCACAATATTGCTGCCGACAGACGTGTGGTCAACCGCGTTGGACTCCGCGTGGACTGTTTCCAGCGTCGTGACGCTAGTGCATTTTTAGCGTCGCGACGCTGGACCAAAATATGCCTGTAAAAGGAGGCCGCCAGATTCATTTTTCTTCATGCTCTCCTTGGAAATTCTCCCTGATTTTATAAGAAGCATCTATTTTTGTATATATAACTATTATTTTTAATTTATGTATTTTAATTTTTAGTAATAGTAGTTCTCTTCTTCTACCTTTCTTTTTAATGTTTAGAGTTAATTTTCTACTGGGGATAAGGTGAAGCTTTTATTATTTTAATTAGATTAATCTCCCTTAAATATAATATGGAAATTATAATTTAAAATATAAAAGATTACCGCCTTAATGGCGTGGTTTTATTTATTTGACATAATGTGGCACCGCCTATATGGCTGGTTTTTTAGGTGACAGGTAATTACCGCCTATATGGCTGGTTTATGTTCAAATACTATTACCGCCTTTATGGCTGGTCGGACATAATTTGACTTAATAAGGAATACCGCCTTTATAGCTGGTCGGTAATATCATGTTTAATTTATGTATTATATTAAGGGAGATATCTAAATTATAATTAGTAAAAGTGGATCCCCAACCCCCATCATTTTATTTTATTCTAGGGAAGTGATGAAACACAATACACACACTTAATAATTGATTTTCATTTTATGGGTAGTTCTTTAGTTTGTTTATTAAGTCTAAGCTTAATTCGTCTTGTTAACTGGCAATTAATAGGATTGATGGGGTAAATCTAAAATTAACTAGACATAGAGATTTTAGGTTTCAGCCTTAGATTCAATAGCTCACGATCTTCCTTGAGGATAGATAACCCTTTAATAGATTCCTTACAGGATAGGAATATACCTGTCGGGCGGGTGGTAGCCATATTTCGAACTTAATCTTAATGAATCCAGGTAATTTGGTTGACATAGGAATATGGTTCAATTGGGTTATACTGGGTATTTGCGTCTGACCATCGGAAGAGGCTTTTGCATATTTTCGTATTCCAGGTTAGCAAACTGAATTAGTACACATAAATAAGAGAATCAATTCATCTTTTAACAGTATTGTGTGGAGTCACGACCCTAGATCTTTTGAGTCTGTTTATTTATTTTCCTTAGTATTTTCTTTTGTTTATTTTATTTTTATTAAGCAATTCCACATTCAACCAATCAAAGCAATCAATTCCCTTCTCTTCTTAATTAGATATTGTAAATAAATAGATTCAATAATTAATAACAACAGTAGGAATTAAGTCCTCGTGGGATCGATATTTTATACTACTTGAACGATACGTGCGCTTGCGTTATACGCGTGTGTTTGCACCGGTCAAGTTTTTGGCGCCGTTGCCGGGGACTTATATTTCTTGAGTTGTTAATTTGAAGCTATCTAATTTACTTGTATCTAATTTTCTTTATTTTTATCTGTAATTTTTATTTCTTTCTTTTTCAGATGATTGAAAAAATGGAACATTACTGGGAGATTGAAAGATTACGAGCTTTACAAGAATATACACCCCAAATCTGGGAGCAACAGTCCAGTTTTCTGAGGCCTGTTGTCCAGCCCAACAATTATCACTGGATGCCAGAACCAAGCAATGCTACATTTGCTCATCAGAACGAAATGGGGAGATGTGTAATTTGTGATGGTAACCACCCGAGCGATCAATGTATTTACCTTTCAGAGTGGCAGAACTATCAGAATCATTCAAGATACGAAGAACCATCATATTTTCCATCTTATCCACCATCCACCTTTGATCTTTACCAACAACCAGAACCATCAGAGAAAGAACAGATGATTCATATGCTCAAAGATTGGTTTGAAACAGCTCAAATTGATGCACAAATTCAGAGTAACGCAGAATCCATACAGAGGATGACAGATCAAATAAGACAATTAACAGAAAACCAGAATTACATACCTCAAGAACAATTTTCAGATGACACTGATGAAGCCTTTGAGAACCAATCAGTTCACAATGACACTTCAACAGATGAGGAGGCTGAGCAATATCAACAACCAGAGGTATCAGTTCAGGAGCCCGAACCGGCAAAGTCTCGATTTGATTTTTATTATTCTGACTCTGACAATGAGGAAGCTGATCTATTTGTACCAACTGCACCAACAACGGAGGATCAAACTTTCAATCCTCAAAATGAGGATCTTGGAGCATGCTTTACCATGATATTTGAAGAAGATCTACCTGAGCCAATCAATTCACCCGAATCAGAGGATGAAGACCTAATGTTTGACTCATCTTTTCATCATCAGGTGGAGCATGAAGCAAAGCAAATGGAGGAGCAAATGCCTGACCTTAATAAAGATCCAGATCATTCAGGAGAAACATCGCTGTTTTGGGGAGTACAAATCAAAGATATCGCCCAGAAGCTTGACAGAATGGAACTTCCATTCCAAGTCAAGCACCATACGAGACCTCCTGATTTTCTTTATTTCTTTGTAGGAATCACTGGAGTAACAAGGAGCAAAAAGGTGGCACGAGGACTGAATGAGATAAAATTCTTTTTTCCACTTTACCGTTGGAAGAGAACCTTCAAAAGCAACGCTCACGGGATTGTTTTTGATCGGACATCTAAAACGACATTGAAACCTTCTTAACAGATGAATTTCAGTCACGTCTGGCTGAAGACGAAAAATTTAGCGCTAGCAGGGAGGCAACCCATGCAATTTGTTGTAATTTATTTTCATATTTTGTGTGAACTTTTTAATTTTGTGTGTTAGTTTTGCAGGAAAAATAAAAAAGGAATTTTTCAGGACAAAGCAAGCCAGTACAAGTGGGAATTTTCAAAATAAAAATTTGACAAAATCACGAAGATACAAAGTTGATCCAGAAGAGACGGCCAAGTAAGGAGACATCTCTTGAGACGCGTCCCTATGGATCTATCAGTCGCAAGACATGGTTTTGCCAAAAAAAAAAAATCTTGCATCAAATCCCTAACCCTAAAGAACCGAGTGTCGCGACGCTAGGCAATTTTCAGCGTCGCGACGCTGACTTGAAATCAGAGACACAAAACAGGGTGTTGACAACATCTCATTTCACTCTTCATCTTCTTCAAATCTTCAAACACTGCAACACCCATAGCCAACCTTCATCCTCAACCACCAACCACACAAAGCCGAAACTCACTTCCAAACACCAAATCACCACCAGCCGTACCAACATCACCAAGATCCAGCCACCACAGCTGAGCATCCATCCCCACCGTGAGCCTCACCACCGAGATCCACAGCCGCAATCTTCGCCAAGTCAAACACCAAGCCTTTACCGAGCCTTTGACCGAGATCTATCAAACCCATCATCATCTTCTTCTTCGAAATCAATCACCATCACCGAAACCGCAAAAGCCGAGAACCTCCACAGCAACCCAATCGCCGAGCGCATCAACAAACACCACGAGCCACCCTTGCCGTGACCGAGCCCTTCTTTCGCCGAGTCAAAATCGAGCCATCATCATCGACCACACCAGCCATCACCACCCAAACAGCAGCCGAAACCAGAATCCATCACCTTAGACCAAACCGAGAAGCCGTGAACCACCAAACCGAGCCACCAACGACCCTAGCCAAACCCCATCGCACCAAGCCATTGCCGAACCATCCACTATTCACCGCACCTGTACCAGCCAAGAGCCACATATGCCGAACCCACAACCAAAACCGAGAAGCAGCAAATCAACCCAAGTCCAAACCGATCCGTATCCTCCACAGCCAAAATCAAAACTGAAATTACGGTAATGATTTGATAAAAATTTGATTTGGTAATTGGGATTGAATTCGGTGATTTGGTTGATTATGACTTGGTATTGCGAGAATTGAAATTGCGAAGTGTTGATATTTGACAAATTGATTCGTAATAATTAGGGGCGAAGTGTGGAGAAAGATTGATATTTGGAGTGTTTGGTGATTGAGTGTTTTGTGTTGTTGAGGTTTTGTGGAAAAACAGAGGTGATTCTGTCAAAAATTTTTACTAAAAAAATGGTCGAATAGCGATCGTGGTAAGAATCGTAATTTGGACATAAATCTTAATCGGTAATTTCTCCTGTAAAATTTCAGTTAACCAGGTATTATCTTCTAAACTCTTCTTCTACTGTTTAAGACATTGAGGACAATGTCTCATTTAGGTTTGGGGGAGGGAATTAGTTGATTAATATCTTGTTTTTAGTTTTTATGTTGTTTTTATTTTTAGACCAAAATTTTTCGAAAAATACAAAAAATTGAAAATTTTTCAAAAATTACAAAAATATTTTGCATTTTTGTGTTTTTTATTTTGACTAAAAAGGTGACATTGGTAAGAGATAGCCGAGTAAGGAATTTCCACTCTTGAGACGTATCTCAAACCTATTTCGAAACAAGTTAATTTGTGTTTATCTCATTTTAAATTATTTAATTTGTGAATTCTCCATAACACTGACTAAAATGGATCTTCATATGCTCAGTTGGCAGATATTATCAACATGCATAGTAACATACGGACATGAGCTGTAATTGAAAAGTTTGTATATTCAGTGCCCTAGTTTAATTGTAGGAAGCATCTCTAAATAGCAATGGAGTTAAAAAAAAAATTTATGTTGTTCAAAAATAAAGTATCTAAGATCCGGGTTATTAAGTCTGTAAGGGTGTTTTAACACCTAGTGCCTAAAACCAACTGGTTTGGGAGTCACTGGCCCAAAGCTCGTTACATGGATCGAAGATGCTTGCAAAAATATATATATCTGAAGTCTGGGTAATTAAGTCCGTAGGGGTGTCTTAACACCTGGTGCCCTAAAGCCAACTGGTTTGGGAGCCACCGACCCAAAGCTCGCTACATAGACGGAAGGTATTGTATATAAATAAAAAGTCAAAATTCAGAAAAATCAAAGAAAAAATCAGAAAAATCAGAAAAATTATTCCACTGCTACAAAAAGGTGTGAAATCTAATAGAACTTTAGGACAAAAATATTACTCTCTTATCAAATGCACTTATGACTGTTGTGGGCAAAAATGAGTTGATTAATATTTTGTTGGCTGTGAATAAGAAGAATGGTAAAAATAATCGGAGAATTTACTTATTTGGTAATTTAGAATGAAACAAAACAACTAGTAACTTGGAGTAGAAGTTTCAGCTAATTAGTCACTAACTTCTTTATTCTCTTTTCTCTTGTCTTTTTGCTTTTGTGTGCATTAGTTTCACTACCTTTTTACTTTTGTAAAATGTTTGTGGGTATCATTGCTGTAAACCCTCACGAGACTACAACTCGTCCACTAGGGACACCTAGGGGTTTAAAGGCTTGTTGCATACGCTAAATGCAACCGTGATCCCTACGAAAGTGGCTGAGTTAAATTTTAATTATGTTATTTTATTTTATGTTTTGCTCGAGGACTAGCAAAATGTTAGGTTTGGGGGTGTGATGAGTGGTATTTCTATCACTATTTCCCACTCATTTAACCTAATATTTTGTATAGTTTCTTGAGTCTTGTGAATATTTTGATGTGTTTTGTGTTATTTTGTAGATAAATAAGTTTAGGAAGCATTGGAGACAATTTTGGGGCAAAATGGACAAAATTGGACAAAAAGGGCAAAATCGTCATTTCAGCGTCGCGACGCTGAAGCCTTGCGCGTCGCGACGCCCAGCATGCGCCGGAATTGCTAATGTGCGCTGTGGACACGTGGACCAATCAGAAAATTTGCTAACATGCGCAGCTTGCTAACGTGCGCCGATCATGCTATCTTGCACCGTGCCACGTGTCGAGATCTAACGGTGCCGACAAGCGCCCTCCACACGTCAGCGTGACGTAAGCAATGACGTCATGAACAGTGCCACGTCATCGGATAAGAATCTGAGCCGACGAATCAGCTCGTGACACGTGTCACAATTATTGCTGCCGACAGACGTGTGGTCAACCCGCGTGGACTCCGCGTGGACTGTTTCCAGCGTCGCGACGCTAGTGCATTTTCAGTGTCGCGACGCTGGACCAAAATATGCCGGTAAAAGGAGGCCGTCAGATTCATTTTTCTTCATGCTCTCCTTGGGAAATTCTCCCTGATTTTATAAGAAGCATCGATTTTTGTATATATAAATATTATTTTTAATTTATGTATTTTAATTTTCAGTAATAGTAGTTCTCTTCTTCTACCTTTCTTTTTAATGTTTAGTAGTTAATTTTCTGCTGGGGATAAGGTGAAGCTTTTATTATTTTAATTTAGATTAATCTCCCTTAAATATAATATGGAAATTATAATTTAAAATATAAAAGATTACCGCCTTAATGGCTGGTTTTATTTATTTGACATTATGTGGCACCGCCTATATGGCTGGTTTTTAGGTGACAGGTAATTACCGCCTATATGGCTGGTTTATGTTCAAATACTATTACCACCCAAACAGCAGCCGAAACCAGAAGCCATCACCTTAGACCAAACCGAGAAGCCGTGAACCACCAAACCGAGCCACCAACGACCCTAGCCAAACCCCCATCGCACCAAGCCATTGCCGAACCATCCACTATTCACCGCACCTGTACCAGCCAAGAGCCACCTTTGCCGAACCCACAACCAAAACCGAGAAGCAGCAAATCAACCCAAGTCCAAACCGATCCGTATCCTCCACAGCCAAAATCAAAACTGAAATTACGGTAATGATTTGATAAAAATTTGATTTGGTAATTGGGATTGAATTCAGTGATTTGGTTGATTATGACTTGGTATTGCGAGAATTGAAATTGCGAAGTGTTGATATTTGACAAATTGATTCGTAATAATTAGGGGCGAAGTGTGGAGAAAGATTGATTTTTGGAGTGTTTGGTGATTGAGTGTTTTGTGTTGTTGAGGTTTTGTGGAAAAACAGAGGTGATTCTGTCAAAAATTTTACTAAAAAAATGGTCAAATAGCGATCGTGGTAAGAATCGTAATTTGGACATAAATCTTAATCGGTAATTTTTCCTGTAAAATTTCAGTTAACCAGATATTATCTTCTAAACTCTTCTTCTACTGTTTAAGACATTGGGGACAATGTCTCATTTAGGTTTGGGGGAGGGAATTAGTTGATTAATATCTTGTTTTTAGTTTTTATGTTGTTTTTATTTTTAGACCAAAATTTTTCGAAAAATACAAAAAAATTGAAATTTTTTCAAAAATTACAAAAATATTTTGCATTTTTGTGTTTTAATTTTGACGAAAAAGGTGAAATTGGTAAGAGATAGCCGAGTAAGGAATTTCCACTCCTGAGACGTATCTCAAACCTATTTCGAAACAAGTTAATTTGTGTTTATCTCATTTTAAATTATTTAATTTGTGAATTCTCCATAACACTGACTAAAATGGATCTTAATATGCTCAGTTGGCAGATATTATCAACATGCATAGTAACATACGGACATGAGCTGTAATTGAAAAGTTTGTAATATTCAGTGCTCTAGTTTAATTGTAGGAAGCATCTCTAAATAGCAATGGAGTTAAAAAAAAAATTTATGTTGTTCAAAAATAAAGTATCTAAGATCCGGGTTATTAAGTCTGTAAGGGTGTTTTAACACCTAGTGCCCTAAAACCAACTGGTTTGGGAGTCACTGGCCCAAAGCTCGTTACATGGATCGAAGATGCTGCAAAAATATATATATCTGAAGTCTGGGTAATTAAGTCCGTAGGGGTGTCTTAACACCTGGTGCCCTAAAGCCAACTGGTTTGGGAGCCACCGACCCAAAGCTCGCTACATAGACGGAAGGTATTGTATATAAATAAAAAGTCAAAATTCAGAAAAATCAAAGAAAAAATCAGAAAAATCAGAAAAATTATTCCATTGCTACAAAAAGGTGTGAAATCTGATAGAACTTTAGGACAAAAATATTACTCTCTTATCAACTGCACTTATGACTGTTGTGGGCAAAAATGAGTTGATTAATATTTTGTTGGCTGTGTATATGAAGAATGGTAAAAATAATCGGAGAATTTACTTATTTGGTAATTTAGAATGAAACAAAACAACTAGTAACTTGGAGTAGAAGTTTCACCTAATTAGTCACTAACTTCTTTATTCTCTTTTCTCTTGTCTTTTTGCTTTTGTGTGCATTAGTTTCACTACCTTTTTACTTTTGTAAAATGTTTGTGGGTATCATTGCTGTAAACCCTCACGAGACTACAACTCGTCCACTAGGGACACCTAGGGGTTTAAAGGCTTGTTGCATACGCTAAATGCAACTGTGATCCCTACGAAAGTGGCTTAGTTAAATTTTAATTATGTTATTTTATTTTATGTTTTGCTCGAGGACTAGCAAAATGTTAGGTTTGGGGGTGTGATGAGTGGTATTTCTATCACTATTTCCCACTCATTTAACCTAATATTTTGTATAGTTTCTTGAGTCTTGTGAATATTTTGATGTGTTTTGTGTTATTTTGTGGATAAATAAAGTTTAGGAGCATTGGAGACAATTTTGGGGTAAAATGGACAAAATTGGACAAAAAGGGCAAAATCGTCATTTCAGCGTCGCGACGCTGAAGCCTTATGCGTCGCGACGCCCAGCATGCGCCGGAATTGCTAATGTGCGCCGTGGACACGTGGACCAATCAGAAAATTTGCTAACATGCGCAGCTTGCTAACGTGCGCCGATCATGCTATCTTGCACCGTGCCACGTGTCGAGATCTAACGGTGCCGACAAACGCCCTCCACACGTCAGCGTGACGTAAGCAATGAAGTCATGAACAGTGCCATGTCATCGGATAAGAATCTGGGCCGACGAATCAACGCGTGACACGTGTCACAATTATTGCTGCCGACAGACGTGTGGTCAACCCGCGTGGACTCCGCGTGGACTGTTTCCAGCGTCGCGACGCTAGTGCATTTTAAGCGTCGCGACGCTGGACCAAAATATGCCTGTAAAAGGAGGCCGCCATATTCATTTTTCTTCATGCTCTCCTTGGGAAATTCTCCCTGATTTTATAGGAAGCATCTATTTTTGTATATATAAATATTATTTTAATTTATGTATTTTAATTTTCAGTAATAGTAGTTCTCTTCTTCTACCTTTCTTTTTAATGTTTAGTAGTTACTTTTCTGCTGGGGATAAGGTGAAGCTTTTATTATTTTAATTTAGATTAATCTCCCTTAAATATAATATGGAAATTATAATTTAAAATATAAAAGATTACCGCCTTAATGGCTGGTTTTATTTATTTGACATAATGTGGCACCGCCTATATGGCTGGTTTTTAGGTGACAGGTAATTACCGCCTATATGGCTGGTTTATGTTCAAATACTATTACCGCCTTTATGGCTGGTCGGACTTAATTTGACTTAATAAGGAATACCGCCTTTATGGCTGGTCGGTAATATCATGTTTAATTTATGGTTTAGCGTTGCCAATGCATCTGCCATCTGATTTTCTTCCCGAGGAAAGTGCTGAAATTTGCAGTTAGGGATAGCATGTGCTAGGTTTCTGAGGTGGAATAAGTACGGCTTCAACCGTTCTTCTTTTAACTCCCATTCTCCTTGCATCTGTCGGATCACCAACATTGAATCTCCGTAAACATCCAAGTTCGTAGCTCTCAAGGCTATTAATGCAGTCAAGCCGAATGCACATGCTTCATACTCAGCCATATTGTTAGTTACCCTGAACGTCAACCTCTTGGCCATAGGCAAAGTCTCTCCCCCAGGGGTTACTATTACAATACCGATTCCGGCTCCTTTGCAGTTCACTGCTCCGTCAAAATACATCTTCCATCCTTGGACTGCTATAGCTTGGATTTCTTCGTCGGGGAATTCAAACTTGTACTGATCCCCTTCGACAGGTTGCAATGCCATGAACTCTGCCACGGCTCGTCCTTTAATCACCTTGGAAGTGAGATACTCAATGTCAAATTCAGTCAACAGTATTAACCATCTGCCCAGCTTTCCAACTAGTGAAGGCACCGAATGTAGATACTTCAAAGGATTCTCCTTTGCGACCACTTGGATCTTGTAAGACTGGAAATAGTGCGCGTAATTTCCTGGACACCCATACTACTGCCAGACAAATCTTCTCTACTTCCTGATAGCGGGCTTCGTACGGAAGCAGCTTCTTACTGAGGTAGTAGATGGCGTGCTCTACTCCTGTCTCATCGGCTTGTACCATCATCGCCCCCAGCGCTTCGGGTTCAATAGCCAAATAAAGCACCAAAGGTCTGCCCTGTTTCGGAGGTCTCAGGACGGGAGGTTTCACCAAATATTCCCTTATTCTGTCAAATGCTTCTTGACACTGCTCATTCCACTTTTCTGGCTGGTCTTTCCTCAACAGCTTTGAAGATAGGCTCACATACTGACGTCAGCTTGGCAATGAACCGACTGATATACTGGATTTTCCCAAGGAATGCTCTGACTTCTCTTTTTTTTTTCTAACCCAACGGGTATCCATGATGGCTTTTAAGACACAAGGGTCAACATGATGCATGTATGCATGAGATGCATGAGATGTATGCGATGCATGGAACATATAATTATGAAAAGAAACTTTAAACTACTTGGCCCATTATCATTTTAAAGTATTTAATCACACCATCACGCGGTGCAAACTTGTCCCAGTTGAAAAGGCCCAACAGGTTTACACTTTACAATGATATGGCTAAATGACTTCAAATGATAAAAGGCCCATTCACAAAGTGGCCCACCGGCATTTTAGAAGCTTTTGGCCCAACTGTCAAAGGACACAAACTTGCCCCAGTTTAAATGGCCCAACAAGTTCACATCTTTTGACAAAAGGTCCAACTGGATCCAAATGACGGCGGTCCAACAAACATAAAATAAATAACTACCGGTTCTTTCAAGGCTAAGTTTCACAAGTGGGTTCACGGGGCGCGTACAAAGGCTCTCGTTTGACGAAGGATTACCCACAACTAGGACTCCCCACTCAAGGGTTCAAGTGACCAAGTGAGTGCACCCTTTTTTATACCTTACGGTACGTGCCAACGAGTTACGGTGTGTGACTAACTGTCGAATGGATTTCCCGTTGTAGATTCCCCAGAGGGAAGGTGGAGCGAGGCTCTCTAAGTACCCAAGCCCCTTAGGCTCTTATCGCTTGGTGTCAGGAATAAACAACGAGTCCTCCAAACTAGTATGTCACAACGAGCTACAAGTAATGATTTATCTAGGTGCCTTCACAGCTTTTCCCCGAAGGATAGTGAGTGAAGGAAGACACCCAACCATCACTAGCTTCAACAAAGCCTTTGATTAACCCCCTCAACCCACTATAGAAATGGTCAACTAATGCACAAATTATACACATCACAAGACATGATTTCGAGGCCAATTCTCTAATTTCCCCAGTGGAGTCGCTAGACTGTAGACAACAGAACCTGGGCGACGCTGTTCTAAGCTCGCGGCCTAGTTGGGAAGTACAAAATAACATGGAGTCGCCACCCGGTGTGAACCGGGACAAAGATTTAAGGCCGCACTCACCCCTCGCAAGGGAAGACCTCAAACCGTTGGGTTCGGAATGGTCCCTTACTTATGTCACTTGTGATGATATAATTTGTGCAATAAACTAACTGAATCTATTCAACATTCATGCTCAAGGGTACTTAGATCTAACATGCTTTCATCCAAATAACTCCACGCAATATAACACAACGAGCATATTGAACCATTAAACCAAAGTAAACAAATAACTAATTAAACATAAACATAAACTAAACGAAACACATCATAAAGAATAAGAATGAAGAAACAACATGCCTAAATAACACAATCATGCTTTGAAAATTAAATAACAAGACTAAATTAACTCATGCTTAAATAATAAATAAACGGCCTAGAACTATGACATGCTCAAATACAAATTAGGATGAGACGAGATGCGTGCATCTTAAGTGGTACGTGGCATTGTATCCCGAGTGCAGACCATACTACCGTCCATTCGGAATCGGCTATGGAATTTACGTCCGGGTTTCCATCCGATATACCACAAAAGAGAACACATATCCCGCTCATCCAACAATCACATCATGCTTCAAACGACTCTCATGCAATTATATATCAAAATAAATAAAACAACAATAAAGAAGATAAGTAGAAAGGTGCCCTCAGGTCTAACCTCTTTTGTCGTCTAAGAAAGGGCGTTACACGTCCGTTGGAAGGGTGAATGATCCGCTACTCTTTTAGTTCACCAACTCAACGTCTTTCCTCGCTGTTTTTCTGTTCGGGCTGCTGTTTCAAGTCCGTTTCGCTGCTATGTTTCAGGTCACTGTCTTGATGGTTTAGCGGACTGTTTTGGGTGATTTTGAAGGCTTATGGAGGTGCGTTTGTGAGGATTTTTTAGGGAAACTTTATGGAGGTTTTGGGGATGGTGTTTAGGTGATTTTAGGACTGTTTTGTGGGCTAAGGACGCAACAAAAACTGACCAGAACAGAAGGTGAACTGCGGCAGTTCACAGGTGCAGTGGGGTGTTTTCAGGGACTGTTTTGGGGCTGCGAATGGGGCTGTGTTTGGAGGGTGTTTAGTGCGACTTTAGGGCTGTGAATAAGGTTTATTTGAGGGTGTTTTATGGCTGTGAATGGTGGCTGGAACTCGGCAATAGAGGGCTGTGTTTCAGGCTTGGGCGTGAGAGGGGATTGGTGAAGAAGAGGAGATGTGGCAATGGAGGTTATTGGATCTTGAAGGTGCGGCAATGGAGGCTTCAGGGGGATGCTTGGGCGTGAAATGGAGGCTTAAGAGAGTGCTTTAGGCGTGTGAGAGAGTGTGTATGAGCTAGGTTTTGAATGGGGGTTGAAGGCCTCTTTTTATAGGCAAAGAGAGAAGACTTTCCTAATTAGATTAGGAAGGAATCTCCTAATTGATTTCTAATAAGGAATGCATCTCCTAATTAGGATTTGGGATTGGATTTGATTTGGTAGGGATTTGATTTGATTTCTTTTATTTAGGTAAGGATTTACAAGATTTAAACATGTGATAAATATGCATATACCTAAATAAAGGGGCTTTGGGCGTGAATCACATCCTTTGGGCATGGATTTGGTTTGACTTGGTTAACTTGGGTATTTGGGCTTGGTTTGGGTTAGGTATGTGGTCTATGGGAGTTTTGGGCCTAAGGTGAGCTTAGAAACGGAGGTATAACAAGCAACCGAAGCGAAAACAACGAGATTAAATCCATCAAAAATTCTATTTTCCAACTTTACCCTTCCAACGTCCGTTTCCCGCGACTTTCATGACTAAAGAAGTAGTTGCCTCCATACGAGACTCATCATTGGGCTAATGTGTAAAAATACAATGCCTACAATAGGGATTTTAGGTTTCAGCCTTAGATTCAATAGCTCACGATCTTCCTTGAGGATAGATAACCCTTTAATAGATTTCCTTACAGGATAGGAATATACCTGTCGGGCGGGGGTAGCCATAATTGGAACTTAATCTTAATGAATCCAGGTAATTTGGTGACATTGGAATATGGTTCAATTGGGTTATACTGGGTATTGCGTCTGACCATCGGAAGAGGCTTTTGCATATTTTCGTGTTCCAGGTTAGCAAACTGAATTAGTACACATAAATAAGAGAATCAATTCATCCTTTTAACAGTATTGTGTGGAGTCACGACCCTAGATCTTTTGAGTCTGTTTATTTATTTTCCTTAGTATTTTCTTTTGTTTATTTTATTTTTATTAAGCAATTCCACATTCAACCAATCAAAGCAATCAATTCCCTTCTCCTTATAAATAGATATCTGTAAATAAATAGATTCAATAATTAATAACAACAGTAGGAATAAGTCCTCATGGGATCGATTTTTATACTACTTGAACGATACGTGCGCTTGCGTTATACGCGTGTGTTTGGACGGTCAATGGATAACTTGAAGTGATTGAGATCACTGTAGCAAGTTTCCTAACCGATAAAAATGACTATAAGTCGCAAATGGTACTATAAAGTTTGAATAACGGTACAGTGAGCTGGAAATCTTCCAAGCAAGATACTGTTACCGAATAAACAACAAACGCGGGTTATTGCTGCAGCTGAGGCAGCAATGGAAGCCTTCTGGATTAATAATAAATCTAATTAGATTAGATATAGTTCTGTTAGCAGCTGAGCTAGGCTTCAGCGCAGGCTAAAGAATTAATGGTCTCATCAACAATCCAGATATATACTTCGATATTCATATGATTCGTTCGGATCATACATCGTGGGGATGTGATGATCGTATAAATCGCATCAGACGATAATCATGCAAATCCGCTGACGAAAGTCTTTTCTCAGCAGTTTGAGCCAACCGTACATAGTTCGGGTGTCAGACACTCGAGTGACTGGCTATAGGCCAAGTGGGAGATTGTTGGACAATTATGACCCATAGCGTCACTATTTGTACAGATCATGGTGTTGTTGTACAAATTAACTATATGACAAAGGAGATTGCTCTCTTATCATTTGTGATTAGATCACCATGATGTATAAATGATAGGAGATCCCTGTGATTTGTTCCTGGATTGAGAAGATATGAGACAGTATCAGCCCACTAAGGATAAATCATTAAATATCCCTAGTCAGAGTATTATCGAGATTGGACATCGATAAATGTGTAAAAGACTAGTAATACACTTATGCGCGTTGTGAGGGCATAACATCATAGTTCTCATATATTTGGGTATAGGATACTCATGCAAGTGTAATAGGAGGTTGTGTTTTACCGATGGTACGGGAAACAGCTTCGCTCTGGATAGACCCCCTCGGAATTCCATTGGTAGTATGACTATGTGTCTATGGAAGTCCGAAATCAGGGTAGGTGTATTTGGTCTTAACCTGAGACTTGCACCGCTAATACTTGCGATAATCAATATACTTTGGTTTTGGTCGTCCAGGGCTTTAACCGGTTCTGTGTACGCCTCTGCTGGGTATATTGAGAATCGTAGTTAGTTGGGTGTGATGTCAAGACGGAAGTATCACTCCAGTCATATGGAGATGATGATCGCGCAGGGATACAGAACTGGTTCTCTAAGGGTTGCAACCATCGGGATAATATGACTTGGTCATGATTATCCGATAATAAAGAGACTAGTTGCTAGTGATCCGATATATGCTTCGTACGGGGCAGACACTATACCAGCCCCATGCCTTGCATGTGATCATCCGATACTGGATCGAAATACGCAATACTACGTATACTACGCCTGATATAGATCGCTTATTCCTGTAAGCATGTTTTTGGAGAATTGGGTAGGCATTGCGCTTTGCTAGAAGCCAACCTTGTCTTGTAAATCGGTACAAACGTAGTACTAGGTACTTACGTGTTCGGATAGTCCGACGACCGAATTTACTGCCAACATATCCGGGGATCTCATGGGTCGCTTCCCGAAGATTCACCGATGACGTATGACTCGCACTTTATTAATATGGGATTAATTTGATGTGAGAGAGAAAATTAATCTGGGATTAATTACAGAGATATTTTATCTAGGATAAAATATCATTTAAAGAGAGAGAACGATTAATTTGGAATTAATCGATAAATTAATATATTCGATATATTAAACGAAATTGGATTTCGACGCGGAATTAAAATTAGATTTTTATTCGGGCGAACGAATTAATTTAGAATTAATTCGTTAGCGATGTGAATAGTGATTTTGCTAGGCATAATCATTTAATTACGTCGCAACGGAAAATTCGTTAATTTGGAATTAGCGAACCCGAGCCCGGGATTGTTTGCGAGCGCATTCACATTTCGAATTCGAGTGCGGCACGCAAGTCAAATCAAGTGTCAAATCGCTAGTCACATCAAACGTCAAATCATTAGTCACTTTGAGTGATGTGATAACTTGTCACTTGATTGATTGAGTGATGTGACTTGATGGAAGTGGTTGGAAAGCTTTTTTGAAAGCTTGATTGACATATATTATTATTTTAATGTTGGGTATATGTTATTTGATTTTGGAAATCAATTAAAATCATAACATTTTCTCTCTCTCTCTCTCTCTCTCTCCCTCCTTTTGGTTCACGGTTTGGAGCCATTTTAGCTCTTCTCTCTCTCTCGGCCTTGGAGGCCTTCTTCTTCCCTTCTGTTTCTGGTTTCTTCCGAACAATGGAGGAAAAGTAATGGTGGTTTTTGTGGCAAAAATCACCAAGTGCTAGCACACAAAAGGGTCTTGCGAAGGTGATAGGGAAACCCACTCGTGAGCTTGGAATCACCATGACAAAGCTTGGAGCTTGGATTCTTGAAGATGGCCGAATCATGGAGGACAGAAAACAGTGGACTGCCGTGAGCTGTTGGAGGGCAGAAAATTGTTTTTTGTTGTCCACCGCATCGTTCAACCGCTCGATGTAAGTATTCCGCAACTTCCTCGATTGTATTCACATGTGTTTTTATGCTTTATATTCGATCCTCGGGACCGTAGAACTCCAACAAAAGTTGGTTTCCTTACTTGAGAGCAATATAAGATTAACGATCAATTAACAAGATACAGATCAACTCAGTGTTAGGGTTGGTACTCGGAGCGTCAATATGGATCGTATTTATGTCCAGTTCATGAATACGAACAATTCCCTTTTCCATAATATTATATATTTATGGTAACACCTCTTGTCTTTTATATATATATTCGATCTAATTTGATTAGATTGAAACTAAATCTGGTTTAGTGATATGTATATATTAGACAAAGACCCGAGGATTTACAACGTAGTGCGCAGTTACAACGTAAACTGTAATTGACATTGGGAAACATCACTATAAGTTTTATATTCTCAAATAAAGTTCCTGGTCAAGATTTACTGACACAGGTCGGTTAGTAAAATCCGCTGAGACCAGTACATGTCGTATATCGAGACTTGGTCTGGTGATTTATCCCAGTGAACTATGAGTCTTTGAAGATTCATATAGATATGTAGGTATTTATTCGATAAACACTGAACGACTTATCGAAGATTTCCTAATATATGGTACACCAACGTCAATAGAAATCTTCTCAAGTTGAGTAACATAGTGGTCCTTAGACTTGAGATACCAAAGTGGATATATGAGTTATCCTCCACACTTTGATGGCAGCCATGTCACCGATCTATTTAGGTCAGACCTCTGCCTGTTCGTTGGGTGTTGACTGATGCTCATGATATCCGGTGTGTATCAAGATATAATTCGTCAGTCCTGTGTACATGGCATATGTATCCTGTACGTGTTTGCGATCTTGTAAATCCATGGCTGTGGTACACTGCGGAAGCGAGTTTCAAGTGTTATTTATAGATCGTAAATTTATAAGTCGACTGTACTGTACCTCAGGGATTTGACATTTGTATCTATATCCCCGGTATGATATGGATTACCTGTGATGGAGGGATTATACGTATGAGATGACCTCGACTTGCATAGTTCAGCGAGATTATCCGTTATCATCATAATTTATGAGTTGGTGAATTATGGACACAGAATTGGATTCCGTGACGGATAAACCTGAACTTAGAGAGTCTCACTATATGAAGTGTACTCGTTGAGCACAAGACCAACGCGTTATGAATAATATTGATTATTCATAATATATTATCAGATTAAATTAGTTAATTCGAATAGTTTAATCGGTAAACCAAAATTCACATGCTAGGGTATTTTTTTGTCGTTCAAATGTGTATTTGTATTTGATACATAATTAGATTATATACAGATAAATTGACAAATGGTAGCTTGACACTTGTAAAGTTATTAATGATTAATTCAATTAATGAATTGAATTATTATTCTTGTAATTTGTACAAGTGTAAAGTAATGTTTTATTTAATATATATATTAAATGTAATATATGGTTAAATAAAATGCCAAATGTCATGTTTTTTTATTCAAGCTTTTTATTTGATAAAAGAAAATTGAATTACAAAAATTGTTATTTCCCCACCTAACACCACTTTTGATGAAAAAAGATTGTTTTATTTTTCGATTATTTTGTGTGGTTGGTTCACCAAAATTCTATCCCCCTCCACTTCACTTTTTAGGTTTTAAAAAGAAAATTATTTTCTTTCTTTTGTTGTGTGGTTGACTTGAAAATCCGTA
This sequence comes from Zanthoxylum bungeanum, assembly GCA_019454045.1. Classification (NCBI taxonomy): domain Eukaryota; kingdom Viridiplantae; phylum Streptophyta; class Magnoliopsida; order Sapindales; family Rutaceae; genus Zanthoxylum; species Zanthoxylum bungeanum. The sequence goes on along the minus strand of SKCR01021769.1, from coordinate 152,474 downwards.
TCTTCTTACTCCTTCAAAAACACCCAATGAAGAAAGAAAGAAGAATCACGCACACAACAATAAAATTTGAAGAAATTAGAAGATTAAAGGTAATCTTTGAGTTTCTTTAACTTAGAAAATTATTTCATTGTTGTTCTTGTGTTTTTTCAATGGTTGTAGAGATGTTTTTCTACTTTGATTTTGGGATTTTTTTGGATTGGATGATGGATTGAGAAGCTAGGTGCATATGTAGACATTATTGAACTAGATTACGGTAATTTGGGTTCAATTTTTTGTTGGACAAATTTGCCATTCTAGATTGTAATGACCATTCTTATTATGCATAGAATTGTTCTCGAGTTCTTCTTTTGTGGGGACCTCAATTGGGTCTTGGATTAATTTGATTAATGCTAAGAAAAATTGGATTTAAGCATGATATATGGACTATTTCATTACATGTTCAGACCTGGAAATTCTGTTTTTTTTTTTAAATGAAACATATGAGTTTTGGATGTGTATTGGGTATTAGGTAATTTCTGAAAATTATTTCTAAGTGAAAACGGTGAAAAATGGCGTTATCGGGTGCGTTTTAAGCTTACCGAATAACTGACCTGGGCAGCCCCCATGTGGTCTCGGTTGGTCGGTTCGACTAAAACACGTTTATATTATTTTACGGAAAATCATTTCCGTAAAAGTTTCCTAATATTTTCATTATTAATTTTGTCGTTATATGATATCGAATAATATGTTTAGGTGAAATACGAATAAATTATAGATATATGATATCGAATAATTTATTCGGTAACTTTAAAAGTTTTAAACTTATGATTTCGTCCGACCGCGCTTCCGCATCATATGACCCCAACAAAATGGTATCGGAGCGGATCTGGTCCTACATCCATCACATATTTCATACTTGATATATGATATATAATCCAACTATGATGTTTGCACATGCTTGTAATAAAGATGTTTTTTGATTTTTCAGTTCTACGCTAACATGAAACATAATGGAGATTTAATGGTTAAGTTAAATTATGTTTTCATGAGTAGAATTAAATTATTGAGAAATTGATCTAGATTAAATATCTGCATTTGATGTAGAGTAAAACCCACTTTAGGAATATCCCCGCTTAATAAGGTTTTTTAATAACTAATATTAGAAATACTTATTTCTTGATCCGCCTTGTCAGTACAGATGTGAATGATTTCCTGATGCTATAGCTGTATCGTGCCAAAGCTGTGCAGTTATGGCTGATGGTAGTTCATTTGCACTGGTAGAACTTATATGATAAGAGATAAATTGAAGTGAAATCGGAAATCCTGAACGTGACAAAGCTATCAGGACTACATCGGTAGCTTGAGTTTGTCAATGACAAGTGTAGCCTTGATACGCCTCCTGTGAACGTGCCAAAACTGTCACAACGAGAGATAGTCAGGACCAAAATTATGAGTCATATCGAGTGTGATTGACTATGCGTTGTCTACTTGTGAATATACGTAGGCGAGACCGTGCCAAATTTGTGAGTCGAAATATATTCATGGGGTCCACTTCTTACTATGGAATTCAATTTAATTATTGAATTCCCATTTTTCGTTGGGGATTACGGTATTACGTAAAGTAGTGGGAGACACTGTTGGGTTAAAAAATCCATAACTTAGACAATGTGTAATGTTATGAAAATTATCTGCTATTGTTTTCATTATTCTGTCGTGTAGATAGATTTTAACTTCTAATCCACTGCATGCATATTTGATATATGTTTTCTGACTTCTTTTATGGTTATAGATTTCTAGAATAGGTTCTAGAGTAGAGTAGTTTAAGATATTATTTCTAGAGAGAATATTTTCTTGTGCAATAAGGATTAACATGAATTGGTTAATGTCTCGAGATTCTTCACTGGCATTAAGAAAAACCCCATTAGATATTTGTTTATCTGATAATGATGTTTCTTGGCTTTAGTGAACTTTAGAGGTCACGTGTCCGACACTGTTTTCTAGTCAATTGTTTACAGCTGTTGTGAACAGTTGAATGCAAATTAGAAAGCTAAAGAAATGAGATGTGTATAGTTGTGTGTAGAGAATATTGATTCTCACAACACGAAAACTATAGGTATTGGATACCAAATATCCCGTCTAGTTATTTAAAATATGGTTTAAAGATTATTTCGATATTTGATATCAAAACTTGTGACTATTGGATAGTTACTTATTATATGTAAATAATTGTTACATATTTTAATACGACTAGTAGTTCCATTGACGTGAGATAAACATTAAGAAATATTTTCAGTAATGTAAATAATTTAGAATAATGGTTTATGAAGTTTTATCACTTAAGTATTAGATGCTTATCCCGTATGGTAAATGATGATCTGATACGTGATCACACCACATATCCTTATCCATTTAATGAATATTATATTCAGGAAGTGTGAAAAAATTTCATTTAACCAATAATCGTTATTAAACTAATATATTATATGTATGTAGTTTAATGAATTATAAATTACCTTGGGTAGTTTTCTTTACTTTGTAACTTAGTAAATGAGTTGTCATGACTTAGTTATGCGTTTATGAAATAACACATATTGCACGTCTTGAAATGTTCGAGAAGTTTGAATTTGTTCTGATGAAACGTGGATCAAATATTTTGATCGGTTCAAAGATGTTCGATATGAAGTTTTGTAAATTATATCTTTAAAATTCATCGCGAGTCTTTGAATTGTTCAAAAATAATTGATACGATCAAATAAATAAATTTAGGGCAATTAGTTCTAAGATTATTTTAGGAATATGATTCTTACTCAATATTATCCTCATACGATTCCATCATGATAGAATTGGACAGTGGGGGGAATCGAACTTTATATGATTTGATTTGTTTTATATTGAGTATTACCAAATTAGTTTCGATACTCTTGACGTATGCTCCAGAAGCACTAAATCATCTTCTTGATTAAGGTTCCATTAGTTTCTACAATTACATATACGATATGTATAAGTAGAAAATTATGAATCTTCAAAAGTTTCGGATTTGAATTTTTTTGTCTAATGGTTGTACAATTGAAAGTACTTGTGCCTTGAAGGTACAAGTAAAAGTTTATCATTTAATCTATAAATAGAATCTATTATTCTGTTGATAGAATATCTTTTTCTACGATCTCGAGATATAAAATGGTTTTATTACTTGGTGTGTAACATCAGATGTTGACGATTGTAGAAAAGACTTGATTTATTGAAGTCAAATATGAGAGTGATAAACTATAAATGGAACTATATAATTAATTAGATGAAAAACCCTTAGACATCTTCCATATAAGTCCAATACGATGTGAGAATCATTTGTGAAGTATTTGATACGTAATGATTTGATTGTTTTCTTATTGAAGGAAATTATCCTGTAACTTACAGTGGAAACGATACCTGATATTGATTCCGAAAGTTAGCATTAAATTATAGATTCTAAGATTGTTCATAGCTTACTAAAATCAAGTTTTGAACTTGATTGAACTTTTGTTATGAATCATTATTAAATGTGCAAATGGTTTGCCCAACAAAAGTAAGGTTAGCTTATTAAAGGTTTGACCTTTGTAGTATGACAGTGAGAAATATTATACTCAGCAATCTATTGTAGAGTTTGAGGAAACTTCTCTAGTCGCGTTAATTGAACAATTAAAGATCTATTGGTTAATGTTAATATTAAACTGTGCATTTTGGCTAAGAATGCAAAGTGGTGTTATGTTGTGATATTTTATACCGTACCGCAAGTGTACGATGTTAAGTTTTAGTAAAGATAAGTGAAAGAGTGTCGAACCCACATGAACTATATTCAACTCACACTAAGTACTATAATTTATAATCCTAACTTTATTCAGAAAAAAACTAAATTTAGATTAAAAACTAAACAAACAAGATAGTAAAATGTTTGATAGAGAAATCCAAGAAGAGAGAGATTTTAGAGTCTGATTTCACCTAGTTATCCCCTATGTATTTGTTATGCCAATCAATTTTTATTCATTTGCATTGTTTATAAGCCAAGAGCCCTAAATTATTCAAACTCTCTCTCCCGAGTGCCGAATGAATATATTATCAATTATAAACTTCGATATCCCTATAAAAATCTAGTAATTAATAATTTGTTACGCTCTGTGATTCTTTGTTAATGACTTCGAAGGGATTATAGATTCTCCCGAACTCTACAAATCTCCTAATTTATATTCTTTAAATCCTATTCAAAATCCCTCTCTCATGAGCGATAGATTCTAAACATTCATCATCTTAATTTGTGGCCAACAAACAAGAAGCATTAAACGCAAGAGAATATAAATAAAGTGAATTAAAACTTCATAACAATCAAATTTGAAATTAACACATAGGTTCAAACATTGGCTACAACATCCTCTAGAATAATAAATTTAGTTCATGACCAAATAATAAAACAATGAAAGTATGGTCATGAATCTAATAGAAATCATTAGAGTTAAAGAAATAAACTAGAAGATTAAACCCGAATCGAATCTCTTCGTCTTCGGACGTCACCGCCTTCGTCTCCTCTCGTCGCTATTCAATCTTCCTAATTGGATCTCTAAAAAATATGTGTTTTTAACTCTTGAGTTGTGTATTATCCTATTTTTTAGGATTTTGGACGAGCTTCTATATTTATAGGGAAGTCCTGGTGTCATTGTGCATGTAAAATATTATTTTTTGAAGATTTTGGGAGTCTACCGCAGTGTCGCGACGCCAGAATCGGCGTCACGACTCCCAACTCTCGAGAAATCATTACGGTCTCATGCTGAAGAGGTGTCGCAACGATAGAAGTGGCACCACGATACAAGACACAATTTCTGGTGTGCTGATTTCTGCGCTTTCTGCTTTCCTGCGTGCTTTCATTGTGTCCATAAGGACCCAAAACACGTACAATTTCTCCAAAATCCATGTTTCAATGATTCCTATCAATAAAACATAAAACAAACTACAAAATATATGAAATGATACGGAACTTAACAAAATAGTAAGCTAAGAATGCATGAATAAGTTGGTATAAACCGCAATTATCAAACACCCATAAACATAAGATTTTACTAGTCCTAAGCAAAAGTTAAAATAAAAACTGAATAAAAATAACCAAACAAAAATAAAAAAATTAACTAGGCCACTTTTGTAGGGGTCACGATTGCATTTAGCGTATGCAATAATCCTTTAAACCCCTAGGCGGCCCTAGTGGACGAGTTATAGTCTCGTGAGGGCTTACAGTGACGACACCCACAAAATTCATTCACACAGATGCAATCATACAAAAATAATAAAATAAAATAAAATAGTCCCGATAGTTACACATAATATTGTCCTCAAAGAATGCCTACCAATGAAATCAGAGAACATTCAAAGTACTCAATGCAACTTAAATCCAAGTTCTTGAATAAATTATCTAAGCTAGACTCAAAGTGTGTGTGTAAAGGTTCATTCACAGCTCGACTCTTAAGTAAGCCAATATTCGATGGGTCAAACCAACCTAGTTATCTCAAAATTTCTCTGTATTTACCTATTATGTGCTCAATATGGTATGTTTTTTTTTCTTCTTTTTCCTTTTTTATTTTTTCAACACACCTACCCTTTAAGGTAACATTTCTCCTCATGGTGATCCTAACACTCGCCCATGGGTAGCTTCACGCTTATCGGTTATAGGTGGTTTAACTTTTGTTTTGTTTTGTTATTTGTATTGTTTTGTTTTTTTTCTGTTTCTTTCTGTCAAAATTTTTTTTTCTTCATTTTCTTTTGTTTTTAACCATACCATATATCATAACACTAGCATATTGAGATAGATATCTAAGGAAATGGTCATTCATCAGTATATAATTTCTTCAACTAGTCACTTTGCCAGCTACCTAGGTTCTTACTGCTAAAAACCTACTACTAAGTGCTTACGAGTCTAACCTAGATCACCTACTCAAGGCATCAGATAAAAGTCAATTGGGAGCTTATCATTTCTAAGACTTCATCGAAAGCAAACAAATTTCATCATTAGACTTATGTTTCACTATTAAGGATTAAAAATATATTTATTATAATTTTTTTAAACAGCAGGAACTATCACTACATGCACACACCCCAAACTTAAAAATTTCATTGTCCTCAATGTAAGATAAACATAAAGAAACATGAGTGAGAAACAACACTACCGTGCATGGAGTTGATCTGGCTCATACTAGTCAAAATTTGGTTGCGCGAGCTGTGTGGGTTGTGCTACCTACATAAATACATGCAAACTAATAAATAATCAAATAGCACACAATAAAATAAAAATCAAGTAAAGAAAATAAAAATAAAAAAATACAATAGTTGCCTCACTGCTAGCGCTAAGTTTAACATCTTCAGCCAGACGTTATCACCCAAATGGTCATGGTGGCTTCAATGCAGCGGACCGAGTAGTCTCATCTGCCTTCTTCTTTGGTATCCACCGATCGTTATGACATGAAAAAGACAGCTTGGTAGACTGTGGCAATTTATCCATGGATGATCCTCCAAGGTCTACTGATGGTTGGAATTTTGGACTGCATATGTGGCAAACTTGGTTCGTCCACCTTTTTAGCTTTCCAGGGATCATCTTTAAGTGAGCACTGACTCTTGATTTTCTCTTTTTGTGACACTTTAGGATCGGTTTAAAGATTGGCAGCGAAGAATATTCTTTTATGCACGGCTGCACTATGCTCGTAGGGTGCTGAAATATTGATTCACCCTGCGTGTTTGCAACTCCCTTTTCTACAATATCTACCTTGTGACATTCTTCATCACATTGAGGACTTGGCATGGCTCTGAAAACACTAAAGATGACTTCTTCATCTTGAACTCTCATTTCCAGTTCACCTTTCTGCACATCAATGATTGCTCTGCCTGTTTCCAAGAAAGGTCTCCCAAGGATGATTGGGACGTCATGGTCCTCTTCCATATCAAGAACAAGGAAATCAGCATGAAAGTAAAACCGATCCACGTTAACCAAGACATCCTCTACTATTCCTCATGGGTAGGTGAGAGATCTATCTGCTAGTTGCAATGTGACAGTGGTTAGCTTTGGCTCTCCTATGTCCAATTATTTATAGATGGATAAGGGCATGAGATTGATACTAGCACCTAAATCGCATATTGTCTTACCAAAGTATCGATTCCCAATAGTGTACGGTATGGTAAAACTACCAGGATCCTTCAGTTTTGGAGGAAGCTTATTCTGTATGATAACACTACACTCATCTATGAGTGCTACTGTTTTAAAATCTGTCAGTTTCCTCTTATTGGATATCACCTCCTTCATAAACTTCACATAATTGGGCATATGTTCCAAAGCGTCTGTGAAGGGAATGTTGATATGGATCTTTTTGAAGATATCTAGAAATTTAGCAAACTGAGCATCCAATTTCTTCGTTTGAAAGCGCTGAGGGTATGGTAAATGTGTCTTCAGAATGGATGATGGCTTATATGGAGGAGCTACTGCACTGTTCTATTCTTCTATTATTGTTTCCTCCTGAAATGCCGCTTCTTTTTCTTTACTACCTAAGTCCTGAGAGGTGTCTTTAATCTTTTTTTCGCTCATGAGGGTTATGGCTTGACACTGCTATTTGGGGCTGACTTCAATATTACTAGGAAACACCCCTTTCTATTGATTGGCCATGGAAGAAGCAATCTATCCAATCTGCACTTCTAAGGACTTCATCGTTGCCCCTATATTACCCATATGTGTTTCAATATTGTTTAGTCTCGACTCATTCTTCTCAAACCTCTCTGATGTTTTATCAATAAACGTGATCATGAGGTATTCTAAGGAAGATTTCTGCCCAACTCTTTGATTATTACAGCTAGTAGGAGGTTGCAAGACATTCTCTGCATTGGCATATGACAAGTTCAGATGGTAATAGTTAGGTATATGATTGCCTCTATAGTTGTTGAAGTTCTGATTGTTCACATATTGGACTTGCTCATATCCTCCGTCAGGTACGATCATTTTATTAGCATCAATAGCTTCAATAGATGGTTGGCCTTGTTGGTTGGTCAATGCTGCTAGATGAGTCGTGAGGGATGACATTTAAGCTGTAAGTGCAATAATATGATCCACCTCATATATACTAGCCACCTCAGTCACAGTAGAGTGTTCACTTGGCCATTGGAATTCGTTAATGGCCATCTCCTCTAGCAGAGCATAGACATCTTCAACAGATTTCTTGAACATGATTCCTCTAGTAGCTGCATCGACCATGGTTCTGTTTGGACCATTCAACCTATTATAGAATAACTGAATTTGAACTCAGTCATCAAAATTATATTGTGGGCACCTCCTAAGTAGATCTTTAAAGCGCTTTCAGGCCTTGTACATATTCTCAGTCTCCAAATGCCTAAATATGCTTATTTATGTTCTCAGTTAGGCTGATTTAGCGGGTGGAAAGAACCCCGCAAGAAATTTTGTAGCCATATCCTGCCATGTTAGGATGCTCCCCATCGGTATTGATTGCAACCAATCCCTCGCCTTGTCCCTTAAAGAGAATGTGAATAAGCGTAGCCTAATGGTCTTTTTAGTGACTCCATTCATCTTTATTGTATCTACCATCACCAAGAACATCCGTAAATGCACATTGGGATCCTTTACAACTGAACCCCCAAACTGGTTCTTTTGCACCATGTTGATAAATGCAGGTTTTAACTTAAAATTGTTGGCATCAATCCGTGGGTGCGCAATCCCAGAAAAGTTATCGTCAATGACTAGTTTAAAATAATATCTGATTGCCACCTGGCGTGGGTTGTTCTCTATATTTTCAGCCGCTGATAAGCTGTAAATATATCAATATTTACCGTCCATTTGACTTAATATTTTGTATAGTTTCTTGAGTCTTGTGAATAATTTGAAGTGTTTTATGGTATTCTGTAGATAAATAAAATAACAGGACTCTCTGGAATCAATTCGGGGCCAAAACAGCGAAAAAAAAAAGGCAAAAAATGTAATTTTCCTGCTAAAATGCGCCGTTTGCTAAAATGCACCGTACTAAAATACACCGTCTGCTAACGTGCATCGGAGACCGCTAACATGCGTCGGACACGTGTCACAATCAGAGAAGTTTTGCTATCATGCACCTTTATTAACATGCGCCTGCCACATGTCAACATCACATCAAATCTGCTAACGTGCGCCAGACACGTGTCATCATCTCATGCTGCCAAAAATCCACATCTTTATTGACGTCAGCATCGCGACGCACACACCCTTACATGTCGCGACGCAGAGCCAATAATTCTGTCGACAGCCAAATGTCCTAATCTCCAGCAGGTGCGCGCCACGTGGTGCAAATCAACGACGCATCGCGACGCCAAAGGTTGTGCACATCGCGACGCGTGAGACCCATGGATGCCTATAAATTCAGGCCGATTTCAGTTGTAAATGCATACTTTCTTCTAAGGAATTCCTTAAGAATAGTAAGAAGATTGTATCTTGCTTGTTTATTTACAGCTTTCTGTATTTAATTTTATTTACTTTACGCAATAGTACTTTTCCTATGCCTATTTCAACACTCCAGAAGCCTTTGGTCAAACCTTGGCCTTCTAGAATATCGAAGTAAGGTGCGCCTTACGCTACTTGCCTAATTGCAAACTTTGACTTTATCTCCTTGAGAATAGTCATTAATTCTCCAAGAATTATTTATTGCAATTTTTACTTCTAAAATCTAATTTTAGATTTATGAAGATCCTTCAATTTCAGTATCATACTTTAAGAATCTAATCCTTAGTTCTGATAAGGAAATTAAGGAGTCTATATGACAAGTATAATGGATTAAGCACTCAAGTTATCATTACATGAATATTCCAAATATCATGTTCTACTATTTGCTTAACTCCGGGCTTTAGGCATAATATATTATTTTATCAAATAAAATAACTTATTATTTTCCAGGACCATCCTGAAATTATTCCCAATTTGAAAATTAAACCATTTAAACACATTTTCCCCAGGATTATGTTTTAAATGTCAATCTTTCAATTATATCTTGATTCTAATAATCCAACTATTTAATCAACGATTTGTGGTACTATGTATTATATTGATTATTATAGTCCAACTATACAATCAAATATAATTTAAATTAATTAACCTCAATTACATTAATTACTATAATCCAATTATAAAATCAACTGTAAATTGAAATTAATTAATTCAAATATATTTATTACTATAATCCAATTATATAATCAACTATAATACAGTCCAACTGCTTAATTAGAACAGCAATTTAAGTATTAGTCCAACTAACATTTAATCTAACGACGAAATAATTTGTGATTGAGCGCGTATGGCGAGTAATTGAATGAGTATTGCAAATTCAATTCTTGCCTCCCACTATTTTTCGGCGAGCCTCTAACCCTCTGTCGAGTACTCGGGAAACCGTGTTTCCTAGTGGGCTAAGATCCCGTTAAATATCACACAATCTTGACTTTGGCCAACAAATTGTATGATAAATAACTAGGTAGATCTCTAAGATCAATTGGATCCAATCCAATTCCTTGATTCGGTAGGGGGATATCCAAATCCGAAACATATATCTTATATATGCCAATACATCCAATGTATTACCTAACCTTTTTCCTCTGAATCAACTAAGCCTTGGCTTTGGCACAACAAACTTAGTGATCCCAGTCAAGCGCGACCCATTGACCATGGAAAGCTTCGTAATCAATGTCGATGGACAAGAAGTGGTCTTGACTTTGGCCAACAAACCACAACTTGGACAAGACACTGATATGGAACAAAGACTTCGTGATTCAAACACATCTTCGACAGACAAAGGCCTTGAATTTGGTCAACAAACCAATGCCGTCTCGGATCTTGAGTGAGAATCACTCAATGGAAGGAAAGACGCTTAATATTGAGCGAGGGTTTTTCGCGTGCAAATTGGCAACCAATTTATTATCTTTGTTAAGGTCTCATCATCATACACCCTTAAACATGCATTCTAAACACATAATAAAGCGTATATGAAATAAAATAATAATGATATGCGGATGGATACTTTACATTGATCCTAGATCAAATCTCTCATTTTCTCTCTCCAAAGCTAGCACATGTATTTACTTCTACCCGTTACACTACACTTCTAAAGAAACCTCATTTACATTGAGGGGAATATGTGAGAAGAGAATACAAAGAGTATAGAGGTGATAAGGCTGGACACGGATGACCAATTAATAAATCAAATTTATTACAATTTCCAAAATTGTCCCACCCTACTAATATCCATCCGATATACATTATTCATGCATCGCAACCATGTATTCATACAAGCATGTTATCAATCAATCTAATCCAATTAATTAATCTGATAATTAGTGATCATCCAATGTTCAAACAACGATTTGATTTAACTACATAATTAAATCCAATTTAATACGCATTTAATTCTAATTCACTATTTAATTCCAAATTAAATATTACACTTTTATTAATGAACCTTTTACGACTTAAATTCCAAATTTAATCGCAACGGGTCTCAAAGCCCGATTAACATCTAATGTTTATTTAACTAAAGTCCAATGGGCTTTTAATTAATTTCATCAAGGCGTGGACTTTTGGTCAACTCGGGTCAAACCGATAACCAAAGTCCAATCCGGGAGTTTCCCCCATAAGCCTTTAAATTAATTTTGGCCCATTAGGCCCAATTAAATAATTAAGGTCTATTAAGTCATAATTGGACTTTATGGATGCGGTTTTGGGCCCAATTGGATCCAACCAAATTGGCATAACCTAACTTGGTACAACCAAGCCCAATTACAACCTTTAAGGCCCAATTTCCAAAAACAAGCCCAATTAATTAACTTATAAAATTCCAAATTCCATAATTAATTAACCTAAGTGTAATCCACAATTAAACACCCAATTAATATTTCTAAAACATCAATTAGCATAATTAATCATGCACTTTAACAACAAATAGTGTCCAACACAATTTATCAAAATCAAACCCATTTTACATGCTACTTTATTCTCGGCAATTAGGGGTTTTTTCATTCCGATTCGGTTTCAATCCAATTGAATCCACAATCATCATTTCCCAAATCAATTCAACTCATCCAATGAATTAAAATCAAAAAACACAATGAATTTCATGTTACTTGAATTCGGCCAAGCCTACTTTAATTTGGGGAAAATTGTTCCAAATCAAAATTCAATCCAATTGAACTTCAAATTACATTACCCACTTGTTTTAAGTCATCCAATGATCAAAAAACAAAAAATCACCAAGAAATTAGGGTTCTTCAATTTCGGCCATGCCTATAATTTTGAGGAAAACTTGATCCAATCAAATTTCATGAAATTGAACATACACAACTTCAATTAATCAACATATAAGCATACTTAATCAATCAATTTAACCAAATCATGGTTCAATTGATTTTACCCAATTTCAAACCCTAACTTTTCATGCTTGATCAAAGCTCTGATACCATTGTTGGTTTCTAATTAGGTCCCAAGATTCATTAAATCAAGCACAAAATTCGCATGAATACATTTGATATGCGAAGAAGAAAAAGACTATTTGGCCTCCTCCATGAAGCTCAATTTTGGTCACATTGAGCAGTTGGCTGCTCGGTATTTACTGATTTGGTTCCTCCAAGATTCGGCCATGGGAGACACCATGGAAGCTCCAAGCTCCAAGCCCAAAAATGAATTCCAAGCTCAAGAAATCGTTTCCCTATCACCTTTGTATAACCCAATGTGTGCTAGCACTAAGTCTTCTTCCTTGATTCTCATTTTAATTCGGTCATACCAGAAATTTGGAGAAGAAATCGGCTCCAAGCCGTGAGAGGAGGAGAGAAGAGAAGAGAGGAGGGAAAATGGAGGGAGAGAAGAAAACGTAAAGAGAGAGAGAGAGATTGGAAAAAGAAAAGTGTAATTTTGGTTTATATATTTTCCAAAAATAAAATTAAAACCATTTACCACTTTTCAATTTTTAAAAACCAAAAAGTCAAAAAGCAAAAACAATAAATTCTTTTTCAACTACCACATCAATCACTCAAATCAATCAATCAAATTGTCACATCACTCAAAGTGACATGTGATTTGACGCTTGATATGACTTGCGATTTGACGCTTGATTTGACTTGCGTGCCGCACTCGAATTCGAAATGCGAATGCGCTCGCAAATAATCCCAGGCTCGGGTTCGCTAATTCCAAATTAATGAATTTCCGTCGCGACGTAATTAAACGATTACGCCTAGTGAAATCACTATTCACGTCGCTAACGAATTAATTCTAAATTAATTCATTCGCCCGAATTAAAATCTAATTTTAATTCCGCGTCGAAATCCAATTCGCATAATATATCGAATATATTATTTTATCGATTAATTCCAAATTAATCGTTCTCTCTCTTTAGTTAATATTTTATCCCAGATAAAATATCTCCGCAATTAATCCATATTAATTTTCTCTCTCTTCTAATAAATCCCAGATTAATTTAAAGTGCGAGTCATACATCATCGGTGAATCTTCGGGAAGCGACCCATGAGATCCTCAGATATATTGGCAGTAAATACGGTCGTCGGACTATCCAAACACGTAAGTACCTCGTATTACGTTTATACCGATTTACAAGACAAGGTTGGCTTCTAGCAAAGCGTCATGCCTACCCAATTCTCCAGAAATATCCTTATAGGAATATGTGATCTATATCAAGCGTAGTATACCGAAATATTGCGTATTTCTGTCCAGTATCGGATGTTCACGTGCAGGCCTGGGGCTGGAATTGTGTCTGTCCCGTACGAAGCACATATGGATGTCTGGCAACTAGTCTCTATAATCAGATATACATGACCTTGTCATAATATCCCGATAGCTCGAGCATTTAAGAGAACGAGTTCCGTATCCTACGTGACCATCATCTTCATATGACTAGAGTGACACTTCCGTCTTAACATCACACCCAACACACTACGATTCCCAATATCCCAGTATCGGCGTACACAGAACCTGTTAAAGCCCTGGACGACCTCAACTAAAGTATATGATTGTCGTAAGCATTAACGGTGCAAGTCTCAGGTTAAGACCAAATACACCTACCCTGATTGCAGACTCCCATAGACACAGTCATACTACCAATGAGATTCCGTGGGGGGTCTATCCAGAGCGAAGCTGTTTCCCGTACCATCGGTAAAACAAAACCTCCTATTACACTTGCATAAGCATCCTATACCCAAATATATGAGAACTATGCTGTTGTGCCCTCACAAACGCGCACAAGTGTAATTCTAGTCTTTTACGTATTTATCGATGTCCAATCTCGATAATACTCTGACTAGGGATATTTAATGATTTATCCTTCGTGGACTGATACTGTCTCATATCATTCTCTGTCCAGGAACAAATCATATGGACCTCTCATCATTTATACATCTAGGTGATCTAATCACAAATGATAAGAGTTCAATCTCCTTTGTCACATAGTTAATTTGTACAACAACACCGTGATGTGTAAAAATAGTGACGCTATGGGTCATAATTGTCCAACAGTATGGTCAGTTCGAATTAATTATAAATCTGACTTAATCAAGATACTGCCTATATGGTCGGTTGGTAATTATCATGTAAAGTTAATAAATTATAATAAGGGAGATATCTAAAATAGAAGTAATAAAAGTGGATCCTCTAACCCCAATATTTTCTTTTATTGTATTTTTATTTCTTAATTTTCAAGCTTTTACTTTATGTCATTTATTTTATTTAAGCTTTTACTAGCCTTAATTATGTGTCGTAACTAAACCCGTTATCTGGGGTTGTGATGAAATCCAATATCACCGGTTTATAAGGGGTTATTTTATAGTGTGGGTAATATAAAGGTTTATTTATTAAGTCTTAAGCTTAATGCTTCTTGTTAACTGGCCATTAATAAGATTGATTTGGTAAACTTAAAATAAACTTGAGAAATGAATTTTAGGTTTCAACCTTAGACTTAATAGCCCACGATCTCCCTTAAGTATTAGATACCCCTTAATAGATTTCCTTCCAGGATAGACCTATACTTGTCGGGCGGGGGTAGCCACAATTGGAACTTAATCTTAATAAATTCAGGTAACTTGGTTGACATAGACATAGGATTAATTGGGTTACACTGGGTATTTGCATCTGACTATCGACAAAGGATTTTGCATAATTTCATGTTCGAGGTTAGTAAACCAATATATTAAATAAATATGAGATAACCACTTCACCTTTAAAGATATTGGAAGAATTCACAGCCCTAGATAGTTTAATAATATTGATTTTACCATTAATTCACTTTCACGATATTTTATTTACTTGTTTTAGTTTAAAGTCACCATCCAATCAAACAACCAATCTATTAGATACTTGTAAAGATTTGGCTTCATAAATTAATAGCTTAGGTATTAAGTCCTCGTGGGATCGATGCATTTTATACTACTTGAACGATACGTACGCTTGCGTTATACGTGTGTGATTACGCCTGTCAAGTTTTTGGCGCCGTTGCCGATGACTTATTTATCTTTCACTATTAGTTTTGGGGTTAGACACCGTTACTTATATCTAATTTCTTTTTACTTATTGTTTATGTTTTCTTGTGTTTCAGGTTCTCAGACAATACATGAGACGAACCAGAAGCTTTGAAATCCGACCGCTTGACCCAGAAATTGAAAGAACTATCAGACAGTTGAGAAGGGAAAGACGAGAAGGTCAAGAAGCACTAATCAACATGGAACCTGAACCTTTGGAAGTTGCACCACCAATTCCCATTCGAGACAGAACTATTCCGGTGGTTGACAGTTTCATTTCCTCTATTGTACTTCCTCCCTTACTAGCAAATGCGTGTGACATCAAAACATGTATTCAGATGATACAACAGTCAGCTCAATTTGGGGGGAATGCAACTGAAGATCCTAATGCCCACAACAGAAACTTCCTGAAAGTTTACGGCACATTCAATTACAGTCGAGCAGCTGAAGAAGCAATGAGACTGCGTGTTTTCCCATATTCCTTGAAAGACAGAGCTAAAGCTTAGCTACATTCACTACCAATAGGTTCCATCACAACTTGGAACACTCTAGCCACCACATTCCTTGCAAAGTATTTTCCATCAGCTAGAACTACAAAGTTGAGGAATGACATCACATCCTTTGTACAACATAACTCAGAATCCATATGCGAAGCTTGGGAAAGATACAAGGATTTGCTCAGAAAATGTCCTCACCATGAGATTGCAAAGTGGCTACAAGTCCAAACATTCTACAATAGACTTTCTGGATTAATGAGAACTACAATTGATGCTACTGTTGGAGGAGCTTTAATGGAAAAAGGAGAAGATCAGGCCTGAGACTTAATTGAAGAAATGGCCAACATAAATTCTTTGTGGCCAACAGAAAGAAGCATGATCCAAAGAATTGCAGGAATTTATGAAGTTGGAGCCAACACAGCAATGAATGCCAAGCTGGATTTGATTTGCAAAAATCTAGAAACTCTTAACATGAAGGTTAATGCTGGATGCATAAGTAAACCATATGGAGGAGCACCAGAATCAGAAACAAACCAACATGATGAGATGGTGAATTATGTCAACAATTTCAATAGACATGGAAACAATCCATATTCCAACACCTACAACCCAGGTTGGAGGAATCACCCCAATTTTTCATGGAACAACAATTCAGGGTAAAAGAACAATCCACCACCCGGATTCCAACAACAAAACAAAAGCAAGGAGTATGAGAAAGAACCAGAAATGAAAGATTGGTTTGCAAAGATGTTCAAAAAGCAATAAGAAAAATATGATGCTTTAGCAGCTATAGTTCAAAATCAAGTAGCACTGAATCAAAGCCATTCAGCTTCTATTAAAGCACTGAAGAATCAAATGGGACAACTGGCCAATGCTTAGAGTTACAGACCGCCAGATAACCTTCCTAGCAACACAGAACCAAATCCAAGGAACAGAGGGAATGAGCAATGTCAAGCTATCACCTTGAAAAGCGGTACTGAAATCAACAAAGATGTTGGAATCAAGACATCCATTGAGGAAGTTCCAAAAGAAGGAGTTCCACAGATGGAGGAAAAATAAGCAAAGGAAAAAGATCAAGAAAGATTCACTCCACCTCCATCTTTTCCACAACGTCTTCAGAAAAAAAACTGGCCAAGCAGTTTGCTCGATTCTTGGAGGTCTTCAAAAAGCTGAATATCAATATTTCATTTGCAGAAGCGTTGGAAGAAATGCCCAGCTATGTCAAATTCATGAAAGACATTCTGTCACGAAAGCAAAGATTGGGAGATTACGAGACAATAGCATTAACAGAAGAATATAACGCCATCATTCAGAGGAAACTTCCCCCAAAGTTGAAAGATCCTGCCAGTTTCACTGTCCTATGCACCATAGGAGAACATTACATCGGTAAAGCTTTGTGTGATTTAGGTGCTAGTGTTAATTTGATGCCTTTTTCGATTTATAGGAAATTGCAAATTGGAGAAGAAATGCCCACCTCAGTCTCTCTGTAACTTGCTGATAGAACACTCGCATTTCTGAGAGGTGTAGTTGAAGATGTGCTGGTCAAAGTCGACAAACTCATTCTCTTATCAGATTTCATTATCCTTTACATGGAGGAAGACAAAGATGTACCTATCATCCTCATGAGACCATTTTTGGCTACAGATCGAACTGTTATTGATGTACAAAAAGGAGAACTAACCATGAAAGTACAGGACCAAGAAGTTACCTTCAATGTTTTCAAAGCCATGAAATTCCCGAGTGATGAAAATGAGGCGGAATGTTTCAGAATTGATGTTGTAGATAGTATCATCTAGGATACTGATGCACTACCACCTCCCACGGATAAACTTGAAGCTTGCATCACCAACATGACTGACAGCGAGTTAGATGATGAAAATCTGGAATGTATCAACTATCTTGACAGACCATTTCGCTTTAAATCAACACCATAGGTGGAAAATTTGGAATTATCGAAAAAGGAACGAATCATACCCTCGATTGAAGAACCACCACAACTGGAAACAAAGATACTTCCGAGCCATCTCAGGTATGCATTCTTAGGAAGCTCTTGTGATTTACCTGTGATTATCTGACCGGCGTAAACAAATATGTATAACGCAAGCATACGTGTCGTTCAAGTAGTATAAAAAGTATTGATCCCATGAGGACTTAATACCTAATCTATTAATTTTATGAGGTCAAATGATTACTAGTATCTAACAGGTTGATTAATTGATTTGAAATGGTGATGATTCTAAATTTAAAAACAAGTAAATAAAATTGCACAAAAGTAGGTTTAAGAAAATTCAATATTAAAAAAAACTATCTAGGGTAGTGAATCTATCTAATGTCTTTTAAAAGATGAAGTGATTATTTCATGTTTGTGTAATAAATTGGTTTACTAACTTGGAACACTAAATTATGCAAAAGCCTATGTCGATGGTCACACACAAATACCCAGTTTAACCCAATTGAACCATATGTCTATGTCAACCAAATTATCTGGATTCATTAAGTTTAAGTTCCAATTATGGCTACCCTCGCCCGACATGTATATGTCTATCCTGTAAGAAAATCTATTAAAGAGTTATCTATCCTCAAGGAAGATCGTGGGCTATTAAGTCTAAGGCTGAAACCTAAAATTCCTTTGTCAAGTTTATTTTAGATTTACCACATCAATCTTATTGGTGATCAGACAACAAGAAGCATTAAGCTTAAGACATAATAAGTAAACCTTTAAATTACCCAAACTATAAAATAACCCCTTATAAACCGGTGATATTAGAATTCATCACAACCCCAGATAACTAACTTAGTTACGACACATAACTAGGGCTAGTAAAAACTTAAAAGTAAAAGACATAAAGTAAAAATGCTGAAAGGTAATTGCGGTAAAGTAAAAGCTGAAAGGTAAATTACAATAAAATAAAATGCTAAGGTAAAAGGATCAACTTTTACTATTTACTATTTACTATTTAGATATCTCCCTTAATATAATATATTAACTTGTGATTATTTTACCAACCGTCCATATAGGCGGTAACCTGATTAAGTAAAATTAAGTCCAACCAGCCATAAAGGTAGAACCAAAATAAACCTGCCATATAGGTGGTAAGAAAATTTAATTACCAACCGACCAATCTGGCGGTATCCTTGATTAGTCAGGTTTAAACCAGATTAAAATAAATTACCAACCGACCAATATAGCGGTATCCTTTTTAAGTCAAATTTTAAATAGTGAATATATTATATTTAAGGGAGATTAATCTAAATAGCAATAGTAAAAGAATTACATTTCACCATAGCAGGGGGAAGTTACCTCCTCATGGTGAATAGTAAAAACTGTAAAAAGTAAAGAAAGTAAATTTCTATTATTACAGAACGTAATCAAAATTAATTACAAAACTAAAATCTAAAAGAAACTAGATAGAAAACTCCCTATTTACATCAGAGAAATTAGAGAGGAAGGTACATCTGAAACTGAAATTTCGAGCTCTATTTATAGCGTCAGTAGGGGGTCCGCGTCGCGACGCGCGTGATTGTCGACGTGGCAGATTCTGGTTCGTCGCGTGGGATTCTGGATAAGGTGATAAGGTGACACGTGGCAAGGCGGTTGGGAGCTCAATGAATGCGACATATGGCGGCTCGTGATTTGCTGATTTCAGATTCTTACCGGCCACGTGTCAATTCGGATAAATGAGTTAAAAATTGAGCTGACGTGGCGACACGTGGCGAAATTGACTGTCGGCACCATAGAATGATGACACGTGGCACGCTGTGATTGGTTGATGATGATGTGGCGATGATATGGCACGTTGACTCGGTCAACTGGTGATGTGGATGATGACATGGCAGACACGTGGCGATGGTGACTGTCGTCATCGTAGGATGATGACATGTGGCACATCGCACGTTAGTAGATCGGCTGTGATGGTGACACGTGACACGACGTATGTTAGCAAAGTCAAATTTCTCAAATTCTGACTTGTTAGGCGTCGCGACGCCAAAGGCTTGCGCGTCGTGACGCGCCAAAATTACCAAAATGTTCTTTTTTTTCAATTTTCACTGTTTTGGTCCCAAATCACCTCCAGAATGTCCTGAAACTTTATTTATCTACAAAATAACACAAAAAACATCAAAATATTCGCAAAACTCAAGAAACTATACAAAATATTAGGTTAAATGAGTGGGAAATTGTGATATAATTACCACTCATCACACCCCCAAACCTAACATTTTGCTAGTCCTCGAGCAAAACATAGATTAAAATAACATAAACATCTTTAAAATAAAATTTAACTAAGCCACTTTCGTAGGGATCACAGTTGCATTTAGCGTATGCAACAAGCCTTTAAAACCCTAGGTGTCCCTAGTGGACGAGTTGTAGTCTCGTGAGGGTTTACAGCAATGATATCCACAAACATTTTACAAAAGTAAAAATGTAGTAAAAACTAATGCACACAAAAGCAAAAAGACAAGCGAAAAGAGAATAAAGAAGTTAGTGACTAATCAGGTGAAACTTCTACTCCAAGTTACTAGTTGTTTTCTTTCTTTCAAAATTACTGAATAGGTAAATTCTCCGATTATATTTACCATTCTCCATATACACAGCCACAAATGCAGTTGATAAGAGAGTAATATTTTTGTCCTAATGTTTTATCAGAATTCACACTTTTTTGTAGCAATGGAATAATTTTTCTCATTTTTCTGATTTTTTCTTTGATTTTTGATTTTTTTTATTTATATACAATATCTTCCATCTATGTAGCGAGTGTTGGGTCGGTGGCTCCCAAACCAGTTGGCTTTAGGGCACCAGGTGTTAAGACACCCCTACGGACTTAATTACTCAGACTTCAGATATATATATTTTGCAGCATCTTTGATCCAAGCGAGCTTTGGGCCAGTGACTCCCAAACCAGTTGGCTTTAGGGCACTAGGTGTTAAAACACCCTTACAGACTTAATAACTCGGATCTCAGATGTTTTTTTTTTACTCCATCAATTTTTGAGATGCTTCCTCCAATTACACTAGAGCATTGAATATTATAAACTTTTCAATTTTAGCTAATGTCCGTATGTTATAATGCATGTTGATAATATCTGCTAACTGAACATATGAAGATCCATTTTAGTCAGTTTTATGGAGAATTTAAAAATTAAATAATTTAAAATAAAATAAACAAAAACTAACTTGTTTCAAAAATGGTTTGAGATACGTCTCAGGAGTGGAAATTCCTTACACAGCTATCTCTTACCAATTTCACATTTTTAGTCAAAATAAAAACACAAAAAACACAAAATAATTTTGTAATTTTTGAAAATTTTTGGACTAAAAATAAAACAACACACAAACTAAAAACAAGGTACTGATCAACTAATTCCCTCCCAAACCTAAATGAGACATTGTCCCCAATGTTTTAAACAGTAGAAGAAGAGTTTAGAAGATAATACCTGGTTAGCTGAAATTCTACAGGAAATTAAAGGTTAAGATCCAGATTAATCCGACGCCTCTTACCACGATCGTCCTCGGACCAATGTATCTTTGAAAGGATAGGGTCAACTTGTGGTTCATAGGCTAAGAGTTGGTCTATTAGATCCGGAGCAGTTCTAGCAGTAAAGATGAGTTCTTTTAAGGTTTTGACACGAATCCATTTCTCCGGGCATCATCAAGAAACACACAAAGAAAATCATAAAATCCTTCAACATTGTACAGTCCAAGCGGTTTCTGGTGTATGTTCAGGTTCGCCCAAGATAACACTATAAAAATTTCCTCCAATGTTCTCAAGCCACGTGGTAAAACAATAAAAGCATCAGCACGATTAATCATTTCTACCAATCGTTCAGACATACCTGGCACGATCAGTTCATCTCTGTTTGATGGTCCAATAAGATTTGCCTCCGCCAAGGGTTTTGGAATGATTCCTAAAACGTGACTGCCTCCTTCCTATACAGTTTTTGAAGCGATCCCCATAAGTCCAAGATTGCCTCCACCATATACTAAGTGCATATTCCTTGCAGCTAAGACTCGACCCAATTCCTGTGATGCTTCTACGTATTGTGGCTTAACACCAACACTAGTACCGCAAAACACACAGATTTTTTCAACTCATGTTCTTGAAGTGACTTCCATGTTTTACTTTGGATGTCTTCAAAAGTGCAATGATGAGTTGAATTTATAACACCTGAAAAAGGGTGAGTAAAATAATAGCACTAGTACCTGCCAAATGACAATTATTAGTTAACACTAAAATAAATCGTGATAGTAAAAAAGGTCTGGATCCTGTCGGAGAAAATAAAAGAAAACAATAAAAAAAATTACAATTATTAGAAAGACACAAGAGATATAATATTTACAAGTAAAGTAGCCGCTTGATTGACGTCTATGCGTCAGGGACAAGCTTCCCATCCAATTTTCTTATAAATTGGCAAACAAGGTCTTTTTGAGTCAGATTCCCGAGACTTAACTGTTGTCTTTCTTTTTAAAATTGTGTATGTAATTTGCGAATGGCTATATGAACATATCCACTGGGATGCGTCTCAAGAGTCGAAGATATATTATCTACATACTCCTTACTCAAGCCATCCCTAATGAATTTAATTTTATCTTCGCGATTATCAGACACCATTCCTAAATAACGACAACGAGTATCGCAATTCCAGCGTGCACATTTGTAACAAACACCCATTTTCTTAGCTCTATGTTTCTTTGCATAGGTGCTTCTTCCAATACCAGGCAGATGTGAAATAAAAGATTCAGAAGACTCACCTGCCAATCGAATCCGTGCTTCAATTACCCAACGGATATCATTAGAAACACCATGGATCGTTAGTAATCTCATCCGTTCTAAGCGAGCTTTGTAGACTTTCATCGGAGAGTTTTTAGGGAGAGAAGGAAATTCCTTGTGAAGTTTTGCGAGAACTTCCATCATGAAATGTCTTAATCTGCAAAAACTAAACACACAAAATTAAATCACACCAAATCACAATATATACACAAATTGCATGGGTTGCCTCCCTGTTAGCGCTAAGTTTAAAGTAGTCAGCTATACGTGACTTCTCGATCGTTAGGCTGGATCTGAAAGTGTGACACTTTCTTTTTGTCGCTCAAATGTTTCTCCCCAGTAGTGCTTGACACGCTGACTGTTAACCTTGAATGTTTAGTTGGTGTTGGGATCATGTATCTCAACGGCTCTATCTGGTAAAACTTTGTGATCACAAATGGACCTGACCACCGTGATTTTGGCTTCCATGGAAGAATTTCACCCTTGATTTGTTTAACAGTACCTTCTGCCCTGGTTCCAGTTGTATGCACACTAACTTCTCATCATGTCTCTTATTGGCCTTTTCTTTGTACAATTTGGCATCTTCAAAAGGCTGATTATGAAATTCCTCCATTTGTTGAGCTGGTGGAACTTTTTCTCTTCCGTTGCTTATAGTGCAAGAATTGGCTTTTTCAGTGCAAAATATGCTTTATCTTCAGGCTCCACAAGCAATTGACATGTTTTAAGTTTGTCAGTAGAACTTTGCATTGCATTGGAGTTCTGAATGGTACTGTGTATCACATCAAGTCTGAAAAATTCCTCATTCTTTTCATCATCTGGGAAATTCATGGCCTTGAAAACATTGAATGTTACCTCTTGGTCCTGTACCCTCGTGGTTAATTCTCCTTTTTGTATATCAATAATGGTTCGACCTGTAGCCAAGAATGGTCTCTCAAGGATGATTGGAACGTCTACGTCTTCCTCCATATCAAGGACAATAAAATCTGCTGGGAAAATGAATTTGTCAACCTTGACCAACACATCCTCAACTACGCCTCTTGGAAATATGAGCGTTCTATCAGCAAGTTGTAGAGAGACTGAAGTGGGCATTGTTTCTCCAATCTGCAGTTTCCTGAAAATAGAAAAAGGCATCAAGTTAACACTTGCACCTAAATCACATAAAGCCTTACCAAAGTTATGTCTCATATAATGCATGGAATGGTGAAACTGCCAGGATCTTTCAACTTTGGGGGAAGCTTCCTCTGAATGATGGCACTGCATTCTTCTATCAATGCTACTGTCTCGTAATCTCCCAATCTCCGTTTTCGTGAAAGAATGTCTTTCATGAATTTTACATAGTTGGGCATTTGTTCCAAGGCTTCTGCAAGTGGAATGTTGATGTGCAGCTTTTTGAACACCTCCAGGAAACGAGCAAACTACTTGTCCAGTTTGTTTTTCTGAAGACGCTGAAGAAAATGTGGAGGTGGAGTGATCTGTTCTTTTTCATTTGCTTCTTTTTCCTCCATATATTGCTTTGTTTCTTTTGGAACTTCCTCAGTAGTTGTTTTGGCTCCAACATCTTTGTTGATTTTAGTACCACTTTTTAACATGATGGCATGACATTGCTCTTTCCCTCGGTTCCTTGGATTGGGTTCTGTGTTGCTGGGAAGATTACCTGGCGGTCTGTAACTTTGAACATTGGCCAGTTGTCTGATTTGATTCTCCAGTGCTTTGATGGAAGCAGATTGGCTCTGAAAGATAGCATCATATGCTGCTTGTTGCCTTTTGAACATCTCTGCAATCTATTCTTTCATTTCTTGTTCTTTTTCATGTTCCTGGCCTTTGTTCTGTTGTTGAAATCCTGGTGGTGGATAGTTTTACTGTTGGAATCTAGGTGGTGGATTGTTCTTTTGTCCTGAATTGTTGCTCCATGAAAAATTAGGATGATTCATCCACCCTGGGTTGTAGGTGTTGGAATATGGATTGTTCCCCTCTCTGTTGAAATTGTTGACATAATTCACCGTCTCTTCAAGTTGGTTCGGCTCTGGTGTGTTGGACAATTATGACCCATAGCGTCACTATTTGTATAGATCATGATGTTTTTGTAGAAATTAACTATGTGACAAATGAGATTGCACTCTTATCCTTTGTGATTGGATCACCTAGATGTATAAATAATGAGAGGTCCCTATAATTTGTTCCTGGACAGAGAATGATATGAGACAGTATCAGTCCACGAAGGATAAATCATTAAATATCCCTAGTCAGAGTATTATCGAGATTGGACATCGATAAATACGTAAAAGACTAGTATTACACTTGTGCGCGTTGTGAGGGCACAATGGCATAGTTCTCATATATTTGGGTATAGGATACTCATGCAAGTGTAATAAGAGGTTGTGTTTTTACCGATGGTACGGGAAACAGCTTCGCTCAGAATAGACCCCATCGGAATTCCATTGGTAGTATGACTATGTGTCTATGGAAGTCCGAAATCAGGGTAGGTGTATTTGGTCTTAACCTGAAACTTGCACCGCTAAAACTTACGACAATCAATATACTTTGGTTGAGGTCGTCCAGGGCTTTAACAGGTTCTGTGTACGCCTATACTGGGTATATTGAGAATCGTAGTGTGTTGGGTGTGATGTCAAGACGGAAGTGTCACTCCAGTCATATGGAGATGATGGTCACATAGGATACGGGACTGGTTCTCTTAAATGCTGCAACTATCGGGATAACATGACAAGGTCATGTTTATCCGATTATAGAGACTAGTTACCAGACATCCGACATGTGCTTCGTACGGGGTAGACACAATTCCAGCCCCAGGCCTAGCACGTGATCATTCGATACTGGATAGAAATACGCAATACTACGTATACTACGCCTGATATAGATCCTTTATTCCTGTAAGGTTGTTTCTGGAGAATTGGGTAGGCATGGCGCTTTGCTAGAGGCCAACCTTATCTTGTAAATTGGTATAACGTAGTATTTGGTACTTACGTGTTCAGATAGTCCGACGACCGAATTTACTGCCTACATATCCGGGGATCTCATGGGTCGCTTCCCAAAGATTCACCGATGACGTATGACACACACTCTAAATTAATTTGGGATTAATTAGAAGAGAGAGAAAATTAATATGGGATTAATTACGGAGATATTTTATCTAGGATAAAATATCATTAAGAGAGATAACGATTAATTTGGAATTAATCGGTAAATTAATAAATTTGATATATTAAATGAAATTGGATTTCGGCGCGGAATTGAAATTAGATTTTAATTCGGGCGAACGAATTAATTTAGAATTAATTCGTTAGCGACATGATAGTGATTTCGCTAGGCGTAATCATTTAATTACGACGCAACGAAAATTCGTTAATTTGGAATTAGCGAATCCGAGCCCGGGATTGTTTGCGAGCGTATTCACATTTTGAATTCGAGTGCGACGCTCAAGTCAAATCAAGCGTCAAATCATTAGTCGCATCAAGCGTCAAATCACTTGTCACTTTGAGTGATGTGACTTGACAACTTGATTGATGTGATTGATTGATTGATTGATGTAGTGGTTAAAAGCTTTAAAAGTTTGACTTTTTAAAAGCCAAAAGTTTGGTATTTGTTTGAGAAATCAAATACCAAAATTAACTTAACACATTTTCATCTCTCTCTCACCATATTCTCCTCTCTCTCTCGACAGTTCACTGCCTTTTCTTCTTCTGTTTTCCTGCCCAGAAAACCGAGCAAAGGGAAGCCAAGAGTGGGATTTTTGTGGCAAAATCTCAAGTGCTAGCACACTTACGAGACATGCAAGGTGATAGGGAAGTCCACCCATGAGCCGGGAATCAAATGACGAAGCTTGGAGCTTGGTTTCTTGTTGATTGAAGGCTGAACCAGTGAGCTCAAAAACTGCACTGCCGTGAACCAACCAGTGGGCAGAATTTCATTTTTGTTGCTTGCCGCGTCGCTCAACCGATCGATGTGAGTATTCCACAACTTCTTCGATTTATATTCGCATATATTTCATGCTTATTATTGATCTTGGGACCTTAATAGAAACCAAATGGTGCTCCTCTATATGGTGAACTTGTGGATCTAGTGGTAAGAGTCCCTATGAATTTGCATATCTGATCCAGCTTGGCGTTGACTGCTGTATTGGCTCCACTTTTATAAATTCCTGCAATTCTTGGATCATGCTCCTTTCTATTGGCCACAAGAAATTGTTGTTGGCCATTTCTTCGATTAGGTCCCAGGCTTGATCTTCTCATTTTTCCATTAAAGCTCATCCAGCAGCAGCATCGATTGTGGTTCTCATCAGTCCAGAAAGTCCATTATAGAAGGTTTGGACTTGAAGCCATTTTGGAATCTCATGGTGAGGACATTTCCGGAGCAAATCTTTGTACCTCTCCTAAGCTTCGTAGAGAGTTTCCAAGTCTTATTGCACAAAGGATGTGATATCATTCCTCAACTTTCCAGTTCTGGCTGGTGGAAAGTACTTTGCAAGAAATTTGGTGGCTAAAGTGTTCCAAGTTGGGATGGAACCTGCTGGTAGTGAATGTAGCCAAGCTTTAGCTCTGTCCTTCAAGGGGTATGGGAAAATACGCAGTCTCATTGCTTCTTCAGCTTCTCGGTTGTAATTGAAAGTGCCACAAACTTCCAGGAAGTTGCTGATGTGGGCATTAGGATCTTCAGTTGGATTTCCCTCAAACTGAACTGACTGCTGAATCATCTGAATGCATGTTTTGATGTCACATGCATTTGCTGGTAAGGAAGGAAGTACAATACATGAAATGAGTCTGTCAACCATCAGAATTATTCTGTCTCGAATAGGAATTGGTGGTGCAACCTCCAAAGGTTCAGGTTCCATGTTGACTAAAGCTTCTTGGCCTTCTCGCCTTTCCATTCTCAACTGTTTGATGGTTCTTTCAATTTCTGGGTCAAGTAGTCGGATTTCAAAACTTATGGTTCGTCTCATGAAGAATCTGAGAACCTGAAACATAAGAAAACAAAAACAATAAGTAAAAAGAAATTAGATACAAGTAAAGGTATCTAACCTCTAAAATAATAGTTAAAGATAAATAAGTCCTCGGCAACGGCGCCAAAAACTTGACCGGCGTAAACACATACGTATAACGCAAGCGTACGTATCGTTCAAGTAGTATAAAAAGTATTAATCCCACGAGGACTTAATACCTAATCTATTAATTTTATGAGGTCAAATGATTACTAGTATCTAATATGTTGATTGATTGATTTGAAATGGTGATGATTCTAAATTTAAAAACAAGTAAATAAAATTGCACAAAAGTAGGTTTAAGAAAATTCAATATTAAAAAAAAACAATCTAGGGTTGTGAATCTTTCTAATATCTTTTAAAAGATGAAGTGGTTATTTCATGTTTGTGTAATAAATTGGTTTACTAACCTTGAACACTAAATTATGCAAAAGCCTCTGTCGATGGTCAGACGCAAATATCCAGTTTAACCCAATTGAACTATATGTCTATGTCAATCAAATTATCTGGATTCATTAAGTTTAAGTTCCAATTATGGCTACCCTCGCCCGACAGGTATATGTCTATACTGTAAGGAAATCTATTAAAGGGTTATCTATCCTCAAGGAAGATCGTGGGCTATTAAGTCTAAGGCTGAAACCTAAAATTCCTTTGTCAAGTTTATTTTAGATTTACCACATCAATCTTATTGGTGATCAGACAACAAGGAGCATTAAGCTTAAGACTTAATAAGTAAACCTTTAAATTACCCAAACTATAAAATAACCCCTTATAAACCGGTGATATTAGAATTCATCACAACCCCAAATAACTAACTTAGTTACGACACATAACTAGGGCTAGTAAAAACTTAAAAGTAAAAGACATAAAGTAAAAATGCTGAAAGGTAATTGCGGTAAAGTAAAAGCTGAAAGGTAAATTACAATAAAATAAAATGCTAAGGTAAAAAGATCAATTTTTACTATTTACTATTTAGATTTCTCCTTTAATATAATATATTAACTTGTGATTATTTTACCAACCGTCCATATAGGCGGTAACTTGATTATATCAAATTAAGTCCAACCAGCCATAAAGGCGGAACCAAAATAAACCTGCCATATAGGCGGTAAGAAAATTTAATTACCAACCGACCAATCTGGCGGTATCCTTGATTAGTTAGGTTTAAACCAGATTAAAATGAATTACCAACCGACCAATATAGCGGTATCCTTTTTAAGTCAAATTTTAAATAGTGAATATATTATATTTAAGGGAGATTAATCTAAATAGAAATAGTAAAAGAATTACCTTTCACCCTAGCATGGGGAAGTTACCTCCTCATGGTGAATAGTAAAAACTGTAAAAAGTAAAGAAAGTAAATTTCTATTATTATAGAACGTAATTAAAATTAATTACAAAACTTAAATTTAAAAGAAACTAGATAGAAAACTCCCTATTTACATAAGAGAAATTAGAGAGGAAGGTACATCTGAAACTGAAATTTCGAGCTCTATTTATAGGCGTCAGTAAGGGGTCTGCGTCGCGACGCGCGTGATTTTCAACGTGGCAGCGTCTGGTTCATCGCGTCGGATTCTGGATAAGGTGATAAGGTGACAAATGGCAAGGCGGCTGGGAGCTCAATGATTGTGACACATGGCGGCTCGTGATTGGCTGATTTCAAATTCTTATCCGCCACGTGTCAATTCGGATAAATGAGTCAATAATTGTGCTGACGTGGTGCTGATGTTGCACTGACGTGGCGACACATGGTGAAAGTAATTGTCGGCAGCATAGAATGATGACACGTGGCACGCTGTGATTGGTTGATGATGACGTGGCGATGATGTGGCATGTTGACTCGGTCAACTGGTGATGTGGATGATGACGTGGCAGGAACGTGGAGTAACACGTGGCGACACGTGGTGACTGTCGGCACCGTAGGATGATGACACATGTTAGCAGATCAGTTGTGATGGCGACACGTGGCACGTGGCACGTTAGCAAAGTCAAATTTCTCAGATTCTGACTTGTGGACCCGGTGCACGTTAGCAAGTCGTGGTGCATGTTAGGCGTCGTGACGCACCAAAATTACCAAAATACCTTTTTTTTTTTTCAATTTTCGCTGTTTTGGTCCCAAATCACCTCCAGAATGTCCTGAAACTTTATTTATCTACACAATAACACAAAACACATCAAAATATTCTCAAAACTCAAGAAACTATACAAAATATTAGGTTAAATAAGTGGGAAATAGTGATATAATTACCACTCATCATTATCTCTTCTTCGCTAACATTGGAGCAGGAAGATAAGTTACTGAGAGTGTTACGAGAACACAAGAAAGCCATTGGCTGGACTATATCAGACATTCGAGGCATTAGTCCATCATTTTTCATGCAGAAGATCCTGATGAACAACGAGTATAAACCCACAATGGAGCATCAATGGAGACTAAATCCAATCATGAAGGAGATCATGAAGAAAGAAATTATCAAATGGTTGGATGCCGGCATCATATACCCCATCTCTGACTGCACTTGGGTGAGTCATATGCAGTGTGTGCCAAAGAAATGAGGAATTACTATAGTCACAAATGAAAAGAACGAGCTGATTCCAACAAGAATAGTGACTGGATGGAGAATATGCATGGACTATAGGAAGCTGAACAAGGCAACAAGGAAATATCATTTTTCACTGCCATTCATTGACCAGATACTAGACAGATTGGCAGGACATGAGTTTTATTATTTTCTGGATGGATACTCGAGGTAAAATCAGATTTCCATCACTCTAGAAGATCAGGAGAAAACCATTTTTACATGTCCGTATGATACTTTTGCTTTCCGCAGGATGCCATTTGGACTATGTAATGCTCCTGCCATATTTCAATGTTGCATGATCGTCATCTTCTCAGACATGCTGGATTAAAGTATGGAGGTTTTCATGGATGATTTTTCTGTGTTTGGAGACTCATTCGACCACTGCTTGCAAAATTTGGAAAAAGGTGCTACAAAGATGCGAAGATACAAACCTAGTACTTAACTGAGCTAAATGCCACTTCATGGTGCATGAAGGCATTTTCCTGGGACATCGGATTTCAGAAAAGGGAATCGAGGTAAACAAAGCAAAGATCGAGACAATTGAAAAACTACCTCCACCAACATCTGTTAAAGGGATTCAGAGTTTTCTCGGACATGCAGGCTTTTACATGAGATTTATCAAAGACTTCTCCAAGATTGCTAAACCTCTGTGCAACCTTCTGTAGAAAGACGTGCCTTTCAATTTCACCAAAGAATGCCACGAAGCTTTTGAAATCTTGAAACATAAGCTGATCTCTACCCCCATCATAGTAGCACCAGACCAGACTCTTCCATTTGAAGTGATGTGCGATGCTAGTGATTTTACTATAGGTGCAGTTTTGGGACAACGTAAAGCAAAAATTTTCCACACCATTTACTACTCCAACAGAACTCTGAATGAAGCTCAACTCAACTATACAACCACTGAAAAGAAGTTGCTTGCAGTTGTGTTTGCTTTTGATAAATTCCACTCTTATCTGTTGGGTCCCAAAGTGGTAGTCTACACAGATCATTCAACAATCAAATACCTAATTGCGAAGAAAGATACCAAAACTAGATTGATCCGTTGGGTGCTTCTACTGTAAGAATTTGACTTGGAGATCCGAGACAGGAAAAAGACAGAAAACCAAGTGGCAGATCACTTATCAAGGCTTGAGAATGGAGAAACAGCTGGCAATGAACTTATAATCAAAGAAACTTTTTCTAGATGAACAGTTGTTTGCCATGAAAAAGCAGGATGTCCCTTGGTATGCTGACTATGTAAACTACATAGTATCGGATTATGTCTGGGAGACCCTAGACTTAATAGCCCACGTTCTTCCTTGATAATTGATAACACTTTAATAGATTTCCTTACATGATAGACATATACCTGTCGGGCATGGGTAACCACAATTGGAACTTAGTCTTAATGAATCTAG
Source organism: Zanthoxylum bungeanum (assembly GCA_019454045.1). NCBI lineage: Eukaryota > Viridiplantae > Streptophyta > Magnoliopsida > Sapindales > Rutaceae > Zanthoxylum > Zanthoxylum bungeanum. Next base: position 120,720 of record SKCR01021769.1, on the reverse strand, counting down.
GTAATTTGATTAACATAGACATATGATTTAATTGGGTTACACTGAGTATTTGCATCCGACCATCGATAAAGGCTTTTGTAGAATTTCGTGTTCTAGGTTAGTAAACCAATATATTATAAAAACATGAAATAACCACTTAATCTTTAAAAATATATTGGAAGAAATCACAACCCTGGATAGTTTAATAATTTGTATTTTCCTCCACCAACTTTCGCGTCATTTTATTTACTTGTTTTAAATTTAAGTCACCATTCCAATCAAACAATCAATCCATTAGATACTAGTAATCATTTGACCTCATAAAACTAATAACTTAGGTATTAAGTCCTCGTGGGATTGATACTTTTTATACTACTTGAACGATACGTGCGCTTGCGTTATACGCGAGTGACAACACTGTTGCCGGGGACTTATTTATCTTTCACTATTAGTTTGGGGTTAGATACCTTTACATGTATCTAATTTTCTTTTTACTTATTATTTATGTTTTCTTGTGTTTCAGGTTCTCAGACACTACATGAGACGAACCATTGTTAACATGGAACTATCAGACATTTAACCCTGAGATTAAAAGAACTATCAGATAGTTGAGAAGGGAAAGCCGAGAAGGCCAAGAAGCAATTGTTAACATGGAACCTGAACATTTAGAAGTTGCACTACCAATTCCCATTCGAGAGATAACCATTCCAGTGGTTGACAGCTTCATTTCCTATATTGTACTTCCTCCCTTACCGGCAAATGCATGTGACATCAAAACATGTATTCTGATGATTCAGCAATCAGTGCAGTTTGGAGGAAATGCAACTGAAGATCCTAATGCCCATATCAACAACTTCCTGGAAGTTTGCGGCACTTTCAATTACAACCGAGGAGCTGAAGAAGCAATGAGACTGCGAGTTTTTCCATATTCCTTGAAAGACATAGCAAAAGCTTGGCTACATTCACTACCAGCATGTTCCATCACAACTTGGAACACTCTAGACACCAAATTCCTCGCAAAGTACTTTCCACCAGCCAGAAGCGCAAAACTGAGGAATGACATCCCTTTTCTTTTATACAACAAGACTCGGAAACTCTCTACGAAGCTTGGGAAAGGTACAAAGATTTACTCCAGAAATTTCCTCACCATGAGATTCCAAAATGGCTTCAAGTCCAAACATTCTATAATGGACTTTCTAGACTAATGTGAACCACAATTGATGCTGCTGCTGGAGGAGCTTTGATGGCAAAAGGAGAAGATCAAGCCTGGGACCTAATCAAAGAAATGGCTAGCAACAATTCCTTGTGGCCAACAGAAAGGAGCATGATTCAAAGAATAGCTGGAATTTATGAAGTTGGAGCCAATACAACAGTCAACGGCAAGCTGGATCAGATATGCAAATTCATGGAGACTCTCAGCACGCAAAGCAACATTAGATCCACAATTTCACACTATGGAGGAGCATCAGAACCAAACCAACTTGAAGAAACAGTGAATTTTGTCAACAATTTTAATAGACAAGGGAACAATCCATATTCCAACACCTATAACCCAGGGTGGATGAATCATCCCAATTTTTTATGGAGCAACAACGCAGGGCAAAATAACTATCCACCGCATGTATTCCAACAGCAGAACAAAGGCCAAGAGCATGAAAATGAACCAGAAATGAAAGAATGGATTGTAGAGATGTTTAAAAAGCAACAAGCAGCATATGATGCTATTTTTCAAAGTCAATATGCTTCCATAAAAGCACTGGAAAATCAATTGGACAACTGGCCAATGCTCATAGTTACAGACCGCCAGAAAATCTTCCCAGCAACCCAGAACCAAATCCAAGGAACCGAGGGAAGGAGCAATGTCAAGTTAGTACCTTGAAAAGCGGTACTGAAATCAATAAAGATGTTGGAATCAAGGCATCCATTGAAGAAGTTCAAAAAGAAACAGAACAACAGATGGAGGAAAAAAAAGCAAAGGAAAAAGATCAAATCACTATACCTCTACCTTTTCCACAGCGTTTTTAGAAAAACAAACTGGACAAGCAGTTTGCTCGATTCCTGGAGGTGTTCAAAAAGATGCACATCAACATTCAATTCACAGAAGCATTGGAAGAAATGCCCAGTTATGTCAAATTCATTAAAGATATTCTTTCACGAAAATGGAGATTGGGAGATTACGAGACAGTAGCATTGACGGAAGAATGCAGCGCCATCATTCAGAGGAAACTTCCATCGAAATTGAAAGATCTTAGCAGTTTTACTGTCCCATGCACCATTGGAGAACATTATATCGGTAAGGCTTTAAGTGACTTAGGTGCAAATGTTAATTTGATGCCTTTTTCTATTTATAGGAAACTGCAAATTGGAGAAACAATGCCTATCCTAGTCTCTCTGCAACTTGTTGATCGAACGCTCGCATTTCCGAGAGGTGTAGTTGAAGATATACTGGTTAAAGTTGACAAACTTATTCTCCCAGCAGATTTCATTATCCTTGACATGGAAGAAGACAAAGATGTACCTATCATCTTTGGAAGACCATTCTTGGCTACAGGTCAAACTGTTATTGATGTACAAAAAAGGAGAACTAACCATGAAAGTTCAGGACCAAAAAGTTACCTTTAATGTTTTCAAAGCCATGAAATTCCCAAGTGATGAAAAAGAAGAAGAATGTTTCAGAGTTGATGTTGTTGATAGTATCATCCAGGATACCGAGCCACCTTCCACAGACAAACTTGAAGCTTGCATCACCAACGTGATTGATAGCGAGCTAGATGCTGAAATATTGGAATTATCAACTATCTTGACAAACCATTTCGTTTCAAATCGACACAACCAGTTGAAAGTCTAGAACTACCAAAGAAGGAGAAAATCAAGCCCTCAATTGAAGAACCACCACAGTTGGAGCTGAAGTTACTGCCGAGCAATCTCAAGTATGCATTCCTTGGAAACTCTTCTAAATTACATGTGATTATTTCTTTTTCGCTAACATTGGAGCATGAAGAAAAGTTGCTGAGAGTGTTCCGAGAACACAAGAAATCCATTAGCTGAACTATAGCAGACATTCGAGGCATTAGTCCAGCATTTTGCATGCATAAGATTTTGATGAACGATGAGCACAAACCCACAGTCATGAATGAGGTCTTGAAGAAAGAAATCATCAAATGGTTGGATACTGGCATCATTTACCCCATCTCAGACAGCACTGGGGTGAGTCCTATGCCGTGTACCGAAGAAAGGAGGAATTATCATAGTCACAAATGAAAAGAACGAGCTAATTCCAACAAGAACGGTGACTGGATGAAGAGTTTGCATGGACTATCAGAAGTTGAACAAAGCCACAAGAAAGGACCATTTTCCACTGTCATTCATTGATCAGATGCTGGACAGACTAGCGGGACATGAGTTCTATTATTTTCTGGACGGATACTCGGGGTATAATCTGATTGCCATCGCCCCAGAAGATCAGGAGAAGACCACTTTTACATGTCGTATTGTACTTTTGCATTCCGCAGGATGCCATTTGGACTATATAATGCTCCTGCCACATTCCAACATTGCATGATGGCCATTTTCTCAGATATGCTGGAATAGAGTATGAAGGTTTTCATGGATGACTTCTCTGTGTTTGGACACTATTTTGACCATTGCTTGCAAAATCTGGAACAAGTGATACAAAGATGCGAAGATACCAACCTGGTACTCAACTGGGAGAAATGCCACTTCATGGTGCAGAAAGACATTGTTCTGGGACACCGGATCTCACAAATGGGAATCGAGGTAGACAAAGCAAAGATTGAAACAATTGAAAAATTACCTCCACCAACATCTGTAAAAGGGATTCAGAGTTTTCTCGAACATGCAGGTTTTTACAAGAGATTTATCAATGACTTCTCAAAGATTGCTAAACCTCTGTGCAATCTTCTGAAAAAGGATGTGCCTTTCAACTTCACCAAAGAATGTCACAAAACTTTTAAGATCCTAAAATAGAAGCTAGTTTCTGCTCTTATCATTGTAGCACCGGACTGGACCCTTCTATTTGAGGTGATGTGCGATGCTAGTAATTTTTTTGTAGGTGCAGTTTTGGGACAACGCAAAGTAAAAGTTTTCCACACCATTTATTACTCCAGCAGAACTCTGTATGAAGCTCAACTGAACTACGCAACCACTGAAAAGGAGTTGCGCACAGATGTGTTCGCTTTTGATAAATTCGTTCTAATCTGCTGGGTCCCAAAGTGGTGGTCTACACAGATCATTCAACAATCAAATACTTGATCACGAAGAAAGATGCCAAAACTAGATTGATTCGTTGGATACTTCTTCTTCAGGAATTTGACGTGGAGATCAGAGATAGGAAAGAGACATAAAACCAAGTGGCAGATCACTTATCGAGGCTCGAAAATGGAGAAACAGCTGGTAAAGAATTGACAATCAAAGAAAATTTTCCAGATGAACAGTTGTTTGCCATGAAACAACAAGAAGTCCATTGGTATGCTGACTATGTCAACTACATAGTATCGGGAAAATGGCCGTTGGAATGGACAACTCAGCAACGAAAGAAATTCTTCAAAGAAGTCAATCATTATGTTTGGGATGAGCCGTACCTGTTCAAACACTATACTGATCAATTACTGAGATGATGTGTTCCACATGAGGAGGTCAACAGTGTTCTGCAACATTGTCATTCATCACCATACGGTGGACACTTCAGTAGGAATAAAAATACAATCAAAGTCCTACAATCAGGTTTGTTCTGGCCCACTCTTTTTAAAGATGCTTACTTGTTTTCGCTTCAATGTGACAGGTGCCAGAGAACGGGAAATATTTCGAGGAGAAATGAAAGACCTCTGCAAAACATTCTGGAAGTAGAGATATTTGATGTATGAGGGATTGATTTTATGGGACCCCTTGTTCCATCATTCAGAAATCTGTATACACTGGTTACTGTAGATTACGTCTCCAAATGGGTTGAAGCAATTGCATTGCCATCCAATGATTCAAAAGTGGTGATAAAAATCCTTAAAAAGAATATTTTCACTCGCTTCGGAACACCTCGTGCGATTATCAGTGATGGTGGCACACATTTCTGCAACAGATACTTTAAGGCACTCATATCCAAATACGGAGTTACTCATAAGGTTGCCACTGCCTACCATCCACAGTCAAATGGACAGGTTGAAGTTTCAAACAGGGAGATCAAAAGAATCTTGGAGAGAACCGTTGGATCAACAAGAATGGACTGGTCTACAAAACTGGATGACGCACTATGGGCCTACCAGACAACTTACAAAACAGCTATTGGTATGTCCTCATATCGAATGGTGTTTGGGAAAGCATGCCATCTGCCAGTTGAGCTTGAATACAAGGCATACTGGGCACTGAAGAAGTTAAATCTTGATCCATAAGCTGCAAGAGAGAAACGACTTCATCAACTCAACGAATTGGAGGAATTTTGGCTACAGGCTTATGAGAATGCCAGATTATATAAGGAAAATACCAAGAAATGGCATGATTGAAAAATAGTGCGCAGACAACTGGAACCAAGACAACAGGTGATGTTATACAATTCAAGGTTAAAAATTTTCCTTGGAAAGTTGAAATCAAAGTGGTCAGGTCCATTTGTGATCACTCAGGTTTTACCATATGGAGCTGTTGAGTTACTTGATCCCAACATAAATGAAACACTCAAGGTTAACAGTCAGCGTGTCAAGCACTAATGGGGAGAATCATTTGAGCGATAAAAAGAAAGTGTCACACTTTCAGATCTAGCCTAATGTTCGGGTAGTCACGTCTAGCTGACGATGTTAAACTTAGCGCTAGTAGGGAGGCAACCCATGTAATTTGTGTATATATTGTGATCTGGTGTGTTTTATTTTTGTATGTTTAATTTTTGCAGGTAAAGTCATTTCAAGATGGAAGATGTTCTCGCAAATCTTCACAAGAATTTTCCTTCACTCCCTCAAAATTCTCTAATGAAAGTCTACAAAGCTCGCTTGGAACGAATGAGACTACTGATGATAAAAGGTATTCCTACTGACATTCTTTAGATTATTGAAGCACAGGTCCGATTGGCAGGTGAGTTATCTGACTCTTTTATTTCACATTTGTCTTGTTTAGGAAGAAACACCTATGCTAAAAAGAGAAGAGCTAAGAGAATGGGTGTATCATATAAATATGCTCATATGTTTTGTGATACTTGTTGTCATTCTTTAGGAATGGTGTCTGATAACCGTGAAGATAGGATAAATTTCATTAGGGATGGCTTGAGTAAGGAGTTTTTAGATGACATATCTAAAACTCTTGAGATGCATCCCAGTAGATATGTGTATCACGAAATTCGTGTGTTATATACACAATTCCAAAGAGAAAGACAACAGTTAAGTCTCGGGAATCTGACTAAAAAAGACCATATTTGCCAATTTTTAAGAAAATTGGATGGGAAGCTTGTCTCTGATGCATAGACGTCAATCAAGCTGTTACTTTCTTTTAAATATTATATCTCTTTGTCTTTTCCTAATAATTATGTTTTATTTTCACAGACAGGATCCAGACTTTTTGACCTTTCACGTTTTCTTTTGTTGTTTTGCTAACAATCGTCCTTTAGAAGATACTAGTGCTATTATTACTTAACCCTTTTCAGGTGTTATAAATTCAACTCATCTTTGCACTTTTGAAGGCATCCAGATTTGAGAAAAGAAATATACATAAAATGGAAGCTACTTCAAGAAGATGATTTGTAAATATCTGTGTCTTTTGTGGTACTAGTGTTGGTACAAAGCCACAATACGTAGAAGCAGCACATGAATTGGGTCGTGGCATAGCTGAAAAGAATATGCACATAGTATATGGCGGTGGTAATCTTGGATTAATGGGGAACGTTTCAAAGGTCGTATATGATGGAGGCAGTCAAGTTCTGGGAATCATCCCAAAACCCTTAGCAGAGGCGGATCTTATAGGATCATCAAAAGGAGAAGAACTGATCGTGACAGGTATGTCTGAATTACTGGTGGAAATGATTAACCGTGCTGATACTTTTATTGCTTCTCCAGGTGGTTTGGGTACGTTGGAAGAGATTTTTATTTTAAAGATGTTTATGTTATTTTATCTTGTTGTTTTGCTCAAGGACTAGCAAAATGTTAGGTTTGAGGGTGTGATGAGTGGTAATTATATCACTATTTCCCACTCATTTGACCTAATGTTTTGTATAGATTCTTCAGTTTTGTGAATATTTTGATGTGTTTGTGTTATTTTTTAGATAAATAAAGTTTCAGGACTCTCTGGAGGTGATTTGGTGCCAACACAGCGAAAAAGGACAAAAAAGGACAAAATTGTCATTTGGCACGTCGCGACCGCTAAAGTGCGCCGCACCTCTGTTAACGTGCACTGGGACACGTGGACCAATCATGTGGATTTTTCTAAAATGCACCGAATACTAACGTGGGCCGAATCTGCTAACATGCGTCTGCCACGTGTCAACATCACAACCGATCATGCTAACATGCGCCATGTCATGTGTCATCATCACATGCTACCGATAATCATCATCGCCATGTGTCATCCACGTGTTAGCCACGTGGCGTCCACATCAGTCACATGCCGAGTCAGCGTGCCACATGTCATCATCACACGGTGCCGACAATCAACATTGCTATGTGTCGCCACGTCAGCATAATTATTGAGTTAATCATCCAAAATACCACGTCAGCAGATAAGGGAATCAAAGCAGCCAATGAGCGTATGCCACGTCATCGCGTCGCGAAGCAAGAGTAATCCACGCGTCGCGACGCGAGAGGCCTACTGACGCCTATAAATTCAACTCGAAATTTATGTTTCAGATGTACCTTCCTCTCTGTAATTCTCTAATAATACTAAGGAGTTTGTATCTAGTTTGTTTAAATTTCAGTTCTGTAATTAATTTTATTTACTTTTTGTAATAGTAATTTACTTTCTTACTTCTCAGTTTTTACTATTCAGCAATGAGGAGGTAACTTCCTGCTAGGGTGAAAGGTAAAACTTTTATTATTGCTATTTAAATTAATCTCCCTTAATTATAATATAATAATTATTTAAAACTTGAATTAATGAGGATACCGCTATATTGGCCGATTGGTAATTGATATTAAATTGGTTTTAACCTGACTAGCAATGATACCGCCTGGTTGGTTGGTTGGTAATTACTTATTAATTTGACTTAATCAAGTTACCGCCTATATGGCTGGTTGGTAATATCACACAAGTTAATACATTATATTAATGGAGATATCTAAAATAGTAGTAATAAAAGTTGATCCTTTAACCATATAATTTTCTTTTATTGTACTTTTTCCTTTTTAATTTCTAGCATTTACTTTTCAGCATTTTACTTTATGTCTTTTATTTTTAAGTTTTTACTAGTTGTAAATATGTGTCGTAGCTAAGCCCGTTATCTGGGGTTGTGATGAATTCCAATATCACCGGTTTATAAAGGGTTATTTTATAGTTTGGGTAATATAGAGGTTTACTTATTAAGTCTTAAGCTTAATGCTTTTTGTTAACTGGCCACTAATAAGATTTTAGGTTTAATCTTACATGAAGGAATTTTAGGTTTAACTGATCGATGTGAGTATTCCACAACTCCGTGATGTATTCGCATGTTTATTTCTTGCTTGATAATCGATCCTCGGGGCGTAGAAACTCCACAGACTCGATCTAATTCATGTGCTGCCGCAAACAATTCTGGTTTATAACCAACACAGTAGTACCCGCAAACACACATATATTTACAACTCGTCTTCTTGAAGTGGCTTCCTTTTTTTTTTTGTATTTCTTTCTCAAACCTGGATGCCTTCAAGAGTGCAATGATGAGTTGAATTTATAACCCTGAAAAGGGGTGAATAATAATAGCACTAGTACTTTCCAGATGACAATTATTAGTTAAACAGTAAAATATATCGTGAAAGTCAAAAAGTCTGGATCCTGTCGGAGAAAATAAAAGAAAATAACAAAAAAAAATCATAATTATTAGCTAAAGACAAATAGATAATAATATTTACAAGAAATAACGGCTTGAATGACGTCTATGCGTTAGGGACAAGCTTCCCATCCAATTTTCTTATAAATTGACAAACAGGGTCTTTTAGAGTCAGATTCCCGAGACTTAAATATTGCTGTTCTTTTCGGAATTGTGCATATAACATGTGAATTACATGATGCACATATCCAGTGGAATGCGTCTCAAGAGTCAATGATATGTCATCCAAACACTCCTTAATCAAGCCATCCCTAATTAATTTAATTTTATCTTCACGGTTATCAGACAACATTCCTAAAAAATGACAACGAGTATTACATGTCATGCGTCACATTTATAGCAAACACCCATTCTTTTAGCTCTTCTTTTCTTAGCATTGGTGCTTCTTCCTAAACCAGATAAATATGAAACAAAAGAGTCAGAGGACTCACCTGCCAATTGGACCCATGCTTCAATAATCCAACGAATGTCATTAGGAATACCTTTGATCATCAGCAGTCTCATTCATTCCAAGCGAGCTTTGTATACTTTCATCAGAGAGTTTTGAGAGAGAGAAAGAAATTACCTGTGAAGATTTGCGAGAACGTTTTCGATCCTGAAATTACTTTACCTACAAAATTAAACACACAAGAATAATACACACCAAATCACAATATATACACAAATTGCATGGGTTGCCTCTCTTTCAGCACTAAGTTTAACGTCGTCAGCTAGACATGACTGCCCGAACGTTAGGCTGAATCTGAAAGTGTGACACTTTCTTTTTATCGCTCAAATGATTCTCCCCAATAGTGCTTGACACGCTGACTATTTACTTTGAATGTTTCGTTGGTGTTGGGATCAAGTAACTCAACAGCTCCATATGGTAAACCCTGAGTGATCACAAATGGACTTGACCATCTTGATTTCAACTTTCTGGGGAAAAGTTTCAACCTTGAATTGTAACAACACTTGTTGCCTTGTTCCAATTGTTTGCGCACTATTTTTCGATCATGCCATTTATTGGTCTTTTCTTTGTATAATCTGGAATTCTCATAAGCCTGTAGGCGAAATTCTTCCAATTCGTTGAGTTGGTAGAGTCGATTTTCTCATGTTGCTTGTGGATCAAGATTTAACTTCTTCAGTGCCCAGTACGCTTTATGTTCAAGCTCCACTGGCAGATGGAACTCTTTCCCAAACACCATTCGATATGGGGACATACCAATGGGTGTCTCGTAGGCCCAAAATGCATCATCTAGTTTTGTATACCAGTCCCTCCTTGTTGATCCTACGATTCTCTCCAAGATTCTTTTGATCTCCCTGTTTAAAACTTCAACCTGTCCATTTGGCTGTGGATGGTAGGCAGTGGCAACTTTATGAGTAACTCCATATTTGGATAGGAGTGCATCAAAGTATCTGTTGGAGAAATGTATGCCTCCATCACTGATAATTGCCCGAGGTGTCCAAAGTGAGTGAAAATATTCTTTTTAAGGAATTTTATCACCACTTTTGAATCGTTTGATGGCAGTGCAATTGCTTCAACCGTTTGGAGAAGTAGTCTACTTTAACTAGTATGTACAGGTTTTCGAAAGATGGAACAAAGGGTCTCATAAAATCAATCCCCCATACAACAAATATATCCACTTCTAGAATATTTTGCAGAGGTCCTTCATTTCTCATCGAAATATTTCCCGTTGTCTGGCACCTGTCACATTAAAGAGCAAATAAGTAAGCATCTTTAAAAGAGTGGGCCAGAACAAACGTGACTGTAGGACTTTGGTTGCAGTTTTATTTCCGCTGAAGTGTCTGCCGTTTGGTGATGAATGACAATGCTGCAGAACATGACCGGTGTTGTCACACGCGTATAACGCAAGCGCACGTATCGTTCAAGTAGTATAAAAAGTATCGATCCCACGAGGACTTAATACCTAAGTTATTAGTTTTATGAGTTCAAATGATTACTAGTATCTAATGGATTGATTGTTTGATTGGAATGGTGACTTAAATTTAAAACAAGTAAATAAAATGACGGGAAAGTTGGTCGAGGAAAATACAAATTTATTAAACTATCCAGAATTGTGATTTCTTCCAATATAGTTTTAAAGATGAAGTGGTTATTTCATGTTTGTATAATATATTATTTTACTAACCTAGAACACGAAATTCTACAAAAGCCTCTGTCGATGGTCGGATGCAAATACTCAATTTAACCCAATTAAATCATATGTCTATGTTAATCAAATTACTTGGATTCATTAAGACTAAGTTCCAATTGTGGTTACCCCCACCCGACATGTATATGTCTATCATGTACGAAAATCTATTAAAGGGTTATATATCCTAAAAGAAGATCATGGGCTATTAAGTCTAGGGTCTTAAACCTAAAATTCCTTCATCAAGTAAACTTTTACCCAAATTGGGTAATATAGTTTGGGTATGCTGACTATGTAAACTACATAGTATCGGATTATGTCTAGGAGACCCTAGACTTAATAGCCCACGTTCTTCCTTGATAATCGATAACACTTTAATAGATTTCCTTACATGATAGACATATATCTGTCGGGCATGGGTAACCACAATTGGAACTTAGTCTTAATGAATCTAGGTAATTTGATTAACATAGACATATGATTTAATTGGGTTCACTGAGTATTTGCATCCGACCATCGACAAAGGCTTTTGTAGAATTTCGTGTTCTAGGTTAGTAAACCAATATATTATACAAACATGAAATAACCACTTAATCTTTAAAAATATATTGGAAGAAATCAAAACCCTGGATAGTTTAATAAATTTGTATTTTCCTCGACCAACTTTCGCGTCATTTTATTTACTTGTTTTAAATTTAAGTCACCATCTCAATCAAACAATCAATCCATTAAATACTAGTAATCATTTGAACTCATAAAACTAATAACTTAGGTATTAAGTCCTCGTGGGATCGATACTTTTTATACTACTTGAACGATACGTGCGCTTGCGTTATACGCGTGTGACAACACCGGTCATGTTCTGCAGCATTGTCATTCATCACCACACGGCAGACACTTCAGCGGAAATAAAACTGCAACCAAAGTCCTACAGTCACGTTTGTTCTAGCCCACTCTTTTAAAGATGCTTACTTATTTGCTCTTTAATGTGACAGGTGCCAGAGAACGGGAAATATTTCGATGAGAAATGAAGGACCTCTGCAAAATATTCTGGAAGTGGAGATATTTGATGTATGGGGGATTGATTTTATGAGACCCTTTGTTCCATCTTTCGAAAACCTGTACATACTAGTTAAAGTAGACTACTTCTCCAAACGGTTGAAGCAATTGCACAGCCATCAAACGATTCAAAAGTGGTGATAAAATTCCTTAAAAAGAATATTTTCACTCACTTTGGAACACCTCGGGCAATTATCAGTGATGGAGACATACATTTCTCCAACAGATACTTTGATGCACTCCTATCCAAATATGAAGTTACTCATAAAGTTGCCACTGCCTACCATCCACAGCCAAACGGACAGGTTGAAGTTTTAAACAGGGAGATCAAAAAAATCTTGGAGAGAATCGTAGGATCAACAAGGAGGGACTGGTATACAAAACTAGATGATGCATTATGGGCCTACCGGACAGCTTACAAGACACCTATTGGTATGTCTCCATATCGAATGGTGTTTGGGAAAGAGTTCCATCTGCCAGTGGAGCTTGAACATAAAGCATACTGGGCACTGAAGAAGTTAAATCTTGATCCACAAGCAACATGAGAAAATCGACTCTACCAACTCAACGAATTGGAAGAATTTCACCTACAGGCTTATGAGAATTACAGATTATACAAAGAAAAGACCAATAAATGGCATGATCGAAAAATAGTGCGCAAACAATTGGAACCAAGGCAACAAGTGTTGTTATACAATTCAAGGTTGAAACTTTTCCCCAGAAAGTTGAAATCAAGATGGTCATGTCCATTTGTGATCACTCAGGTTTTACCATATGGAGCTGTTGAGTTACTTGATCCCAACACCAACGAAACATTCAAAGTAAATAGTCAGCGTGTCAAGCACTATTGGGGAGAATCATTTGAGCGATAAAAAGAAAGTGTCACACTTTCATATTCAGCCTAACGTTCGGGCAGTCATGTCTAGCTGACGACGTTAAACTTAGTGCTGAAAGAGAGGCAACCCATGCAATTTGTGTATATATTGTGATTTGGTGTGTATTATTCTTGTGTGTTTAATTTTGTAGGTAAAGTAATTTCAGGATCGAAAACGTTCTCGCAAATCTTCACAAGTAATTTCTTTCTCTCCCTCAAAACTCTATGATGAAAGTATACAAAGCTCGCTTGGAATGAATGAGACTGCTGATGATCAAAGGTATTCCTAATGACATTCGTTGGATTATTGAAGCATGGGTCCGATTGGCAGGTGAGTCCTCTGACTCATTTGTTTCATATTTATCTGGTTTAGGACGAAGCACCAATGCTAAGAAAAGAAGAGCTAAAAGAATGGGTGTTTGCTATAAATGTGACGCATGACATGTAATACTCGTTGTCGTTTTTTAGGAATGGTGTCTGATAACCGTGAAGATAAAATTAAATTAATTAGGGATGGCTTGATTAAGGAGTGTTTGGATGACATATCATTGACTCTTGAGACGCATTCCAGTGGATATGTGCATCATGTAATTCACATGTTATATGCACAATTCCGAAAAGAACAGCAATATTTAAGTCTCGGGAATCTGACTCTAAAAGACCCTGTTTGTCAATTTATAAGAAAACTGGATGGGAAGCTTGTCCCTAACGCATAGACGTCATTCAAGCCGTTACTTCTTGTAAATATTATTATCTCTTTGTCTTTAGCTAATAATTATGATTTTTTTTTGTTATTTTCTTTTATTTTCTCCGACAGGATCCAGACTTTTTGACTTTCACGATATATTTTACTGTTTAACTAATAATTGTCATCTGGAAAGTACTAGTGCTATTATTGCTCACCCTTTTTCAGGTGTTATAAATTCAACTCATCATTGCACTCTTGAAGGCATCCAGGTTTGAGAAAGAAATACAAAAAAAAAATGGAAGCCACTTCAAGAAGACGAGTTGTAAATATCTGTGTGTTTTGCGGTACTAGTGTTGGTTATAAACCAGAATTTGTTGCGGAAACACATGAATTAGATCGAGTCTGTTGGAGTTTCTACGGCCCCGAGGATCGATTATCAAGCAAGAAATAAACATGCGAATACATCACGGAGTTGCGGAATACTCACATCGATCAGTTGAGCGACGCGCGAGGCAACAAAAATTTCTTTTCTGCCCACTGCAACTCACGGTAGTGACTATTTTTCCCTCTCCAAGATTCGGCTTTGCAAGGTTCCATCAAGCTCCAAGTTTCGCGAAATGATTCCAAGCTCATGGGTGGACTTCCCTATCACCTTCACATGACTTTGTAATGTGCGAGCACTCCCGATTTCGCCACAAAATCGTGACTTTTGCTTCCCAATTTCCCTCTTGGCTATCGGCAGTGAGCTGCCAAAACCAGTGAAGAAAATGCCCTCCATGGGCGTGAGAGAGAAGAAGAATTGAGAGAGAGAAGAGTTGTGATGGTTGGTGGGAAAAAGTGTATCAAATACACTTTGTTTTATTTTTACAAAATCAATTAATTGATTTCCAAAAATCAAAACAGACATTTAAATATATTAAATGTCAATCAAGCTTTCAAAAAGCTTTCCAACCACTCCCATCAAGTCACATCATTCAATCAATCAATGGTCACATCACTCAAAGTGACATGTGATTTGACGCTTGATGTGACTAGTGATTTGACGCTTGATTTGACTTGCGTGCCGCACTCGAATTCGAAATACGAATGTGCTGGCAAATAATCCCGGGCTCGGGTTCGCTAATTCCAAATTAACGAATTTTCCGTTGTGACGCAATAAAAATAATTACGCCTAGCGAAGTCACTATTCACGTCACTAACGAATTAATTCTAAATTAATTCATTCGCCCAAATTAAAATCTAATTTTAATTCCGCGTCGAAATCCAATTTTGTTTAATATATCGAATATATTAATTTGTCGATTAATTCCAAATTAATTGTTTTCTCTCTTTAAATGATATTTTATCCCAGATAAAATATCTTCTCAATTAATCCCAGATTAATTTTCTCTCTCATCATATTAATCCCAGATTAATTAAGAGTGCGAGTCATAAGTCATCGGTGAATCTTCGGGAAGCGACCCAGGAGATCTCCGGATATGTTGGCAGTAAATTCGGTCGTCGGACTATCCGAACACGTAAGTACCTAGTACTACATTTTACCGATTTACAAGACAAGGTTGGCTTCTAGCAAAGCGCCATGCCTACCCAATTCTTCATAAATATCCTTACAGCAATATAAGGATCTATATCAGGCGTAGTATACGTAGTATTGCGTATTTCGTTCCAGTATCAGATGATCACATGCAGGCCTGGGGCTGGTCCAATGTCTGCCCCGTACGAAGCATATATCGGATTACGAGCAATTAGTCTCTTTATTATCGGATAATCATGACCAAGTCATATTAACCCGATGGTTGCAACCTTTAGAGAACCAGTTCTGTATCCCTACGCGATCATCATCTCCATATAACTGGAGTGATACTTCCGTCTTGACATCACACCCAACACACTACGATTCTCAATATACCCAGCAGAGGCGTACACAGAACCTTTTAAAGCCCTGGACGACCAAAACCAAAGTATATTGATTGTCGCAAGTATTAGCGGTGCAAGTCTCAGGTTAAGACCAAATACAACTACCCTGATGTCGGATTTCCATAGACACATAGTCATACTACCAATGGAATTCCGAGGGGGCCTATCCAGAGCGAAGCTGTTTCCCGTACCATCGGTAAAACACAACCTCCTATTACACTTGCATAAGTATCCTATACCCAAATATATGAGAACTATGCCGTTTGTGCCCTCACAACTCCCACAAGTGTAATATTAGTTTTTTACGTATTTATCGATGTCCAATCTCGATAATACTCTGACTAGGGATATTTAATGATTTATCCTTCATGGACTGATACTGTCTCATATCATTCTCAATCTAGGAACAAATCACAATGACCTCCTATCATTTATATATCTTGGTGATCTAATCACAAATGATAAGAGTGCAATCTCCTTTGTCACATAGTTAATTTGTACAACACCACCATGATCTATACAAATAGTGATGCTATGAGTCATAATTGTCCAACAATCTCCCACTTGGCCTATAGACAGACACTCGAGTGTCTGACACCCGAACTATGTACGGTTGGCTCAAACTGCTGAGGATGGCTTTCGTCAGCGGATTTGCATGATTATCATCTGATGCGATTTATTCGATCATTACATCGCCACGATGTATGATCCGAACGAATCAGATGAATATCGAAGTATGTATCTGGATCGTTGATGAGACCATTAATTCTTTAGCCTATGCTGACGCCTAGCTCAACTGCTAACAGAACTATATCTAATCTAATTAGATTTATTATCGACCCAGAAGGCTTCTATTGCTGCCTCAGCTGCAGCAATAACCCACATTTGTGGTTTATTCGGTAAAAGTATCTTGCTTGGAAGATTTCCAGCACACTGTTCCGTTATTCAAACTTTATAGTTCCGTTTGCGACTTATAGTCGTTATTATCGGTTTAGGAAACTTGCAGTAGTGATCCCAGTCACTTCAAATTCTCCTTCTCCATAGTCTAAGACAGCATCCTTAGATCTCTCAGATACTAAAGGATGTTCTTAACATCAATCTAGTGACTATCTCTTGGATTGGCCTGTTTCTGAATCCATATGGTCAAAGCGTATGAAACACCAGGTCGCGTACATTTTTCAATGTACGATTTCTCGGAGAGTTTCACGAAAGCCAAGCCTTTCACCGATTATTATAATGGGAATATCATTTCCAAGAAATGACATGTTTATTATCATTATTTATAGGACATTTATTGTCAGTGCGCTCCCACTAACCCTATTATAGACACAAGAATCATTTCGTTTTGAATTAAATCATAAACCAATATGATTACATCAAAACGATAATTCCAAGAACCTATGCTTGCTTTAATCCAAACATGAATCATCCAAAAGGTCTCATTTTCAAGAAAGCGATTTTCCCGTTCAACTGTCATATTTCATAAATGAAACATGTAGCTTTAGCAAGCATTATCCAAATGGATTTTTCGTGGCAACAGGTAAAAGGTTGAATCGTAATCAACACAATGTTGATAAGGATACCTTTCCGCTAAAAGCCTAGCTTTATACGTTGGTATGTTGCCATCCATGTATGTCTTCCTTGAAGACTTATATAGTACCAATAGGCACAATGCCTTGTGGTACAACAACTAGTGTCCAAACTTGGTTGATATACATGGAATCCATTTCGGATATCATGACACTTTGCCATAATAGGGAGTCGATACCTTGTATCACTTCCTCATACGTAGTCAGTTGGTGTTCCTCAATAAGATAAACATCTTTATGAGGTGAGATTAGAAACCCATACCCCAGGTTATTTTCTGACTCTCTCCGACATACGCGGTTCTTGTGTATTCAAAGATTGCTGGTATAGTTTCATCATTGATAAACTATTTGTGTTCCATCGGGAATCGGTGCCTGGAACAGTATTACTCTGATTTTCATCGAGTTTTACTATCCTCCCACTTACCACTGCATATAGGTATTCCTCTTAGGAAAACTGCATGGTGAGCAACAATTACATTGTTCTCTAGTGAGTTGTATAAGTACTATACTTGGTTTCCCTTGGATAACCTACAATTAGACACTTATCCAATTTGGGTTTTAGTTTGGTATCATCCAAATATATGCCTAGCATACCCAAATAATCAGGAATGAGAAACCTGGTTTCTTTCCTGTTCATATCTAATATGAAGTCTGTCAAACAGATTTTTATGGAACCTTATTCAAAATAAGTTCTGCACTGTTTATGCTTATCCGTTGAAGGAAATGGTAGCTCAGAGCGACTCATGATTAACCTTATCATGTCCAACGAAATTCGGTTACTCAGTTCGGACACACCGTCAGGATTGACGTGTTCTGGGAGGAGTCCTATTTGAAAGAATACTATACTCTTTCAAGTATATGAGAAACTTATTGCTTAAGTATTTTCATCATGGTCTAACCGTGATGATTTAATACTTTAGCCGATCTGTTTGTTTATTTCGTGTTGAAACTTTAAAAGTTTCCGATTTGTGTTTCAAAAGAAACACATAACCACAACGCGATGCCACATCCGTAAAGGTCACGAAATATTCATATCCACCTCTAGCCTAGCTAGACATGGGCCCACTTGCTTCACTATGAACTAGGGCTAACAGATCGGTGGCATTTACACTTTTACCAAGTAAATAGTATTTTAGGCACTTTGCCCAATAAACTAGATTCATAGACTTTATTTGAATGGGATCAAATTAGTCCTAGTAACCACTCTTCAAAAGTATGGATATACGAGTCTTGTTTAATTGTGTCCCAGACAACAATGCCACAAATAGTTTCTTCTGATCAAATCAGTTTGAGCTATTTGTTTGTCATGTTCTACGTTTGAGATATTTTTATATTCAAAATATAAATTTTGTTATTCACATCTAATGTGTTTATCTCAATATCATCTTTATATAATGAACACTTTAGTGTTCTAGAATATAAAGGTAAACCCACATGGGTTAAACACTGATATAGAGATAATGTTTTTAGTCCAACTAGTTACATTATAACAGTTTCCAAATTTAGGTACAAACCCGAGGGTAGTTCCTAAAATAGGTATCTACGGTTGAAACAGCGATTTTCGTCCCGTTTCCAATTCGTAGATAAATCTCTATGGAAGTCAGTATCATACTCAAAGCAGATTCTGAACACTAATATATATTTATGTACCACACTAAGTATTTAAAATCCAATTTCAATACTAGTAGTGAATATAATATGACAAACATATTTGAAGTCAGAGCCTTGCTCGTCTTCAATTCCTTCATGTTTGCCTTGTCCAAATGGCAGTCACGCTTCCGTGATCCCGTTTGCCACAATTTAGGCAGACATTTTGGGATATGTCCTTTATCTTCCCAGAAGATTATAATGATTTTGCCTTTGCCTATTTCAACACTCCAGAAGCCTTTGGCCTAGCCTCGGCCTTCTAGAATATCGAAGTAAGATGCGCCTTGCGCTACTTGCATAATTGCAAACTTTGACTTTATCTCATTGAGAATAGTTATTAACTCTCCAAGAGTTATTAATTGCAATTTAGTACTTCTATAATCTAAGTATAGATCTATGAAGATCCTTCAATTTAATTATCATACTTTAAAGATCTAATCCTTAGTTCTGATTAAGAAATTAAGGAGTCTATTGACAAGCAAAATGGATTAAACACTAAAGTTATCATCAAATGAATATTCCAAATATCATGCTCTACTATTTGCTTAACTTAGGGCTTAGGCCTAATATGTTATTTTATCAAATAAAGTAACTTATTAGTTTCCAGGACCATCCTAAAAACTTTATTCCCAATTTGAAAATTAAACCATTTAAATGCACTTTCCCTAGGATTATGTTTTAAATGTCAATCTTTCATTTTATCTTGATTCTAATAGTCCAACTATTTAATCAACGATTTTTGGTACTATTTATATAATGATTATAATAGTCCAACTATTTAATCAACTATAATTAATTAAATCAATGCATTGATTATTATATCCAATTATATAATCAAATATAAATGAATAGTTTGAATATAGTCCAACTGTAAATTAAAACAACGTTTTAAATATTAGTCCAACTAACATTTAATATATTTGACGAATGATATTTGTTTGAGCGCGTATGGCAAGTAATTAATCGAATATTGCAAATTCAATTCTTGCCTCCCACTATTTTTCGGCGAGCCTCTAACCCTCTGTCGAGTATTCGGGAAACCGTGTTTCCTAGTGGGCTAGGATCCCGTTAAATATCACACAATCTTGACTTTGGCCAACAAATTGTATGATAATTAACTAGGTAGATCTCTAAGATCAATTGGATCCAATCCAATTCCTAGATCCAGTAGGGGGACATCCAAGTCCGAAACATATATCTTATAAATGCCAATATATCCAATATATTACCTAACCTTTTTCCTCTGAATCAACTAAACCTTGGCTTTGGCACAACAAAATTAGTGATCCCAATTAAGCGTGACCCATTGACCATGGAAAGCTTCGTAATCAATGTCGATGGACAAGAATTGGTCTTGACTTTGGCCAACAAACCACAACTTGGACAAGACACCAATATGGAATAAAGCTCTCGTAATTCAAGCACATCCTCGACGGACAAAGGTCTTGACTTTAGCCAACAAGCCAATGCCAGTCTTAGATCTTGAGTAAGAATCACTCAATGGAAGGAAAAACACTTAATATTTTGTGAGGGTTTTTCACGTGCAAATTGGCAACCAATTTATTATCTTTTTTAAGGTCTCATCATCATACATCCTTAAACATGCATTCTAAATACATAATAAAGCGCGTATAATTAAAATAATAATGATATGCGGATGGATACTTTACACATTGATCCTAGATCAAATCTCTCCAATTCTCTCTCCCGCTAGCACATGTATTTGCTTCTACCCGTTACACTACAATTTAAAAGAAACCTCATGTACATTGAGGGGAATAGGTGAGAAGAGAATACAAAGAATAAGGAGGTAATAAGGCTGGACACGCAGATCCAATTAAAAAATCAAATTTATTACAACAATTTCTAAAATTGTCCCACCCATCTAATATCCATCAGATATACATTATTCATGCATCGCAACCATGTATTCACACAATCATGCTATCAATCAATCTAATCAAATTAATTAATCTGATAATTAGTGACCATCCAATGTTCAAATAACAATTTGATTTTGCTCGAGTCAAACTCGTTTTTGCGAATAAGTACTCAAAGTACGAATTCTTGAATTAAATTAAACTACAAAATTAAATCCAATTCAATTTGTATTTAATACTAATTCGCTATTTAATTCCAAATTAAATATTACACTTTATTTAACGAACCTTTACGATTTAAATTCCAAATTTAATCGTTACGGGTCTCAAAGCCCGATTAACATCCAATGTTAAATTTAATTAAAGTCCAATGAGCTTTTAATTAATTTCTTAAGGCGTGGACTTTTGGTCAACTCTGGTCAAACCCAATAACCAAAGTCCAATCAATGAGTAACCCAATAAGCCTAGAAATCAATTTAGGCCCATTAGGCCCAATTAAACTTTAAAGGTCCATTAGTCGCATTTGGGCTTTATGGAAGCGGTTTTGGGCCCAATTGGATCCAACCAATTTAGCCTAACCCAACTTAGTACTACCAAGCCCAATAAGCCCAATAACAACTTTAAAAGCCCAATTTCTAAAATAGGCCCAATATAATTAAATTACCAAATTCCAAATTCCCAATTTAATTACACAAAGTGTATAAAACAATTAATTACCCAATTAACATTTCCAAAACACCAATTAGCCTAATTAATCATGCTCATTAACAACAAAATGTCCAACACATTTCATCAAAAATCAAACCAATTTACATGTATATTGTTCTCGGCAATGGAGGGGATTTGTGTCCGATTCGGTTTCTATCCAATTAAATCCACAATTGACATTAAATCAACATCCTCAATTGTTTCAAGTCATCCAATGATCAACGAAACAAAAAATTACCAAGAATTAGGGCACTCAACCATTCGGCCAACACGAGAAATTCGGGGAATTTGTTCCAACACAATTTCATCAATTGATCCCATCAACACTTAATTAAAAACATTTAAGCATACTAATTCATCCAATATCATTAAATCATGCTCAAATTCATTTTAACCCAAATTTTAAGCCCTAATAATATTTCATGCTTTTACTCCACTCTGATACCATTGTTGGAGTTTCTACAGCCCCGAGGATCCATTATCAAGCAAGCAATAAACATGCGAATACATCACGGAGTTGCGGAATACTCACATCGATCGGTTGAGCGACGCGCGAGGCAAAATAAATTTCTTTTCTGCCCGCTGCAGCTCACGGCAGTGACTGTTTTTCCCTCTCCAAGATTCGGCTTTGCAAGGTTCCATCAAGCTCCAAGCTTAGCGAAATGATTCTAAGCTCATGGGTGGACTTCCTTATCACCTTCACATGACTTCGTAGTGTGCTAGCACTCCCGATTTTACCACAAAATTGCGACTTTTGCTTCCCAATTTTCCTCTTGGCTCTCCGGCAGTGAGATGCCAAAACCAGTGAAGAAAATGCCCTCCATGGGCGTGAGAGAGAAGAAGAATTTAGAGAGAAGAGTTTGGATGGTTGGTGGGAAAAAGTGTATCAAATACACTTTGTTTTATTTTTACAAAATCAATTAATTAATTTCCAAAAATCAAAACAAATACCAAAACATTTAATTATTTAATGTCAATCAAGCTTTCAAAAAGCTTTCCAACCACTCCAATCAAGTCACATCATTCAATCAATCAATGGTCACATCACTCAAAGTGGCATGTGATTTGATGCTTGATGTGACTAGTGATTTGACGCTTGATTTGACTTGCGTGCCGCATTCGAATTTGAAATGCGAATGCGCTCGTAAATAATCCCGGGCTCGGGTTCGCTAATTCCAAATTAACGAATTTTCCGTTGCGACGCAATTAAATGATTACGCCTAGCGAAGTCACTATTCATGTCGTTAACGAATTAATTCTAAATTAATTCGTTCACCCGAATTAAAATCTAATTTTAATTCCGCGTCGAAATCCAATTTTGTTTAATATATCGAATATATTAATTTGTCGATTAATTCCAAATTAATCGTTTTCTCTATGTAAATGATATTTTATCCCAGATAAAATATCTCCGCAATTAATCCCATATTAATTTTCTCTCTCATCATATTAATCCCAGATTAATTAAAAGTGCGAGTCATACGTCATCGGTGAATCATCGGGAAGCGACCCATGAGATCCCCGGATATGTTGGTAGTAAATTCGATCGTCGGACTATCCGAACACGTAAGTACCTACTACTACGTTTTACCGATTTACAAGACAAGGTTGGCTTCTAGAAAAGCGCCATGCCTACCCAATTCTCCATAAATATCCTTACAGCAATATAAGGATCTATATCAGGCATAATATACGTAGTATTGCGTATTTCGATCCAGTATCAGATGATCACATGCAAGGCATGGGGCTGGTACAATGTCTGCCCCGTACGAAGCATATATCAGATTACGAGCAACTAGTCTCTTTATTATCGGATAATCATGACCAAGTAATATTATCCCGATGGTTGCAACCCTTTAGAGAACCAGTTTTGTATCCCTACGCGATCATCATCTCCATATGACTGGAGTGATACTTCCGTCTTGACATTACACCCAACACACTACGATTCTCAATATACCCAGCAGAGGCGTACACAGAACCTGTTAAAGCCCTGGACGACCAAAACCAAAGTATATTGATTGTCGCAAGTATAGTGGTGCAAGTCTCAAGTTAAGACCAAAACACCTACCCTGTTGTCAGATTTCCATAGACACATAGTCATACTACCAATGGAATTCCGAGGGGGTCTATCCAGAGCGAAGCTGTTTCCCATACCATCGGTAAAACACAACCTCCTATTACACTTGCATAAGTATCCTATACCCAAATATATGAGAACTATGCTGTTTGTGCCCTCACAACGCGCACAAGTGTAATACTAGTCTTTTACGTATTTATCGATGTCCAATCTCGATAATACTCTGACTAGGGATATTTAATGATTTATCCTTCGTGGACTGATACTATCTCATATCATTCTCAATCCAGGAACAAATCACAAGGACCTCCTATCATTTATATATCTTGGTGATCTAATCACAAATGATAAGAGTGCAATCTCCTTTGTCACATAGTTAATTTGTACAACAACACCATGATCTGTACAAATAGTGACGCTATGGGTCATAATTGTCCAACAGAGTCATAGCTGAAAGGAATATGCACTTAGTATATGACGGTAGCAATCTTGGACTAATGGGGATTGTTTCAAGGGCTGTGCAGGAAGGAGATAGTCAAGTTTTGGGAAACATCCCAAAACCCTTGGCGGAGGCGAATCTTATAAAACCATCAAACAGAGAGGAACTGATCGTGCCAGGTATGTCTGAACGACTGGTTGAAATGATTAACCGTGCTGATGCTTTTACTGCTTTGCCATGTGGCTTGGGCACGATGGAGGAAATTTTTACAGTGCTATCAAAGACGAACTTGAACATACACCAGAAACCGATTGGACTATTTAATGCGATGGATTTTATGATTTTCTTTGTGTGTTTCTTGATGATGCCCGGAGAAATGGGTTCGTGTCAAAACCTGTAAAGGAAATCCTCTTCACAGCCAGAACTGCCCATGAGTTAATTGACCAACTCTTAGCCTTTGAACCATAAATTGACCATATCATTTCCAAGATAAACAGGTCTGATAATGATCGTGGTAAAAAGCGTCGGATAAATCTGAATCTTAACCTTTAATTTTCACTTTAGATGTAGAATTTCAGCTAACCAGGTACTATCTTCTAAACTCTTCTTATACTTCTTAAGACATTGGGGACAATGTCTCATTAGATTTGGGGGAGGGAAATAGTTGACTAGTATCTTGTTTTTATTGTGTTATTTTTATTTGATTTTTAGTCAAAAATTTTCAAAAAAAATCAATATATATATATATATATATATATATATATATTTGTTTTTGTTTTTGTTTTCTTTAATTTGACTAACCAGGTGAAATTGGTGTGAGATAGTTGTGTAAGGAATTTCCACTCCTGAGACGTATCTCAACCTATTTCGTAACAAGTTAATTTTTATTTATTTCCTTTTTGATTTATTTAATTTGTGAATTCTCCATAAAAACAGACTAAAATAGTAAAATGGATCTTCATATGCTCAGTTGACATGTATTATCAAAATGCATGGTAACATACGGACATTAGTTGTAATTGAAAAGTTTATAATATTCAGTGTTCTAGTTTATTTGGAGGAATCATCTAAAAAGCAATGGAATAAAAATAAAATCTGAGATCCGAGTAATTAAGTCTATAGGGGTGTTTTTGTTAGACAATTATGACCCATATCATCACTATTTGTAAAAGACATGGTGTTTTTGTACGGGGCAGACACAACTCCAGCCCTAGGCCTAGCATGTGACATCAGATACTGGATCGTATTACCCAATACATTGTATACTATTCCTGATACAGATTATATATTCTTCGTTGAATATTTCTGGAGAATTTGGTAGGCACGGTGCTTTACTAGAAGCCAACCATGTCTTGTAAATCGGTGAGAACGTGGTATGCAGCACGAACGTGTCTGATAGTCCGACAACCGTATTTACTGCCAACTTATCTAGGAATCTTTTGGGTCGCTTCCCAAAGATTCACCGATGACATTTGACTCGAACAGAATTAATCTGAGATTAATTATAAGAGAGAAAATTAATTTGGGATTAATTGCGGCAATAAT
This sequence comes from Zanthoxylum bungeanum, assembly GCA_019454045.1. Classification (NCBI taxonomy): domain Eukaryota; kingdom Viridiplantae; phylum Streptophyta; class Magnoliopsida; order Sapindales; family Rutaceae; genus Zanthoxylum; species Zanthoxylum bungeanum. The sequence continues at coordinate 95,176 of SKCR01021769.1, read as the reverse complement.
TTATCTGGGATAAAATTCGTTTAGAAGAGAGAACGCGATTAATTTTGAATTAATCGATTAAATAATTTATTAGATATATTAATTGAAATCAGATTTCAATGCGGAATTAAAATTGGATTTTAATTCGGGCGAATGAATTAATTTGGAATTAATTTGTAAGCGACTTTCATAATAATTTTGCTAGGCATTATTATTTAATTAAATTAGATTTAATTACGTTGCAACGGAAAATTCGTTTAATCGGATTAAATGAACCCGAGCCCAAAGTGTGTTGTGTAAGCCAACTAGATTTGGAATTAAATGGGTGAGACCCATTACTTACATCAATTGTCACTATTTGTGATGTAAGTAGTTGGAATAGTAAATGTGGCATTTATTTCACACATCTACTACCTTTTGAAAGTCAACACACACCAACTTTGGTATTAGTTTTTGGAAAACAAAAATACATTTTTTTTCACTCTCTCTTTCCATGGCTTGACCGAATTTGCTTCTTCCTCTCCATTGATTTTTGCTTTAAAAATCATCTAAGCTAGTACTTAAAGGAGTCTTGTGAGGTGATAGGGAAACTCACCATTGAGTTTGGAATTCAATTCAAAGCTTGGAGCTTCCAACAACAAAAAAAGTTTTGAATTTTCTAATCCGATCAATGTGAGTTTTTTCTGCAACTCACTTGATTATTCACACTAGAATCATGTTTAGGAGACCTTGGGATGTCTTTGAGGCACTAACAATGGTATCAAGAGCCACTTAAACTTGATTTTAATTTCTAGGGTTTATATAATTTAATTTGGGTATTTTTGCTTGGAGCATGATTTTTCCAAATTGATTGTTTGATTATGCTTAGATTATGATAACTTAGATTTATGCATGATTGGATTTGAGAAAAGTGATTGGATTAATTTTTCCATAAAAACCCAAGCATGGCTGAATGGAACCCTTAGTAGCTCTCATGGTGCTTTTTTGAATTTTGACTATTGGATGAGTTTAAAGCTTGTAATGAATGTTAATTGTTGGTTTAATTGGATTCAAATCAAAATTGGATGTTGTTTCATGAGATTGTCGTGGGATGTAGCATGTTGAATGAATTTATTTTGCCTCAATTTTTTGTTGGACATGAATTTGAGAATTAGGCATGATTAATTGAATTAATTAATGTTTTAGAAATATTAGATTAATTAATTAATTGTGTTAATTACACTTTAATTAGATTAATATGATATTTAGAATAATGTATTAATTTAATTTGTTGTATTTGGGCTAATGGGCTTGGTTGGACCAAGTTTGGTTTTGGACAATTGGGTTGGATCCAATTGGGCCTAAAACCATTTCCATAAAGTCCAAATATGACTTATGGGCATTTTAAAATTTAATTAGGCCTAATGGGCTTAAATTGATTTTTTGGCAAATGGTGATTCCTAATTGGGCGTTGACTTTTGGGTTGGATCCATAATGGCTAAAATCCATGCCTAAAGAATTAATTGAAAGCCCATTGGACTTTAATTGAATTGGCATTGGATGCTATTGGGCCTTTGAGACCCATTTAGATTGGATTTGGAATCCAAGTCTAAAAGGCACTATTAAAAGTGTAATTATTTAATTTGGAATTAAATATGAATTAGTATTGGATACAATTTAAATTGGATTTAAAATTGTAGTTCAATATAATTCAAGAATACATACTTTGAGTATTTATTCTTAAACGAGTTAGACTTGCGCAAATCAAATCGTTGTAAGAACATTGGATGGCCATTAATCAAAGATTAATTATTGGATTAGATTGATTGACAACATGCTTTGTGTGAATACTTGGATGTATTTGTATGAATAATATATATCGGATGGATATTAGTTGGGTGGGGGTAATTTTGAAAATTGTTGTAAGTATGGTACTTATTTATTAAATTGGACCTGCGTATCCAGCCTTACACCTCATTATCTCTCTATATTTCTCTTCTCACCAATTCCCCTCAATGTAAATGAGGTTTCTTTAATGTATTATGTAATTGGGTAGAAGTATGTAAAGTGCTAGTATGAGAGAGGAAAGAGAGTGATTTGTTCTAGGAACAAATTGTATTATGTATCCATCCGCATATCATTATTAATTTTTCGCGCCTTATTATGCTTTTAGAATGCATGTTTAAAGGTGTATGATGAGACCTAATCAAAGATAATAAATTGGTTGCCAATTTACGCAAAAATCCTCACTTCAATATTAAGCGTTTTCCTTCCATTGAGTGGTTCTTTCTCAAGATCCAAGATTGACTTTGATTTGTTGGCCAAAGTCAAGATCGTTGTCCATCGCGGATGTGTTTGAACTACGAAAGCTTTGTTATATATTGCATGTCTTGAGCAGTTGTGACTTGTTGGCCAAAGTCAAGGTCACTTCTGAACATCGGCATGGATTACGAAGCTTTCCCACTGTCAATGGGTCACGCTTAACTGGAATCATTAAGCTTGTTGAGCCAAAGCCAAGGCGTAATTGATTCAGAGGAAAATGTTAGAATGATATATTGGATTTATGTTTTGGACTTGGAGGTCCACCTACCGGATCTTGGAATTGGATGGGATCCAATTGATCTTAGAGATCTACCTAGTTAAGTTTCATACAGCTTGTTGGCCAAAGTCAGGGTTGTGTGTTATTTAACGGGATCCTAGCCCACCAGGAAACTGGGTTTTCTGAGTACTCAACAGAGGGTTAGAGGCTCCCCGAAACATAGTGGGATGCCAGTATTAAATTTACAATTTCGTTTAATACTCGCTCTTTTATTTTATTTATCGTTGTTATAAATGTATATTAGTTGGAATAATATTATTTTATTGCTTTCTTTGAACAGTTAGACTATACAAGACACTACTCTACTTTTAGTTGGTTATATAGTTGGACTATAGTAACCATTACATTTTGAGTGTACCCGAAATCGTTTATTGAATAGTTGGACTATTGCAATCGAGATGGCTGGAAAGATTAGCGTTAGAGACATAATCATGGGCGATAATACTTTAATGGCGCCAATTTTCCAAATTGGGAGATGAATCTTAGGATAGTCCTGGAGCCGAGAAGTTGCTCTATGTTATAGACAGACCTCTCGGGCCTGAGCCCGGACATAAACGGGTAGTTGATCATGAGCTTTGGAAGACTCATCGAGATGATAACTTTACCGCTCAATCCGTCATGCCTGCCGCAATGACCCCTCGATTTCGTCGTCAGAACAAAGGATTGGATCCTTATAACATGATGTTGAAATTGAAGGACCTTCACATATCTAACCTTAGATCTCAGAATTACGAATTGCAGAAGAAGCTCTTCCGCTCGCGTATGTCAGAGGGTACATCTGTCGAGCACTATGTGTCACAAATGATTGCTGACATTGAACATCTAGGTCAGCTGGGCATAACCTTTGAGGCCAAGACTTCTATAGATTTGATCTTACAGTCTGCCCGACTGCTGGGGCGGGTTCATCATGAACTAAAATATGATGAACCAAGAAGAGACTCTTGGAGAGTTGATGGCGATACTGAAAGAAGCAGAGCCAGAGATTCTGAAGTGTAATAAGCGTGAGGCGCATCTTACTTCGACATCTCAGAAGGCCAAGACTTGACCGAAGGCTTCTAGAGGTGTGAAGAAGAAGAAAAAAAGGGCAAGGCAAAATCTTTAAAGTCTTATGGGAAGACTAAGGACAAATCCCAAGACGTCTGCCTACAATGTGGCAAACAGGGTCAATGGAAGCGTGACTGGCATGAGTATAAGGAGGAGATGAAGGAAGTGAAAGCAAGCAAGACACCGGCTTCATGTATGTTTGTTATTGAAATAAACATCTCCACTACTAGTTTTAAAAATTGGATTTTTGATTATGGATGTGGTACTCATATATGTACTGATGTGGAGGATCTGCAGATTCGCAGGAGACTGACTTCAGGAGAGATCAACCTCCGAGTCGGAAATGGGACAAGAGTCATTATTTTGGCCATTGGCACCTATATTTTGAATTTTCCCTCATGGCATGTACTTAATTTAGGAGACTGTTATTTTGTACCAAGTTTGACTAGGAATATTATCTCTGTATCTTGTTTAACCCGATATGGGTATACCTTTGTATTCTGGAACACTGGGTGTTTTGTATATAAAGATGATGTTTTGATATGTATAGATGATGTTAATAATCGTCTTTATATTTTGAATATAAATGAATCTCAAACATATAACATGACAAACAAAAGGCTCAAAATGAGTAAAACGAATGAAACTTATCTGTGGCATTGTCGTCTGGGACACATTAACAAGACTCGTATATCCACACTTTCGAAGAGTGGATACTTGGACGGATTTGATCCTAAATCATATGACGTCTGTAGGACACAAAAATCGGCGATGCTGTTCTAGGCTCGCGGCCTAGTTGGGAGTACGGAGTAGCCCACAGGGGACTAAACCGGAGAATAAAGGAGTCGCCACCCAGTGTGAACTGGGAAATAGTTTAAGGCCGCACTCACCCCTCGCAAGGGAAGACCTCAAACCGTTGGGTTCAGAATGGTCCCTTACTTATGCCACTTGTAATGAAAAGATTTGTGCAATAATCTAACCAAGTCTACGCAACATATATTCCCAAGAGTTTCCTTTGTCTAAGTTAAGGTACATGAAAATAAAACCTATATCTAAGTTTGCAAATAACCTATATCTAAGTTTGCATGCATAAAAGTAAGTCGTCATAACGACAAACACACAATAATCTCATGAACATATTGAATTATTAAACGCGAAAAATAAATAACAACCAAAACATAAACATCAATTAAATTCCTAATGCGAAAGAAATAACTAATCATGCTCGAAAATAACCAACTAAATCATGCATAAAAATAAATAACTAAACAACCTAATCATGCATAAAAGTAATATATTATTTCTAATAAACATCGAATAAACACAAACTTTGATGAAACGAAATATGTGTGTCTCTCAAGCGGTACGTGGTATTGTATCCCAAGTACAGACCGCACTACTGTCCATTCAGATTCGGCTACGGAATTTACGTCTGGGTTTCCATCCGATATACCGCAAGAGATAACACATACTTCATTCATCCCATGGCCACAACCTACATAGATCAACGATACACATGCGAATAAATAATAATAAATATTAAGAAAAAGAACGAGAATAGATAAAAGGGTGCCCTCAGGTCTAACCTCTTAAGTTGTCTCTTGGAAGTGCGTTACACGGTTGTCGGAAGGATTGATGCTCCGTAACATTTCCGATTCACTGGTTCGTTGTTTTCCTTCGTTGCTTCGCTATTTTGGGCAGCTGTTAGCTCACTATTTCTGCGGTATTTGGTCTTTGTTTCTGGTTATTGTTTTGCGGTTTTGGATGCAATTTTTGATGGACTAGTTTACGGTAAGGGCGCAGATTTTGGTGGACTTGTTTGCAGTTTTTGGTGCAGTTTTGGGGTTATTTTGTGCGTTTAGGGTGCAGTTTTTGGGGCTATTTTGTTCGGTTTATGGAGTGCAGTTTTTGGGGCTGTTTTATTTATTTGTGTTCACGGTTTATGGGGGTCCTTTGGCTTATGAGTGTGGCTCACGTAAAGGGGGTTTTTTGTCGGTTATAGAGGGGCTGAGCGATGGTCAATGTGGTTGTGTTTGGCTAGCGTGCGTGAAATAGGCTGTCTTTGTTTTTGGTCAATAAGCAATTTGTGAGGCTATGTGTCGGCAAGGTGAAGGGCAATGCGTTTTGTGAGTGGACTGTTTGTGAGGGTAGAGTGTGCGTTTGGGCTGCAAGGTGTCGTGGCAGTGTAGGGTTTGTGAGCAGCGTGGGTGAGTGATTTGTTTTAGGTCTGAGCGTGAAGTAAGAGGCTATTTGAAAGGTGTTTATGTTTGCTTGTTCACGACAATTGCAAGGAGAATTTCTTTGTGTAGGGCGTGAAAAACTAGGGTGTGAAGGGTTGGTTTAGGCTTATTTTTATAGGCAAGGGTTGGGGTTTACCTTATGTGAATAGGGAAAGAATATTGTGTAATTATGGGGGAATATTTTAATTAGTGTGCTATAAGTAAAAATCTATTTAATTAGGGATGTGATTTGGTTTGATTTGATTTGATCTCTTTTAATTAGGAATATGATTTAATTTGATTTGATTTGATCTCTTTAATTTGGGAAGGTGATTTATGAGATTTGATTTGATTTTTATTTAGTTTAGGAAGATGATTTAATTGGATTTGGAATGTGATTTATTTGAATCTTTTAATTCGGGAAGGTGATTTGGCTTGATTTCAAAATGTGCTTAATGTGTGTCCTTGGGCGTGTGTTGGCTTGATTTGTTATTTTGGAATGCTTTGGGCGTGTATGTGTCTCATTGGGCGTGTGTTTTGGGTTTTTGGTGGGCTTTGTGTGTGGCTTGGTGTGTGGCTTGCGGGCGGTTTTGGGTCAAGGGTGTGTTTTAAAACAGAGGTCCAACGAGTGAATCCACAACTAAGCAAACAAATCTAGTCCAACAAGATATGGATTTCTGACTTTTCCTTCCGACGTTCGTTTCCCACGATTTCCAAAACTTAAAGAGGAGTGCCTCCGTACGAGACTCATCATCGGGACTTACATGCAAAAATGCAGTGCCTACAGTCGCCCCCACTTTGATGGGACTTGTGCATTGTGTAACAGTACAATCCTATCAAACTTATGCAATGCATTTTTACTTACCTGGCTCGCCAGCTGCCACTTGACTTGCCTGTTACTTCGAACTGAGTTGATATTGTGGTGAGGTGCTTCGACCCCAAGGTTCATCCCTACAAGATGCTGCGATCTCTAAGACTCACTACCGATCTGAGCTGATGAGAGGTAGTCCATTTCCAAACCGTCACTGATAACGTGGGCCTCGACCCCGAGATTCATTCTCAAAACTGTTGGTGATGTGGTCCTCGACCCTGGGATTCATTCCAGAATTCATTCCAAAACTCTAATGATAAGGGCCTTAACCTTGGGATTCATTCCAAAACTCTGACGATGCGGGCCTCGACCCTGGGATTCACTCCCAGATTCATTCCAAAACTCTGACGATATGGGGCTCGACCCTGGGATTCATTCTCGGATTCATTCCAAAACTCTGACGATATGGGCCTCGACCCTGGGATTCATTTCCGGATTCATTCCAAAACTTTGACGATGTGGGCCTCGACCTTGGGATTCATTCCAAAATCTGAGGATGTGGGCCTCGACCCTGGGATTCATTCCTGGATTCATTCCAAAACTCTGACGATGTGGGCCTCGACCCTGGGATTCATTCCAAAACTCTGATGATGTGGGCCTCGACCCTGGGACTCATCCCTAAAACTGATACTGACGTGGGCTTCAACCCTGAGACTCTTCGCCAAAACTGCTGATGATGTGGGCGTCAACCCTGGGACTCATCCCCAAAACTGATACTGATGTGGGCCTCGACCCTAACTGATACTGGTGTGGGCCTCACCCCCAAACTGATACCGATGTGGGCCTCGACCCATGTTGATACTCGAAATTCCATTCCCGGCATAGTGAACCTCATCCCCGAGGCATTGCTGATGTGATGGTTCATTCCCGGACCGTGCTGTATGAGAAATGGTAGACTGGTCGCCCCCAGTCTTGGTTCATCTTTCTGTCCTTTGTTGCTTATTCATTTTCTTCAACACCTGGGATTAGAAACAAAACACCAAAAAGAATGCAAGTACGTCACGTGTATGCATGCATGCATGAATGAATTTCCTATTCCGCTGGGTTAGGTCTTCTTTGTGCTCTTCGGTGCCTTTTGTCTACAGATGTCTTCGGTCACCCATTTGGTCTGCTTACGTTTTTTTTCTGTCAATTCTTTTCTGGTGATTGCTCAATTTCCTTTGGTCCCATGGCTTAAAATCCCAATATATCCCTTATTCGCGGGGTGGTAGACTGGTCGCCTCCAGTCTTGGCTTAGCTTTCTACTCTTCGCTTCTTGCATTAGGTCAAAGTAGATCATGTGATGCGATGTTTCCATACCAATTTACTGTATTGCCTCTTTCGAAATAGTCCCAATAGTTACACATATTATCGTCCTCAAAGAATGCCCAGTGTCGAAACCGGAGAACCTTCAAAGTGCTCGATGTAACTCAAATCTGACCGTTTAAATAAATGAACTGAACTGAACCAGACTCAAAGTGTGTGTGTGCTAAGGTTCTTTTACATCTTGATCCTTGGGTAAGCTAACTCGATGATTTTGCCTTAGAGAATTGGATCAGTGGGTCTAACCAACCTAGATGTCTTGATCATACTTTGTGATTACTTTCTCGTATTCAACATGATATGGTTTTCTTCTTCTTCTTCTTTTTTCGTTTCTTTCTTTTCATTTTGAACTTTTTTCTTTTATTTTTCTTTTTCTCATTTATTTTTCTTTTTTCTTTTTTCTTTTTTCTTTCTTTCTCTTTTTTCAACACACCTACCCTTTAAGGTAGCATTTCTCCTCATGGTGGTCCTAGTACTCACCCATGGGTAGCTTCACCCTTATCGGTTATAGGTGGTCTATTTTTCCTTTTCTTTTCGGAGACTTTTTCTTCATTTCCAACCATATCATATATCGTAACAAAAGTAAACCAGGATGGACATCTAGGCAAACTGTCATTCACTGATCCGCCATCTCTCCAACTAGTCATCTCGCCGACTACTCAGGCTTCTACTGCTAAGATCCCATAATTAAGTGCTCGCGAGTCTAGTCAAGATCAACTACTCAAAATATCAGACGAGAGTACCGCTCGCACTCATCGTTTCTAAGGTTCCAACCTAGGGCAAACAACTTCATCATCGGACTCATGTTGAACTATTGAGGAAAAAAACTCGAACAAATAGACAGAATCAATGTCTTTATTATTAAAAAAATACAGGGTTGCAATCAAATAAACTAGGGGAAACGCCTTAATCGTTTACATCATTGCCTTCTACTTTGGCCTAATGTTCTTCACTGCTTCCCTACCTCATTCCCATGCAAGAAGTTTGGTGGTTGAGATTTTGGAGGACAAAGTTTTCGGGTAGGCCAAAGTTGATCTTGTAGGTAGGCGGTGGGACTGAGTGATAGTTCAGTAGGGGGTTCCGGTGTGTGTTGGGCTGCTCCTTTTCGAGGTCGGGTATTTTGTGGGTGTCTATAAGGTCCTGGATTTCATGTCTGAGGCGGGCACAGCTGTCGGTGTCATGGCCTTTTTGCTGGTGGAAGTGGTAATATTGGTTTAAGTTGAGGTAGTGTGGTACAAGTTCTGGAAGTGGTCTAGGTTCTAAAGTTTTCAGGAGTCATTGTCCTTTCAACTTCTCAAGCACCTTTGACAGAGGCCTACGAAGGTTGGAGAATCACCTGTTTTTGACGGCAGCGATATCAGCAGTAGGGGTTTGGTCTCCGAAGGCCCCCCAAAAGTCCTTCTATTCTGGTCATAAAACTTTATGTTCTCAGCTTCCTCTTCCTCGATATCCATAACAGTCTCCCTCAATTGTCAAAAATCCGTAATCATGGAGGTCATCCTCCTCAACTTTCCATAGATAGAGGGCTTGGTGCCCTTGATAATCATTTTTATCTGGTCATTCTCTAAGGGCCGAGTCTGTATTTTCAGAAGCTGACTTCTCCAATGGTCTACATAATCCTTGAAGCTCTCCTCTGGCTTCTGTTTGGTATTCTCCAAGTCACGAAGCGACAAGTCGATCTCCAGATCCGTGACATACTGTTTCAAAAAAAACGTCCACTAGTGCCCTCCAATCATTATTGACCTTCCTCTCCAGGTCATGATACCATACCACGGGTGCCCCTACAAGCGAAATCCCAAACATCTTCTGGACCTTACGCTTTGACAGACCCACTGAACTCATCACAGAAACATATTGTCGGAGATGGACCCTCGGATCCCCGTTCCCGTTGAATTTGGCTATGTTGGGCATTTGAACATTGAAGGCAGCTGCTCTTCGAAATTCATCGCATCATAGTCTAGATAATCTTCATGCTTACCCCTCATCTTACGGGTAACTGACTCAACCTGATCTCGGAGTTTCTGCAATTCAGCCTGAGACCAGACTATCCTTCATGCGGCATACTTAGCCATGTCATCGTCAAAGACAAGGATATCATCATTCAGCCTGTTTGGAGGGTCCTCACGCCTCTCATTCTCAGAGCTTCCCCCAGCACGGGGCACAGCCATATTAGCCATAGCAGTGGTCAAAGCTTGCAGTTGCTCGGTAACCTTAGTGAAACTGTTTTCCAGCTGATCCATATGGGATACCTCGTTCTCTGATTTGCTCATGTTGGCTGACAGGCCTTTTGACAAGTCTGCCCTCTTCCCTAACCCAACGAGTATCTATGATGTCTTTTAAAAGCACAAGTTAGCATGTATGCGTGCGATGCATGGAATGTATAAGTCAACCCATTATCATTTTAAAGCATTCATTCATACTATTGCGAGGTGCAAACTTGTCCCAGTTGAAAAGGCCCAACATGTTTACACTTTTGTGATAACATGACTAAATAACTTCAAATGGTACGGGGCCTAAATAGAAAGTCGTCCATCTGCATTTTAGAAGCTTTTGCCCTAACAAGCCCATACCTCATGACAAAAAGTCTAAATGAATCCAAATGACGATGGTCTTAAATGCAAGCATACATGAATAATTTCTATTGGTCCTTCAACTACAGTTCACGTGTGGGTTTATCAGGGTGTAGACAAAGGCTCCCGTTGACGAAGGATTGCCCACAACTAGGTCTCCCCACTCAAGGGTCTGAGCGACCAAGTGAGCGCACCTTTTTTATACTCTAAGATACGTGCCAACGAGTTGTGGTGCGTGACTGACTGTCAAATGTATTTCTCATTGTAGATTCCCCAGAGGGAGGGTGGAGCGAACTCTCTTAAATACCCAAGCCTCTTAGGCTCTTATCGCCTTGGTGATAGGAATAAACAACAAGTTCTCCAAATTATTCTGTCACAGTGAGCTGCGAGTAATGATTATTTAGGTGCCTTCACAGCTTTTCCTTATAGAAAGGTAGTGAATGAAGAAAGACACCAAACCATTACTTAGCTCTAATAATGCCTTTGATTAAACCCCTTCAACTCACGATAGATGATGAGCGGAAAATATATCAATATTTACCGCCCCTTTTACTTAATATTTTGTTTAGTTTCTCGGTTTGATGAATGTTTTGATGTGTTTTAGTTTATTTTGCAGATAAAATAATATCGGGACTCAATGAAATCATTTAGGACGAAATGTGGATCAAATAAGGGCAATTATTGGACTTGATATATTAATTTTGGAGATTGGAAATTTGAAAGGGCGTTTTGACGAAGTGCAGTTTTGGAAATTCCAGTTTTGCACATCTGTCGTATGTTGGGCATAACTTTTTACTCAGATATCGGATTGAGCTGATTCAAGTGCCAGATTAAAGAAGACTCAAAGATCTACAACTTGGAAAGAGAAAGTATTTTCGAATTCTGAAGATTTCATGACCGAAATTGATGAACCATCCAGAAGTGTGTGGAGTGTAATTATTAAAAGTCATTATCAATCATTTTCAAAGCAAAATATTAATTAATTAATAATTAATAAAAATTATCAAATCAACACCAAACAAGATAAGAAATTATTGGAGCAATTATGGATTTGGTGAGTAATTAGTGGAGAAATTAATAATGTAATTGGTGGAGAAATTGATTGATGATTTGATGGTGGCAAAATTTTGCCTATAAATACCAAGCCATTTCATTTGTAAAATCCATACTTTCTTCTTTGAAATTCTTAATGAATAATTAAGAAGATTGTATCTAGTTTGTTTATTTTTAGTTTTCAGTAATTAATTTTCAGTTTCGCACTTTCTTTTCTTTACTTTTCAGTTTTTACTTTCCGCGATTTACTTTTACGCACAATACTTTTCTTTCTTTAATTTTTCAGTTTTTACTTTTCAGTAATGAGGAGGTAATTTCCCAAGCTAGGGTGAAAGGTAATTCTTTTACTGTTACTATTTAGATTAATCTCCCTTAAAAATAATATATTCACTATTTAAAATACTGATTAATAAAGGATACCGCTATATTGGTCGGTTGGCAATTCAATTTAATCTGGTTTAAACCTGACTAATCAAGGATACCGCCAGATTGGTCGGTTGGTAAATTTATTTTGGTACCGCCTTTATGGCTGGATTATGGACAAATATTACCGCCTATATGGCTGGTTGGACTTAATTTGACTTAATCAGGATACCGCCAGATTGGTCGGTTGGTAATATTATAACAAGTTTATATATTATTTTATGGGAGATTTCTAAATAAGTAGTAGTAAAAGTAATTCCTTTTACCTTAGCATTTATTTTACTTTTTACTTTATGTCTTTTACTTTATGTCTTTTATTTTTTCAGTTATTAGTCCTAGTTATGTGTTGTAACTAAATAGTTATCTGGGGTTGTGATGAATTTCAATATCACCGGTTTATAAGGGTTAGATTATAGTTTGGGTATTATAAAGATTTATTTATTGAGTCTTAATCTTAATGCTTTTTATTAATTGGCCATTAATAAAATTGATTAGGTAAACTTAAAATGAACTAGACATAGAGATTTTAAGTTTAAGACCTTAGACTCAATAGCCCACGATCTTCCTTGAGGATAGATAACCCTTTAATAGATTTCCTTACAGGATAGGAATATACCTGTCGGGCGAGGGTAGCCATAATTGGAACTCAATCTTAATGAATCCAGATAATGTGGTTGACATAGGAATATGGTTCAATTGGGTTACACTGGGTATTTGTGTTTGACCATCGACAGATGCTTTCGCATAATTTCGTGTTCCAGGTTAATAAATCAATGTTTTACCCATCTATATAATAATCACTTCATCTTTAAAATGGTATTGGAAGAAATCACAACCCTAGATCTTTGTGTCTTTTGTATTTTCTTTAGTATTTTATTTTGTCTTTTTATTTATTTATTTATTTAGTAAAGCCATTCAACCAATCAAACAAACAATATCTCTCTTATCCATTTAATTAGATATTTGTAAATAAATAGATTCAACAATTAATACAACAGTAGGAATTAAGTCCTCGTGGGATCGATATTTTTATACTACTTGAACGATACGTGCGCTTGCGTTATACGTGTGTGTTTACGCCGGTCAATAGACACGATTAACTAAAGCACAAATCACAAACATTATAAGACATTATTTCGGGGCCGATTCTCTATCCCCAGTGGAGTCGCCAGACTGTAGGACAAAGAAATCGGTGACGCTAGGCTCGCGGCCTAGTTGGGAGTACGGAGTAGCCCATAGGGGACTAAACCAGAGAATAAATGAGTCGCCACCCAGTGTGAACTGGGAAATAGTTTAAGGCCGCACTCACCCATCGCAAGGGAAGACCTCAAACCGTTGGGTTCGGAATGGTCCCTAACTTATGCCACTAGTAATGAAAAGATTTGTGCAATAATCTAACCAAGTCTACGCAACTTATACTCCCAAGAGTATCATTTGTCTAAGTTAACGTACATGAAAATAAAACCTATATCTAAGTTTGCATGCATAAAAGTAAGTCGTCATAACAGCAAACACACAATAATCTCATGAACATATTGAATTATTAAACGCGAAAAATAAATAACAACCAAAACATAAACATAAATTAAATTCCTAATGCGAAGAAATAACTAATCATGCTCGAAAATTCCAACTAAATCATGCATAAAAATAAATAACTAAACAACCTAATCATGCATAAAAGTAATATATTATTTCTAATAAACAACGAATAAACACAAACTTGGATGAAACGAAATATGTGTGTCTCTCAAGCGGTACGTGGTATTGTATCCCAAGTGCAGACCGCACTACCGTCCATTCATATTCTAGCTTGGCATTGACTACTGTATTGGCTCCACTTTCATAAATTCCCGCAATTCTTTGGATCATGCTCCTTCTGTTGGCCACAAGGAATTGTTGTTGGCCATTTCTTTAATTAAGTCTCAGGCTTGATCTTCTCCTTTCGCCATTAAAGCTCCTCCAGCAGCAGCATCGATTGTGGTTCTCATTATTCCAAAAAGTCCATTGTAGAAGGTCTGAATTTGTAGCCACTTTGCGATCTCATGATGAGGACATTTCCGGAGTAAATCTTTGAATCTTTCCCAAGCTTCGCAAATGGATTCTGAATCTTGTTGCATGAAGGATGTGATGTCATTCCTTAACTTTGCAGTTCTGGCTGGTGGAAAGTATTTTGCAAGGAATTTGGTGGCTAGAGTGTTTCAAGTTGTGATAGAACCTGCTGGTAGTGAGTGTAGCCAAGCTTTAGCTCTGTCCTTCAAGGAGTATTGAAAAACTCGCAGTCTCATTGCTTCTTCAGCTGCTCGGTTGTAATTGAAAGTACCGTAAACTTCCAGGAAGTTGCTGATGTGGGCATTAGGATCTTCAGTTGCATTTCCCCCAAACTGCACTGACTGCTGAATCATCTGAATGCATGTTTTGATGTCACCCGCATTTGCTGGTAATGGAGGAAGTACAATACAAGAAATGAGTCTGTCAACCACCGGAATGGTTCTGTCTCGAATGGGAATTGGTGGTGCAACATTCAAAGGTTCATGTTCCATGTTGACTAAAGCTTTTTGGCCTTCTCGCCTTTCCCTTCTCAACTGTCTGATGGTTCTTTCAATTTCTGGGTCAAGCGGTCGAAGTTCAAAGCTTCTGGTTCGTCTCATGTAGTTTCTGAGAACCTGAAACACAAGAAAACAAAAATAATAAGTAAACAGAAATTAGATAAAAGTAAGGATATCGAACCCCTAAACTAATAGTAAAAGATAAATAAGTCCCCGGCAACGGCGCCAAAAACTTGACCGGCATAAACACACACGTATAACGCAAGCGCACGTATCGTTCAAGTAGTATAAAAATATCGATCCCACGAGGACTTAATATCTAATCTATTAATTTTATGAGGTCAAATGATTACTAGTATCTAACAGGTTGATTGATTGATTTGAAATGGTGACGATTCTAAATTTAAAAGCAAGTAAATAAAATTGTCGAAAATAGGTTTTAAGAAAATTCAAAATTAAAAACTATCTAGGGTTGTGATTTCTATTAATATCATTTTAAAGATGAAGTGGTTATCTTAAAGTTGGGTAATATATTGATTTATTAACCTGGAACACTAAATTATGTGTAAGCCTCTGTCGATGGTCAAACACAAATACCCAGTTTAACCCAATTGAACCATATGTCTTTGTTAACCAAATTATCTGGATTCATTAATTTAAGTTCCAATTATGGCTACCCACGCCCGACAGGTATATTCATATCCTGTAAGGAAATCTATTAAAGGGTTATCTATCCTCAAGGAAGATCGTGGACTATTGAGTCTAAGGCTGAAAACTAAAATCCCTATGTCTAGTTCATTTTAGATTTACCAGATCAATTTTATTAATGGCCAGTTAATGAAAAAGCATTAAGATTAAGACTCAAAAATAAATCTTTATATTACCCAAGCTATAATTTAACCCCTTATAAAACGGTGATATTAAAAGTCATCACGACCCCAGATAACTAATTTAGTTACAACACATAACTAGGGCTGGTGAAAACTTGAAAATAAAAGACTTGAAGTACAAATGCGGTAAAGTAAATACTGAAAGGTAAATTACAATAAAATAAAATGCTAAGGTAAAAGGAATTACTTTTACTACTACTAATTTAGATATCTCCCATAAAATAATATATAAACTTGTGAAAATATTACCAACTGACCAATCTGGCGGTATCCTGATTAAGTCAAATTAAGTCCAACCAGCCTTTAAGGCGGTAATATGTGTCCATAAACCAGCCATAAAGGCGGAACCAAAATAAAATTACCAACCGACCAATCTAGCGGTATCCTTGATTAGTCAGGTTTAAACCAGATTAAAATTAAATTACCAACCGACCAATATAGCGGTATCCTTGATTAGTCAGGTTTTAAATAGTGAATATATTATTTTTAAGGAGATTAATCTAAATAGCAATAGTAAAAGAATTACCTTTCACCATAGCTGGGGAAGTTACCTCCTCATGGTAAATAGTAAGAACTGTAAAAGTAAAGAAAGTAAATTACTATTATTACAAAAAGTAATTAAAATTATTACAAAACTAAAAACTAAAATTAAAAGAAACTTAGAGAGAGAAGAACTCCCTATTTACAACAAAGAAATGGGAGGGAGAGGTACAAAAAATTCTGAAATCTCGAGCTCAATTTATAGGCGCGGATAAGCTTCTGGCGTCGCGACGCCAAGGGCTTCAGCGTCGCGACGCTGGAACAGTGAGGCGTGGCACAATGACAGCTTGACACGTGGTGATTCGGATAAGAAGATAAGGCGACACGTGGCGAGGTGGCTAAGAGCTCAATTATTATGCTGATGTGGCGATGACGTGGCAGTGACGTGGCAAGGCGGCTGAGATCAATTGGCGGCACCATAAGATTGCGACACGTGTCACGGCATGATTGGCTGATGATGACGTGGCATGTTGACTTGGTTGACCTGCTGACGTGGATGATGACATGGCATGACGCGTGGAAGAGTTGACTCGTTGACCGGATGACGTGGCGACACGTAGGATGACATGTGGAAATAGTAATTGTCAGCACCGTAGGATGATGACACGTGTCAAGGCGCTTGTTAGCAGATCGGCTGTGATGGTGACACGTGGAACGGCGCATTTTAGCAAAGTCAAACTTCTCAAATTCTGACACGTTGACCCGACGCATGTTAGCAGATTCGGCGCATGCTGGGCATCGTGACGCTGAAGTGTTGGGCGTCACGACGCGGGAAATCACCAAAAATGCGCTTTTCGTCCAATTTTCACTGTTTTGCCCTAAATCACCTCCAGAATGTCCTGAAACTTTATTTATCTACAAAATAACACAAAACACATCAAAATATTCACAAGACTCAAGAAACTATACAAAATATTAGGTTAAATGAATGGGAAATAGTTATAGAAATACCACTAATCAATCATTAAGCATAAAACATGTGAATACGCAAAGTAAAGTAGAGGAAAATACTCACTTGGATCGGCTAAGGATGTGTAGGCAACAAAATTTTGCCTCCATTGAAGTTGCTCCAAGCTAGTCTCTTTGATGTATGTTGAGCTTCCAAGCTTGTTGTTGAATTCCAAACTAATGGGAGTAGTTTCCCTATCACCTTTGTATGATTCTTTGAGTGCTAGCTTAGGAAGAAATTGCTTCAAAATCTTCCCTTGGTGTTCTTGTAGTTCTCGGCAATTGAGAGAAAAAGAGAGGGAGAGTAACGGTTTTGCCTTGGGAGAAAGAGATGATTTTTTCAATTTTTGAGTTGTGCTATTTGATTTCCACAATAAAAAATTATGATATAGCAAATCCAAGATTTGGTATTAGTCATTCAAAAAATGAATAAACAATTACAAAGTGTGTAGAGATTGGTTGGAGTAAAAAACAAGTAAGCTTAGATTTACACTCCAATTCAACCACTTCCATCACAAGTCAAAAGTGATGTAAGTCAAGTGGGTCCCACCACTTGTAAATTCCAAATTTACGTCGAACAATCTCAACGCGCAACTTCACTCGGGCTCGGGTTCGTTAATTCCAAATTAAAGAATTTTCCGTTGCGACTTAATTAAATCAAATTTAATTAAATAATTATGCCTAACAAAATTACCATTAAAGTCGCTTGCGAATTAATTCTAAATTAACTTGTTCACCCGAATTAAAATCCAATTTTAATTTCGTTATGAAATCTAATTCATTAAATATAACAAATATATTATTTTATCGATTATTCCAAATTAATCGTTCTCTCTCTACTTATAGTACTTTATCCCAGATAAAATCTCTCTGCAATTAATCCTAGATTAATTTTGTCCCTCTTTTAATTAATCCCAGATTAATTATGTTCGAGTCATACGTCATCGGTGAATCTTCGATAAGCAACCAATGAGATCCCTGGATATATTGGCAGTAAATCCGGTCATCAGAGTATCCGAATATGTCCGTACCTAATACCACGTTCTTACTGATTTACAAGACATGGTTGGCTTGTAGCAAAGTACCGTGCCTATCCAATTCTCTAGAAATATTCTTTTATGGAATATATAATCTGTGTCAGGCTTAGTATACGTAGTATTGCGTATAGCGATCCAATATCGAATGTCACATGCTAGGCTTGGGGCTGGAATTCTGTCTGCCCCGTACGAAGTATATATCGGATCTCTGGTAATTAGTCTCTATAATCGGAGAAACATAACCTAGTCATATTATCCCGATGACTGCAGTACTTAAGAGTACTAGTTCTGTATCCTACGTGATCATCATCTTTGTATGACTGAAGTGATACTTCCATCTTGACATCACACCCAATACACTACGATTCTCAATATACCCAGAAGAGGCGTACACAAAACCTGTTAAAGCCCCGGACGACCAAAACCAAAGTATATTGATTTTCACAAGTATTAGCGATGCAAGTATCAATTTAAGACCAAATACACCTACCCTGATTCGGACTCCTATAGACACATAGCCATACTACCAATGGAATTCCGAAGGGTCTATCCAGAGCGAAGCTGTTTCCATAGCATCAGTAAACACAACCTCCTATCACACTTGCATAAGTATCCAATACTTAAATATATGAGAACTATGTCGTTATGCTCCCACAACGCGCATAAGTGCAATACTAGTCTATTCCGTATTATCGATGTCCAGTCTCGAAAATACTATGACTAGGGATATTTAATGATTAAATCTTAGTGGATTAATATTGTCTCATGTCTTATTAATCCAGATGAATCATATGGACTTTAATCATTTATATATCTTGGTAATCCAATTACAAATGATAAAAGAGCAATTTCCTTTGTCACATAGTTAATTTGTATAACAAAACCATGTTATGTACAAATAGTGATGCTATGGGTCATAATTGTCCAACAATCTCCCACTTGGCCTATAGCCAATCACTCAAGTGTCCTACACCTGAAATATGTACGGGTCGCTCAAACTTCTGCTGAGAAACAGCTTTTGTCAGCGGATTTGCAATGTTATCATCTGATGCGATTTATTCGATCATCACATCGCCACGATGTATGATCCGACGAATCATATGAAATAGTTCAAGTATATACTTGGATCTTTGATGAGACCATTAATTCTTTTGCATGTGCTGTAGCCTAGCTCAACTGCTAATAGAAATACTCCTAATCTAATTAGGAACTTTATAGATCCAAAATTTATTCTTTTGCTGCTTCAGCTGCATCAATATTCCGCTTTTGTTATTTATTCGGTAACAGTATCTTGCTTGGAAGATTTCCAACTCACTGTTCCGTTATTCAAACAATAGAGTACCCTTATTGCGACTTACAGTCGTCTTTGTCGATTTGGAAACTTACAACGGTGAACCCAGTCACTTCAAGTTCTCCTCCTCCATAGTTTAAGAAAGCATCCTTAGATCATATAAGTTACTTAAGGACGTTCTTAACATCAATCCAGGGACTATCACTTGGATTGGCCTGATTGTGACTCTATATGCTCAAAGCATATGAGACACCAGGTCGTGTACATATCTTTCAATGTGCGAGTTCTCGGAGAGTGCCAACAACATTTAGATCTATCCCAGTAGATCCTTATTCCTATAATAAGGTTGTCTCTCCCAAGTATTCTATGGATAATTTTCATGAAAGCCAAGCTTCACCGACCGTTGTATTATGGGAATGTCATTTCCAAGAAATGATATGTCATCATTATATAGGACAATCATTGTCAGTGCGCTCCCACTAACCTTTTTATATACACAAGAATTATATTCATTTTGAATTAAATCATATACCATTATGATCTTATCAAAACGTTAGTTCCAAGAACATAATGCTTGCTTCAATCCATAAATGGATCGATTTAACTTGCAAACCTTGTTTGCATGTTTTGGTATGACAAGACCGTCAGGATGTTGTAAACATCATCCAATAGGTTTCTGTTTAAGGAAAGTGGTTTTGACGTACCATGTGCCATATTTCATAAATGAAATACGCAGCATTAGCAAGCATTATCCAAATGGATTTAACCATGGCAACGGTTCAAAGGTTTCGTCGTAATCGACATCATGTTGATGACGATACCCTTTCACCACAAGCCTAGCTTTATTCCTTTATATGTTGTCATCCATGTATGTCTTCCTTGAAGACTCATATAGTACCAATAGGCATAATGCCTTCCGGTACATCAACCAGTATCCAAACTTGGTTGGTATACATGGAATCCATTTCGGACATCATGGCACTTTGCCATAAAAGGAGTCGATACCTTGTATCACTTCCTCATACGTAGCCAGTTCGTCTTCCTCAATAAGATTGACATCTTCATGAGGTGAGATCAGAAACCCATGCTTCCTAGGTTGTTTTCTTACTCTCACCTACTCACGCAGTTCTTTTGTATTCGAAGATTATGGTACAGTTTCATCCCTGATGAACTGTTTGTGTTCCGTTAAGGAATCGGTGCCTTGAGCAGTATTACTTCGATTTTCATCGAGTTTTACTTTCTTCCCACTTACCACTGCATATAGGTATTCCTCTTAGGAAAACCGCATGGAGAGCAACAATTACATTGTTCTCTTGTGAGTTGTATAAGTACTATACTTTGGTTTCCCTAGGAAAACCTACAAATAGGCACTTATCCGATTTGGGTTCTAGTTTTGTATCATCCAAACATATGCCCAGCATTCCCAAATCTTCAGGAATGAGAATACCCGTGTTTCTTTCCGATCATATCTAATATGAAGTCTGTCTAACAGATTATCATGGAACCTTATTCAAAATAAGTATTGCACTGTTTAATGTGTATCCCGTGAAGAAAATTGGTAGCTCAGAGCGACTCATCATTAACCTAACTATGTCCAACAAAGTTCAGTTTCTCTTTTCGAACACACCATCAAATTGAGGTGTTCCGGGAAAAGTCCACTATGAAAGAATACCATACTCTTGCAAATAGTCGAGAAACTTATTGCTTAAGTATTTTCCACCATGGTCCAACTGTGACAGTTTAATACTTTAACCGATGTGTCTGTCTACTTCGTGTCGAAACTCTTTGAATTTATCAAAATTTTTCGATTTATGTTTCACAAGAAACACATAACCATAACGCGATGCTACATCTATAAAGGTTATGAAGTATTCATATCTACCTTTAGCCTAGCTAGACATGGGCCCACTAACGTCATTAGAACGAGGGCTAACAGATCGGTGGCATTTGCACTTTTACCAAGTAAATGGTGTTTTAGGCACTTTTCCTAATAAACTAGATTCGTAGACATCATTTGAATTGGAATCAAATCCATCCTAGTACCCACTCTTCGAAAGTGTGGATATACGAGTCTTGTTAATGTGTCCAGACAACAATGCCACAAATAAGTCTCATCAGATTAATTCAATTTGAGCTATTTGTTTGTAATATTATACGTTTGAGATTCATTTGTATTCAAAATATAAATACTATTATTCACATTTAATGTGCTTATCTCAATATCATCTTTATAAACAAAACACTTAGTGTTCTAGAATATAAAGGTATACCCGCAACGGGTTAACTTAGATATAGAGATAATGTTTCTAGTCAAACTAGATACATCGTAAAAGTTTCCTAATTTAATACATGCCCCAATGGCAGTTCCAAAACTTAGGTTTCTATGGTTAAAACAGTGACTCTCGTCCCGTTTCTGACGCACAATATATCTCAAATGAAGTCATTCTCCTGCTAATTAGTAGATTCTGCACATCAGTACATATTTATGTACCACATCTAGTATCAAAAATCCAATTTTTAAACTAATAGTGAACATGTTTATGATAAACATACTTGAAACCAGAGCCTTGCCCCGCCTTCATTTCCTTCATGTCTGCCTTGTCCATACGGCAGTCACGATTCCAGTAACTCTGTTTGCCATAATTTAGGCAGATATCTTGTGATATGTCCTTTGTCTTCCTAGAAGACTGTGATGATCTTGCCTTTGCCCATTATAGAAGCTCTGGCTCTGCCTCCTTGAGCATAGCCATCAACTCTCCAAGAGTTTACTCTTGGTTTATAATGAACATGCCCCACCTTTCGGGTAGAGATTACAAGATCAAATCTTTGGTAGTCTCGGCCACGTAGGTAATGCCCAGCTAACCTAGCTGATCGATGTCAGTAATCATCTGCGACACCTAGTGCTCGACAGATGTACCCTCTGACATACGCGAGCGAAAAAGCTTCTTTTACAATTCGTACTTCTAAGATCTAAGATTAGATCTATGAAGATCTTTAATTTCAACATCATGGTATAATGATCTTATCTTTAGTTTTGACGATAAAATTAAAGTGTCATTGCATTAAACATAAAGGATTGAGCACTAAATTTATCATCACCATGAGTCTTCCAAAACTCATGCTCCACTATTTGCTCAACTCCGGGCTCAGGCCCGAGATGTTTCTCTATCAAATAGAATAACTTCTCAGTTCCCATGACTATCCTGAGGTTTTATTCCTAATCTAAAAATTGAAGCCGCTTAAAGACATTTTCACCCAGGATTATGTTTTAAACGCTAATCTTTCAGTTATCTTGATTCCAATAGTCCAACTATCCAATCAACGATTTCGGGTACAATCGAATATAATAATTTCTATAGTCTAACTATATAATCAATTACTATTTGATTGGTTAAATTCAAATATATTGATTACTATAATCTAATTATATAATTAACTATAAATGAAGTAGTTTGAATACAGTCCAACTGTTTAATTAAAACAACAATTAAATATTAGTCCAACTAATATATTTATATTTAAATAATGACGAAAAATGAATTGAGCGCGTATTGGCAAGTATCTAAATGAAATTGCAAATTTAATACTTGTCTCCCACTATTTTTCGGCGAGCCTCTAACCCTCTGTGGAGTTTTTGGGAAACCTAGTTTCCTAGTGGGCTAGGATCCCGTTAAATAACACGCAACCTTGACTTTGGCCAACAAGTTGTATGAAACTTAACTAGGTAGATCTCTAAGATCAATTGGATCTCATAAAATTCCTAAATCTAGTAGGTGGACTTCCAAGTCCGAAACATATATCCAATATATTCCAATATATCCAATATATTGCCTAACCTTTTTCCTCTAAATCAACTAAGCCTTGGCTTTGGCTTAACAAGCTTAATGATTCTAGTTAAACGTGACCCATTGACTTTAGAAAGCTTCGTAATCGATGTCGATGGATAAGAAGTGATCTTGAATTTGGCCAACAAATCACAACTTGGACAACCTTCATGATTCAAACACATCCGCGATGGACAAAGGCCTTGACTTTAGCTAACAAACCAGTGCCAATCTTGGATCATGAGATAGAATCACTCAATGGAAGGAAAACACTTAATATTTATTGAGGGTTTTTCGCGTAATTGGAAACCAATTAATTATCTTTGATTAGGGCTCATCATACACCCTTAAACATGCATTCTAAAAGCATAATAAGGCGCAATAAATAAATTAATAATGATATGTGGATGGATATTTCACAAATTATTCATAGAATAAATCATTCTCTTTCCTCTCCCCGGCTAGCACTATTATTACTTCTACCCAATTACATAACACTTCTAAAGAAACCTCATTTACATTGAGGGGAATATGTGAGAAGAGAATTACAAAGAATCGAGAGATAAAGGCTAGACACGCAGGTCCAATTTAATAAATTCTAAATTTATTACAATAATTTCCAAAATTGCCCTCACCCATCTAATATCCATCCGATATATATTATTCATACATCACATCCATGTATTCACACAAAGCATGTTATCAATCAATCTAATCCAATTAATTAATCTTTAATTAATGACCATCCAATGTTCAAACATCGATTTGACTTGCGCGAGTCTAACTCGTTTAAGAATAAACACTCAAAGTACGAATTCTTGAATTATATCAAACTACAATATTAAATCCAATTTAATTTGTATTCAATACTAATTCTTTATTTAATTCCAAATTAAATAATTACACTTTTAATGCACCTTTATGACTTAGATTCTAAATCTAAACTTAATGGGTCTCAAAGCTCAATTAACATCCAATGTCAATTTAATTAAAGTCCAATGGGCTTTCAATTAATTTATTAAGGCATAGACTTTGGCAACCAAAGCCTAATTAAGGAATCACCATTTGCCACAAAATTAATTTTGGCCCATTAGGCCCAATTAAATATTTAAAGGCCCATTAGTCATATTTGGACTTTATGGAAATGGTTTTAGGCCTAATTGGATCCAACCAATTATCCTAAACCATACTTGGCCCAACCAAGCCCATTAAGCTCAAATACAACATTTTTTGACCAATTCCAAATTAAGCCCAATTAATTTAATCACAATATTCCAAATATCACAAATATTTAATTAAAGTGTATCAGCCATAATTAATTAGTTAAATTAATATTTCCAAAACACCAATTAATCAACTTATGTATCATGCTTTAATTAAAGTGTTTCATGCTTTAATTAATCAACTTATGTCCAACACAAATTAAAGCAAAATCAATCCCAACATGCTTACTAGGCACACGGCAATTTAGGGATTTTTATATCCGATTTTGATTTCAATCCAATTAAATCACAAATCAATATATCCAAGCATTCTAAACACATCCAATGGCTTAAAATCAAAAATCACCAAGAGCTTAGGGTTCCTACACCATTCGTCCAAGCCTCCAAATTTGGGGAAAATTAATCCAATTAATTTTTCATAAAATTGATCATGCATAACTCTAAGTTATCAATATATAAGCATACTCAACAAACAATTTGATCAAATCATGCTCAAATCAAAAATACCCAAATACAAGATTAAGAACCCTAAAATATTTCATGCTTAATTTAGGCTCTGATACCATTGTTGGGTTCTCTAAGAACAATAACCAAGATCATTAAGCATAAAACTGTGAATACGCAAAGTAAAGTAGCGGAAAATACTCACTTTGATCGGCTAAGGATGTGTAGACAACAAAATTTTACCTCCATTGAAGTTGCTCGAAGCTCCTCTCTTTGATGTATGTTGAGCTTCCAAGCTTGTTGTTGAATTCCAAACTCATGGGAGTAGTTTCCCTATCACTTTTGTATGATTCTTTCAGTGCTAGCTTAGGAAGAAATTGTTGGTTTCTATTAAGGTCCCGGATCGATTATAAGCATGAAAAACATTGCGAATACATATCGACGAAGTTGCGGAATACTCACATCGATCGGTTGAGACGATTTGAAGCCGAATGGAGCCAAAAAACGCACTGCCATTCACGCCCAAACTGCAGCAGTCCACTGCCTTCAAAAACAGAAACTTTGAGATGCAAAACGGAGCTCCAAGCTTCGTTGGACGGATCCCGCCTCATGGGTGGACTTCCCTAACACCTTCGCAAGTCTCGTAAGTGTGCTAGCACTTGTGTTTTGCAACAAAACACACTCATTGCTTCCCATTGAAGCTCACGGTTTTTCCTTGAAAAACCAGTAAGTTTTTTTAGCCCTTTTTGGGCGTGAACAAGAAGAAAGAAAAATGGGAGAGAGAGTTGTGTTATTAGTTGGTAAATCCTTTTCAAAAAAGGGTTTATATATTTTCCAACCAAAATATCAAAGATTTACCAAATAATTATTTACTAAATCAAATGGTAAATGCTTCCACCAACTAACACTATTACACCAAAACACATCAACTATTCATTTTACTTTATCAAAGTGACATGTGTGTGTCCATTACTCATCAATCACATCCATCAATCAATCAATCAATCACTCAAAGTGACTTTTGATTTGACGCTTGATGTGACGAGTGATTTGACGCTTGATGTGACTTGCATCGCCGCACTCGAATTCAAAATACGAATGCGCTCGCAATCACACTCGGGCTCGGGTTCGCTAATTCTAAATTAATGATTTTTCCGTCGCATCGTAATTAAATGATTACGCCTAGCGAATTCACTATTCACGTCGCTAACGAATTAATTCTAAATTAATTCGTTCGCCCGAATTAAAATCCAATTTTAATTCCGCGTCGAAATCTAATTTCGTTTAATATATCGAATATATTAATTTACCGATTAATTCCAAATTAATCATTCTCTCTCTTAAAATGATATTTTATCCCAGATAAAATATCTCCGTAATTAATCCTAGATTAATTTTCTCTTTCTTCTATATAATCCCAGATTATTAATGAGTGCGAGTTATGCGTCATCGGTGCATTATCGGGAAGCGACCCATGAGATCCCTGGACAATTCGGCAGTAAATACGGTCGTCGGAGTATACGAATCACGTACGTACCAAGTACTACGTTCTACCGATTTACGAGACAAGATCGGCTTCTAGCAAAGCACGAAGTCTATCCAATTCTCGGTAATATTCTCTAAGAATATTTAAGATCTATATCAAGCGTAGTATACCAAGTATCGTGTATCAGCCCAGTATCGGATAGTCACGTGATAGGGCTGGGGCTGGATAAGTGTCTGCCCCGTCCGAAGCACATATCGGATGTCTGGTAACTAGTCTCTATAATCGGATATACATGACCTTGTCATAATATCCCGATGGCTGGCCAGCACTTAAGAGCACTAATACCGTATCCTACGTGACATCATCTCCATTATGACTGGAGTGATACTTCCGTCTTGACATCACACCCAATACTCTACGATTCTCAATATACCCAGCATTGGCGTACACAGAACCTGTTACAGCCCTGGACATCCTCAACTAAAGTATACTGATTGTCGTAAGCATTAGCGGTGTAAGTCTCAGGTTAAGACCATACACACCTACCCTGATGTCGGACTCCCATAGACACATAGTCATAATACCAATGGGATTCCGAGGGGTCTATCCAGAGCGAAGCTGTTTCCCGTACCATCGGTGAAACACAACCTCCTATCGCACTTGCATGAGTATCCAATACCCAAATATATGATAACTATGGCGTTGTGCCCTCACAACGCGCACAAGTGCAATACTAGTCTATTCCGCATTATCGATGTCCAGTCTCGATAATACTCCGGCTAGGGATATTTAATGATTAATCCTTCGTGGACTGATACTGTCTCATATCATCTCAATCCAGGAACTAATCATAGGGACCTCTCTTCATTTATATATCTAAGGTGATCTAATCACAAATGATGAGAGTGCAATTTCCTTGTCACATAGTTAATTTGTACAACAACACTATGATCTGTACAAATAGTGACGCTATTGTTATGTCATCCAACAGAAATTGCAACAAAATCTTCCATTGGTGTCTTGTAGTTCTCGGCAATTGAGAGAAAAAGAGAGGGAGAGTCACGATTTTGCCATGGGAGAGGGAGATGATTTTTTCAATTTTTGAGTTGTGTTATTTTGATTTCCAAAATCAAAAATTATGATAGACCAAATCCAAGATTTGGTATTAGTCATTCAAAAAATGAATAAACAATTACAAAGTGTGTTGAGATTGGTTGGAGTAAAAAACAAGTAAGCTTATATTTACACTCCAATTCAACTACTTCTATCGCAAGTCAAAAGTGATGTAAGTCAAGTGGGTCCCACCACTTGTAAATTCCAAATTTACGTCGAACAATCTCAATGCCCAACTTCCCTCGGGCTCGGGTTTGTTAATTCTAAATTAATGAATTTTCCGTTGCGACTTAATTAAATCAAATTAATTAAATAATTATGCCTAGCAAAATTACTATTAAAGTCGCTTGCGAATTAATTCTAAATTAACTCGTTCGCCCGAATTAAAATCCAATTTTAATTCCGTTATGAAATCTAATTTCATTTAATATATCAAATATATTATTTTATAGATTAATTCCAAATTAATCGTTCTCTCTCTACTTATAGTATTTAACCCAGATAAAAATCTCTCCGCAATTAATCATAGATTAATTTTGTCCTTATTTTAATTAATCTCAGATTAATTATGTTCGAGTCATACATCATCGGTGAATCTTCGGGAAGTGACCCATGATATCCTTGGATATGTCGCAGTAAATCCGGTCATGGGAGTATCTGAATACGTGCGTACCTAGTACCACGTTCTTACCGATTTACAAGACATGGTTGGCTTCTAGCAAATCACTGTGCCTAATCAATTCTCTAGAAATATTCTTTAAGGAATATGTAATCTGTGTCAGGCGTAGTATACGTAGTATTGCGTATAGCGATCCAGTATAGAATGTCACATGCTAGGCTTGAGGCTGGAATTGTGTCTGCCCCGTACAAAACATATATCAGATCTCTGGTAACTAGTCTCTATAATCATATAAACATGACCTAGTCATATTATCCCGATGATTGCAATACTTAAGAGTACTAGTTCCGTATCCTACGTGATCATCATCTCCATATGACTGAAGTGATACTTCCTTCTTGACATCACACCCAATACACTACGATTCTCAATATACCCAGAAGAGGCGTACACAGAACCTGTTAAAGCCCCGGATGATCAAAACCAAAGTATATTGATTGTCGCAAGTATTAGCGATGCAAGTCTCAGGTTAAGACCAAATACACCTACCCTGATTCAGACTCCCATAGACACATAGTCATACTACCAATGGAATTCCGAGGGGTCTATCCAGAGCGAAGCTGTTTCCGTACTATCGGTAAACACAACCTCTTATCACACTTGCATAAGTATCCAATACTTAAATATATGAGCACTATGCCGTTATGCTCCCACAACGCGCACAAGTGTAATACTAGTCTATTCCGTATTATTGATGTCCAGTCTCGATAATACTATGACTAGGGATATTTAATGATTAAACCTTAGTGGATTAATACTGTCTCAAGTCTTATTAATCCGGAACTAATCATATGGACTTTTATCATTTATATATCTTGGTAATCCAATTACAAATGATAAAAGAGCAATTTCCTTTGTCACATAGTTAATTTGTACAATAACACCATGTTCTGTATAAATAGTGATGATATGGTCATAATTGTCCAATAGTCTTAACTTGAGACTTGCATCGCTAATACTTACGACCATTAATATACTTTGGTTTTGGTCGTCCGAAGCTTTAACAGGTTCTAAGTACGCCTCTTCTGGGTATACCGAGAATCGTAGTGTATTGGGTGTGATGTCAAGATGAGAGTATCACTTCAGTCATATAGAGATGATGATCACACATGGATACAGAACTAGTACTCTTAAATATTGCAGCTATCAGAATAGTGTGACTAGGTCATTATTATTTGATTATAGAGACTAGTTGCTAGTGATCTGATATATGCTTCGTACGGGGTAGACACAATTCCAACCTTAGGCCTAGCATGTGACATCATGACTTACATCAATTGTCATTATTTGTGATGTAAGTAGTTGGAATAGTAAATGTGGCATTTATTTCACACATCTACCACCTTTTGAAAGTCAACACACACCAACTTTGGTATTAGTTTTTGGAAAACAAAAATACATTTTTTTTTCACTCTCTCTTTCCATGACTTGGTTGAATTTGCTTCTTCCTCTCCATTGATTTTTGCTTCAAAAATCATCAAAGCTATCACTTAAAGGAGTCTTGTGAGGTGATAGGGAAACTCACCCTTGAGTTTGGAATTCAATTCAAAGCTTGGAGCTTCCAACAATAAAGAAAGTTTTGAATTTTCTAATCTGATCAATGTAAGTTTTTTCTGCAACTCACTTGATTATTCACACTAGAATCATGTTTA
Organism: Zanthoxylum bungeanum; assembly: GCA_019454045.1. Classification (NCBI taxonomy): domain Eukaryota; kingdom Viridiplantae; phylum Streptophyta; class Magnoliopsida; order Sapindales; family Rutaceae; genus Zanthoxylum; species Zanthoxylum bungeanum. The sequence continues at coordinate 65,461 of SKCR01021769.1, read as the reverse complement.
GAAGACCTTGGGATGTCTTAGAGACACTAACAGTTTTAACACCTATGGCCCTAAAGCCAACTGGTTTGGGAGTCACTGGCCCAAAACTCGCTACATGGATCAAATATGTTATAAAAATAAAAGAGACGTATAAAATCCGTGTGATTAAGTCCGTAGGGGTGTCTTAACACCTAGTGCCCTAAAGCCAACTGGTTTGGGAGTCACTGTCCCAAAACTCGCTACATGGATCGAAGATGTTGCTTTATTTATTTTACACAAAAAAAAAATCAGAAAAAATATTCCATTGCTAAAAAAGGGTCTGATATAACTTTAGGCAAAAAATATTACTCTCTTTTCAACTACACTTATGAATATTGTGGGCACAATGAGTTGATTAATACTTTGTTGGCTGTGTATATGGAGAATGGTAAAATTAATCGGAGAATTTACTTATTTGGTAATTTTGAAAAAAAGAAAACAACTACTGACTTGGATAAGGAGTTTCATCAGTTTAGTCACTAACATGTTTATTCTCTTTCTCTTGCCTTTTTGCTTTTGTGTGCATTAGTTTTATTAACTTATTAATTTTGTGTGCATTAGTTTTATTATCTTTTTGCCTTAGTGTGCATTAGATGACGTTTGTGGGTATCGTTGCTGTAAGCCCTCACGAGACTACATCTCATCCACTAGGGACACTTAGGGGTTTAAAGGCTTGTTGCATACGCTAATTGCAACCGTTATCCCTACGAAAGTGGTTTAGTTTTATTTTATTTTTTTTAAAGATGTTTTTGTTGTTTTGCTCGAGGACTAGCAAAATGTTAGGTTTGGGGGTGTGATAAGCGATAAATATATCAATATTTATCGTCCCTTTGACATAATATTTTGTATATTTTCTTGAGTATTGTGAATATTTTGATGTGTTTTGTGGTATTTTATAGATAAATAAAATAACAGGACTCTCTGAAATCAATTCGGGGCCAAAATAACGAAAAACGGACAAAAAGGGCAAAAATGTAATTTTCCTGCTAAAATACGTCGTTTGCTAAAATACATCGTGCTACAATGCAAAGTCTGCAAAACATGTGCCGAAGACTTCTAACATGTGCCGGACACGTGTCATAATCAAAGAAGTTTTTCTATCATGCGCCTGCCATATGTCAACATCACAATAAATATGCTAACGTGTGCCGGACACGTGTCATCATCTCTCATGCTGCCGACAATCCACATCTTTGATGACGTCAACATCACAACGCGCACACTGTTATGCGTCGCGACACCAAGCCAATAATTCTACCGACAGTCACGTGTCCTCATCTCCGGAAGCCACGCGCCATGTGGCTCAAATCAACAGCGCGTTGAGACCTATGGATGCCTATAAATTCAGGCCGATTTCAGTTGTAAATGCATACTTTCTTCTAAGGTATTCTTTAAAAATACTAAGAAGATTGTACCTTGCTTGTTTATTTACAGCTTTCTGTATTTAATTTAATTTACTTTACGCATCGGTACTTTTTTTCTTTACTTTTCAGTCTTTATTTTATTTTTTAGCAAGATGAGGTAACTCCACTCTGTTAGGGTAAAAGGTTAAGCTTTTATTACTAATATTTAGTTTAATCTCCCTTAATTATAATATATAAACTATTTAAAACCTGACTTAATGGGATACCGCCTTTATGGTCTGTTGGACTTAATAAAATTGATTTTAACCTGACTAAACTGGATACCGCCTGTATGGTCGGTTGTAATTAATTATAAATCTGACTTAATCAGGATACCGCCTATATGGCCGGTTGGTAATTATCATGCAAAGTTAATATATTGTAATAAGGGAGATATCTAAAATAGAAGTAATAAAAATGGATCCTCTAACCCCCATCATTTTCTTTTATTGTATTTTTACCTTTTTAATTTTCAATCTTTTACTTTATGTCATTTATTTTATCTAATATTTTACTAGCTTTAATTATGTGTCGTAACTAAACCCATTATCTGGAGTTGTGATGAAATCCAATATCACCGTTTATAAGGGGTTATTTTATAATTTGGGTAATATAAAGGTTTATAAGTGGTTATTTTATAGGTTCTAGAGTCTAATTTCACCTAACTATCCCCTATGTATTTGTTATGTCAATCAATTCTTATTCAATTGCATTGTTTGTAAGTAAAGAACCCTAAATTATTTGAACTCTGTGTCCCGAGTACCGAGTGAATATATTATCAATTACAAACTTCGATATCCCTAAAAAAATCTAGTAATTAACAATTTATTACACTTTGTGATTCTTTATTAATGACTTCGAAGGGATTATAGATTCTCCTGAACTCTACAAATCTCCTAAGTTATATTCTCTAGATCTTATTCAAAATCCCTCTCTCCCGAGCGATAGATTCAAAACAATCATCATCTAAATTTATGGCCAACAAACAAGAAGCATTAATCGTAAGAGAATATAAATAAATTGAATTAAAACTTCATAAAAATCAAATTGACAATTAACACATAGGTTCAAGCATTGACTGCATCATCATCTAGAATAATAAATTTAGTCCATGACCAAATAATAAAATAATGAAAGCATGGTCATGAATCTAATAGAAATCATTAGATTTAAAGAAAGAAACTAGAAGATTAAACTCGAATCGAATCCCTTCATCTTCGAACGTCACCGCATTCATCTCTTCTTGTCGCTCTTCAATCTTCCTCCTTGGACCTCTCTAAAATATGTGTTTTTAACCATTGAGTTGTGTATTATCCTCATTTTTAGGGTTTTGGATGAGCTTCTATATTTATAGGGAAGTCCTAGAGTCATTGTGCATGTAAATTTCTGAAGATTTTGGGAGTCTGCCGCAGCGTTGCGACATAAGAATTAGCGTCGCGATGCCCAACTCTCGGGAAGTCATTATGGTCTCATGTTGAAGAGGCGTCGCGATGCCAGACACAATTTCTGGTGTGCTGATTTCTTCACTTTCTACTTTCCCGCGTGCTTTCGTTATGTGCGTAAGGTCCCAAAACTCGTACAATTACTCCAAAATCCATATTTCAATACTTTCTATCAATAAAACATAAAACAAACTACAAAATACATTAAATGATACGAAACCTAACAAAATAGTAAGCTAAGAATGCATGAATAAGTGGGTATAAACGTTCCGTTTTTGAATGACCATAGAGCTTGTATTTTGCTAAGATAGCAGTTTGGTATACTAGCTTATAGAGCCTATTGTAGATTTAGATAAGCTTTCCAGAAATGTGTGTTCTCTAATTTTGAAATGAGTCATTTTATCTGATTATATCAAAGCATAGAGAATACATATGTGATTGAAGGGTTAGTGGGAGCGTATAAATTCCATTCTAATGTTATATATCCTAACGATATTATCATTATTAAGGTAATAATGAGATGTTTATAAGGTAAAAGGTTTACCTAAGTCTTCTTTTCTCCGTGAATGCAGTGAGAGTAGTCTCTATTATATTGATATGAAATTTTTTATATGATATAAAACTAAGAGACTTGTGAGATACTCTCATTAATCATGCATTATATATGATCTAATAAAAGACACAACATGACTATCTGTGTGATAGTTAATGTAACTGTTGAACAGTTAGTGTGTCTTTTAGATATAGTATTCATCTTTCGTAAAGGATGATTCCTTAGTTGAAAGAGAAATTGATTAGAATGTCGAGTCAATCTTATGCATTATATGATGATAACATAATGAATATTGTATTATGTACGATTAAGATATCAATTTAGTCGTAATTGTTACGAGCTATTATGATATGTTGTAGACCATAGGATGAAACTTGAAACATGTTCTATAGTATCTTTGAGATATTAAGAACGAGTTTCTTATTCATTGAGATTATTAACAACCATTAGGGTCAAATTAGATTTGAGTCTAATTGTGAAGTTAGATGGTCTACATCATTTAGAGTCAGAAAAGATGCAATGGGAGTCGCAATTGATTCCAATGTGCGAGTGGAATTAATTGTAACTTATAAAGTACTAACTTATGAAGTTGCATAGTGATCTTTTATATTAGAAGTTTTGTTATTAGTATTATGCATGCGCTTGTCTACATAGTATTATATATTTGATCCTTAAATACTTAGACAACTCAGTAGTTGTAGCACAATATTAATATCACATATGAGTCATATTGATGTAGAATTTAGGTTCTACATAATATATTTGATGCTGCCCAAGCGAAACATTTGGGATTGTTGGACAAACTCAAAATATAATAGCAGATTTACTCACTTATGCCTACCTCTCGAGTGCTAGGTGGGCTCTTGAGGGTCATGCGTATACGATACACATTAATATGTGTTTATGATACCATGGATTGGCACTAGATCAAGTGGGAGAAATTGTTTGGTTGGGTGCTCAGAGCGCTAATCTGGATCATATTTATGTCCAGTTTATGAATACGAACAATCCATTTTTCCATAATATTATATATTTATGGTATCACATCTTTTCTTTTTATATATATGTTCGATCTAATTTGATTAGATTGAAACTAAATCTGGTTTAGTGATATGGATATATTAGACAAATACCTGAGGATTTATAACGTAGTGTGCAGTTACAACGTAAGTTATAATTGATATTGGAAAGCGTCACTATAAGTTGTATATTCTCAAATAAAGTTCCTAGTCAAGATTTAATGACACTGGTCAGTTAGTAAAATCTGCTGAGACCAGTACATATTGTATATCGAGACGTGGTCCGATGGTTTATCCCAGTGAACCATGAGTCTTTGGAGACTCATATAGACATGTAAGTGTTGGGGTTTTAGGCGGCAATTTTGGGTCAACGCAGCGGAACGCGGAAAATCAAAATTTTCCGATTTCAATAATTTTTTTGGGTACAATACTTAAAACTGAAATTTTTACCCAAAAAATCAGATTTTTCATTAATTACCGTTGAGCCCTTAAACTTTGTATTTTAATCATTTTAGTCCTAAATTGTCAAATACAATTTTAATTGATTCCAAATTAATCCCAAAATGATTTATACATGTCTTATACATGATACAATTTGCAACTCAAGAAAACAGATTTTCTAGAAATTACTAAGAGGTCCCCAAACTTTCAAGTATTTACAATTTGATCGTTTTTGTTCAAAACATGTCAAGATCAAATACAAAAATTTCCAAATTTAATATACATCATATGTACATCAATTACATCACATATATGAAAAGCCCTAAATTTGGAGTGGGTTATGAACCCTAATTTTACAATTTCCACAAATTGACAAATTAACACCAAATTAATTAAATTCAACACTTTAATTCAATTCTTAGCACACCAAACAAGTCTCACCATTATTAAACAACTCAAGAAAAATTCTAGGTCATTTATGAGTGGCTAAGTAACTCTAGAATGGCAACTATACCATCAAATGGATAAAAGAATGCTTAAGATCTAATTTCATGCAATCTTAACACTTATATATGCTTCCATATTTCATCCAGGTTCCCAATCATCAAAATAAATCCACAAAAGAGTAGAGAAAAATCTAAGCTACACATATTGAAGCCTAGAGTCTTAGAAACAATTTTCATGAAGAATAAAGTAAGAAAAACTTACAAAATTCCCAAGTTTCTGAGCCTTTTTGCTTTCTTTCTTCTTTTTCTCTCAAAATCTCTTTTGTATATATTTTTAGGGTTCTTAGATAATGAAAAAAAGAAAAAAAATGTCTTATATAATTTCTATCAAATAACCGAAAATGTAGAAAAAAAATAATATCAGTGTATTTTTTTTCTATTTTTATTTTAATTAATGGAAAATGATTTAATAAAAATTTGTGGTAATAAAACATCAAACACTTTAATGTTTATAACAAATAAACCTATTAAATCATTCCATTTAAACCAACCAAAATTGGCCATTTTATCCGATAACATTAAGCCATTTATCTTACTTTAATACAATAAGAAAGATATTTACTATTAATTAATTTAATTATTCAACCTTTGAAAGATCAAATAATTAAATACAAATATCTTAAATATATGTATTATATTTATATTAAATAATCAAAATACACATATTAATTATAAATATCAGATATCACAATTTGACATTTAATAAATGGCCGAAAGATCCCAAACGCATGTAGTATTTTTTAACCGTTAACGACTTATAAATAATCAGTATTATTTATAAAAGTTGTCCTAGTGCCCTACGAATATATCTCATTAGTGAGACTTTCTAGGTTCAGGCATATCCGTCACGAAATTCAATTTCGTGTCCATAATCTACCCACCCGTAAATTATGATGAACACAGATAAAATATCTGAACCATACAGGTCGAGGTCACTACATACGTATAATCCTTCAGTCACAGGTATCCAGATCATCCCATTGATATAGATATAAACATCAAATATCTATAGGTATAATCCCATCGACGATTCTATTAGCAATCTCTTAATAACACTTAGAACTTATTTCTACAGTGCACCATGGGTCCATGGATTTAACATATTTCTAATTCCACAATGGATACCTATGCTCTGTACACAAAACTGACGGATATTATCTTGATACTCACAGGATATCTTGAGGATCAGTCCACACCCAAACGAACAGGCGGAGGTCTGATCTAAATAGATCGGTGACATGACTGCCATCAAAGTGTGGAGGATACCTCATACGTCCACATTGGTATCTCAATTTGAAGGATCACTATGCTCACTCAACCCGAGAAGATTCTTATTGACGTTGGTGTACCATTTATTAAGAATCTTCAGTGAGTCGTTCAGTGTTTATCCGATATAAACACCTACGTGTCTATACGAGTCTCCCGAGACTAATGGTTCATTGAGAAACTATTAGAATCCAACATTTCAATATACGACACATACTAGTCTCAGCGGGTTTACTTACTGACCAAGTAATTGTAAACCTTGACCAGGAACAGTTAAAGAATGATATTGTTATGATACTACTCAATGTCAGTTGCGACACTTTTGCAACCGTATCATAACCAATCACTTTATGGTCATTTACGTTTTTACCATATAATAAAATAATTTATATTATAGAAACTATTTATTTTATTTACAAGAGTATTTATAGGGAAATAAATAAGAAATTGGCGCTCAGAGCACCAACCCTAACAGTAGGTGTTTATTCGATAAACACTAAATAACTCACCGAAAATTTCCTAATAGATGGTACACCAACGTCAATAGAATCTTCTCGAGTCGAGTAGCATAGTGGTCCTTAGACTTGAGATACCACGGTAGATATCTGAGTTATCCTCCACACTTTGATGTCAGTCATGTCAGTGATCTATTTAGGTCAGACCTTTTCCTGTTCGTTGGGTGTGGTCTGATGCTCATGATATCCGGTGTGTATCAAGATATAATCCATCAGTCCTGTGTACATGGCATAGGTATCCTGCACGTGCTTGCGATCTTATAAATCCATGACTGTGGTACACTACGGAAGCGAGTTTCAAGTGTTATTTATAGATCGCAAATTTATAAGTTTGATGTATTGTACCTTAGGGATTTGACGTTTGTATCTATATCCCTAGTATGATATAGATTACCTATGACAGAGGAATTATACGTATGCGATGATCTCGACTTGCATAGTTCAGTAAAATTATCTGTGGTCATCATAATTTATGAGTGGGTGAATTATGGACACGAAATTGGATTACTTGACAGATAAACCTAAACTTAGAGAGTCCCACAATATGAAGTGTACTCGTTAAGTACTAGGGCAATGCGTTATGAATAATATTGATTATTTATAATATATTATCGAATTAAATTTCTTAATTCAAATCGTTTAATCGGTAAACGAAAATTCACATTCTAGGGTTTTTTGGTCAATCAAATGTATATTTGTATTTGATAATAATTAGATTAGATACATATAAATTGGAAAATGGTAGCTTGACACCTGTAAAGTCATTTAAGATTAATTCAATCAGTGAATGAATTATTATTATTATAATTTGTACAAGTGTAAGATAATTTTTTATTTAATACATATATTAAATGTAATATATGATTAAATAAAATATCAAGTGTCATGTTTTTTATTCAAGCTTTTTATTTGATAAAAGAAAATTTAATTACAAAAATTGACAATTATTTCCCCCCCTAACACCACTTTTAATGAAAAAATAAATTATTTTCTTTTTCTATTATTTTGTGCAGTTGGTTGACCAAAATTCTATCCCTTTCCACACCACTTTTTGGGTTTAAAACGAAAATTATTTTCTTTCTTTTTTTGTGGTTGACTTGAAAATATCTATCTTCTTAATCATTCAAAAATGCCCAATGAAGAAAGAAAGAAGAATCACACAGACAACAATAAAAATTAGAAGATTAGAAGATTAAAGGTAATCTTTGAGTTTCTTTAACTTAGAAAATTATTTCTTTGTTGTTCTTGTGTTTTTACAATGATTGTAGAGATTCTTTTCTACTTTGATTTTGGGTTTTTTTTGGATTGGATGATGGATTGAGAAGGTAGGTGCATGTGTAGATATTATTGAACTAGATTAAGGTAATTTGGGTTCAATTTATTATTGGACAGCTTAGTTTTCATTCTAGAGTCTAATGATCACTCTTACTATTCCTAGAATTGTTATAGAGTTGTTCTTTTGTGGCGACCTAAATGGAGTCTTGGATTAATACAAAGAAAATTGGATTTAAGTATGATATGTGGACTGTTTTTAATTACATGTTCAGATCTGGAAATTCTGATTTTTTTGATGAAAAATATGAGTTTTAGATTTGTATTGGGTGTTAGGATAATTTCCCCGGAATTATTTCGGAGTGAAAACAGTGAAAAACGTTGTTACTGGGTGAGTTTTGAGCTAACCGAGTAACGGCTGCCGAAACAGTGAATTGGTCACTATTTAGGCAACCCATGAACTTCATAAAAACCATTGGGGCTGACATGGGCAGACCCCGTGTGGTCTTGGTTGGTCAGTTAACCTAAAACACGTTTTATGCTATTTTACGGAAAGTTATTTCCGTAAAAATTTCCTAATGTTTTCATTATTAATTATGTCGTTGTATTATATCGAATAATATGTTTAGGTGAAATATGGATAAATTATAAATATATGATATCGAATAATTTATTCGGTATTTTTAAAAGTTTTAAAATTACGATTTCCTCCGACCGCGCTTCCGCAACATATGACCCTAACAAAATGGTATCCCAGCGGGTCTGGTCCTACATCCATCACATATTTCATGCTTCATATATGATATATAATCCATTTTTGATGTTTGCACATACTTGTAATCTAGATGTTTTTTTATTTTTCAGTTCTACGCTAACGGGAAACATAATGGAGATTTAATGGTTTAAGTTAAGTTATGTTTTCCTGAGTATAATTAAATTATTGAGAAATTGATATAGAATTATATATGTATTTGATGTAGAGTAAAACCCACTTTAGGAATATCCCCGCTTAATAAGGTTTTATAATAACTAGTATTAGAAATACATGTTTCTTGGTTAGCATTGTTAGTACGGATGCGAATGATTTCATGTTTCTATAGCTCTATCATACCAAAATTGTGCAGTTATGGCTGATGGTAGTTCATTTTCACCGTAGAACTTCTATGATAAGAGACAAATCAAGTGAAAGTGGAAATCCTGAATGTGGCAAAACTATTACGACTACATTGGTAGCTTGAGTTTGTCATTGACAAGTGTAGCCTTGATAAGCCTCCTGTGAACGTGCCAAAGCTGTCACAACGAGAAACGATCAGGACCAAAATTTGGAGTCACATCGAGTGTGATTGACAATGAGTTGTTTATCTATGAATATACATATGCGAGACTGTGCCAAAGCTGTGAGTCGAAATATATTCATGGGGTCCACTTCTTACTATGCAATTCGATTTAATTATTGAATTCTCATTTTTCGTTGGGGATTATGATATTACGTAAAGTAGTGGGAGAAAGTGTTGGGTTAAAAAATCCATAACTTAGGCAGTGTGTAATGTTATGAAAATTATCTGCTGTTGTTTTCGTTATTATGCCGTGTAGATAGATTTTAGCTTCTAATCCACTGCATGTTGGGTTTTCTAGGTCAAACCAAGATCAAATTAATTTATGAAAAATGCAAATACATCAAAGTAAAGTTGCGGAATACTCACTTTGATCGGCTTTTGCGATGCGATGAACACAAAAATTTTCCTTGCTTCATTGAAGCTCTCGGCAAGCTCCTCTTTTGTGCTCCAAGTTTCGGCCAAGGTCTCAATTGTGTGCTCCAAGCTCCAAGCTCCAAGCTTTGTAAATGGATTCCATGCTCATGAATGGGTTTCCCTATCACCTTTGTAAGACTCATTTGAGTGCTAGCTCTTGAGATTTTGCAACAAAATCATGAAGAACAATGAACCCTAGGCTCACAATTTTGGGAGAGGAAAAAGGTTAAGGCCATTTGGCCATGTGAGAAAAGGAAGAGAGAAAATTGTGTTTTTGGTTTCTAAAACCTAATACAACATCCTTCACAATTTTGGTATTTGTTTTTCCAAAAAACAAAACGCAAAAAGGAGGGAAAAATGGCATTAATGCCTCCATCTACCACCATTATTAATAGTAACTGGTTGTCAATCACCAAAAGGTGACTTGACATCCATCACTAAAGTGACAGGTGATGTGACGCGTGATGTGACTTGTGGGCCCTACTCGATTCGAAATATGAGTGGGCCCGCAAACACTCTCGGGCTCGGGTTCGCTAATTTCGAATTAACGAATTTTCCGTTGCGACGTAATTAAATCATTATGCCTAACAAAATTACTATTCACGTCGCTAGCGAATTAATTCTAAATTAACTCAATCGCCCGAATTAAAATCTAATTTTAATTCCGCGTCGAAATCTAATTTCGTATAATATATCGAATATATTATTTTATTGATTAATTCCAAATTAATCGTTCTCTCTCTTTAAATAATATTTTATCCCAGATAAAATATCTCTGTAATAAATCATAGATTAATTTTTCACTCTAATAATTAATCCCAGATTAATTATGTCCGAGTCTTACGTCATCGGTGAATCTCGGGAAGCGACCTATGAGATCCCCGGATATGTTGGCAGCAAATCCGGTCGTCGGACTATCTGAATACGTACGTACTTAGTACTACGTTTTTACCAATTTACAAGACATGGTTGGCTTCTAGCAAAGCACCGTGCCTACCCAATTCTCCAAAAATATTATTAAAGGAATATGTAATCTATATCAGGCGTAGTATACGTAGTATTACGTATTGCGATCCGGTATCAGATGTCAAATGCTAGGCCTAAGGCTGGAATTGTGTCTGCCCCGTACGAAACACATTCAGATCTCTGGTAACTAGTCTTTATAATCAGATAAATATGACCTAGTCATATTATCCCAATAGCTGTAGCATATAAGAGCACCAGTTCCGTATCCTACGTGATCATCATCTCCACTATGACTGGAGTGATACTTCCATCTTGACATCACACCCAATACACTACGATTCTCAACATACCCAGAAGAGGCATACACAGAACCTGTTAAATCCCTGGACGACCAAAACCAAAGTATATTGATTGTCGCAAGTATTAGCGGTGTAAGTCTCAGGTTAAGACCAAATACACCTACCCTGATTCGGACTTCCATAGACACATAGTCATACTACCAATGGAATTCTGAGGAGTATATCCAGAGCGAAGCTGTTTCCATACCATCGGTAAACACAACCTCCTATTACACTTGCATGAGTATCCAATACCCAAATATAGGAGAACTATGCCGTTATGCTCCCATAACACGTACATGTGCAATACTATTCTATTCCGCATTATCGATGTCCAATCTCGATAATACTACGACTATGAATGTTTTAATGATTAAACCTTAGTGGATTAATACTGTCTCATATCTTATTAATCCGGAACTAATCTTATGGACTTTTATCATTTATATATATCTTGGTAATCCAATTACAAATGATAAAAGAGCAATTTCCTTTGTTATTTAGTTAATTTGTACAACAACACCATGTTCTGTACAAATAGTGATGCTATGGGTCATAATTGTCCAAAAATCTCCCACTTGGCCTATAGCCAATCACTCAAATGTCTTACACTTGAACTATGTACGGGTCGCTCAAACTTCTGCTGAGAAACTGCTTTCGTCAGCGAATTTACGAAATTATCATCTGATGCGATTTATTCGATCATCACATCTCCACGATGTATGATCTGAACGAATCAGATGAATAGTTAAAGTATATACTTGGATCGTTGATGTGACCATTAATTCTTTAGCCTGTGTTGTAGCCTAGCTCAGCTGCTAACAGAACTATTCCTAATCTAATTAGGATTATTAAGATCCAAAGTGATTCTATTGCTACCTCAGCTGCAGCAATATTCTGCTTTTGTTGCTTATTCGGCAACAATATTTTTCTTAGACGATTTCCAACTAACTGTTCCATTATTCAAACTAATAGTATCTTTATTATGACTTATAGTCATTTTTTTCGGTTAGGAAACTTACAATGGTGAACCCAGTCACTTCAAGTTCTCATTCTCCATAGTTTAAGAAAGCATCCTTAGTTCTTCTAAGATACTTAAGGATGTTCTTAACTTCATTCCAGTGATTATCACTTAGATTGGCCTGGTTGTGACTCCATTTGCTCAAAGTATATGAGACACCAGGTCGCGTACATTTATTTCAATGTACGAGTTCTCAGAGAGTGTCAACAACTATTAGATCTATCCCAGTAGATCCTTATTCCTAGAATAAAGGTTGTCTCTCCTAAGTATTCTTCGGATAATTTTCATGAAAGCCAAGCTTTCAGCGATTGTATTATGGGAATGTCATTTCCAAGAAATGATATATCATTATTATATAGGACATTCACTGTTAGTGCGCTCCAATTAACCCTCTTATATACACAAGAATCATCTTCGTTTTGAATTAAATCATATACCATTATGATTACATCAAAACTCTGGTTCCAAGAATGTAATGCTTGCTTCAATCCATACATGAATCGATTAACTTGCAAACCTTGTTTGCTTGTTTTGGTACGACAAAACCGTCAGGATGTTGTAAACATCCTCCAAAAGGTTTCCGTTTAAGGAAAACGGTTTTGATGTTCAGCTGCCATATTTCATAAACGAAACATGCATCATTAGCAAGCATTATCCAAATGGATTTAACCATGGCAACGATTAAAAGGCTTCATCGTAATCGACACAATGTTGATAACGATACTTTTTCGCTACAAGCCTAGCTTTGTATGTTGTATGTTGCCATCCATGATTGTCTTCCTTGAAGACTCATATAGTACCAATAGGCACAATGTCTTTCGGTACATCAACTAGTGTCCAAACTTGGTTGATATACATGGAATCCATGTCAGACATCATGGAACTTTGCCATAATAGGGAGTCGATACCTTGTATCACTTCCTCATACGTAGTCGGTTTGTCTTCCTCAATAAGATTGACATCTTCATGAGGTTAGATTAGAAACCCATACCTCTCAAGTTGTTTTCTGACTCTCTTCGACTTGCGCGGTTCTTGTGTATTCGAAGTTTGTGGTACAATTTCATCCCTGATGAACTGTTTGTTTTCCATTAAGGATTCAGTGCCTGGAAAAGTATTACTCCGATTTTCATCGAGTTTTACTTTCCTCCCACTTTCCACTGCATATAGGTATTCCTCTTAGGAAAACCGCATGGAGAGCAACAATTACATTGTTCTCATGTGAGTTGTATAAGTACTATACTTTGGTTACCCTAGGATAACCTACAAATTAGGCACTTATCCCATTGGGGTTTTAGTTTGGTATCATCCAAACATATGCCTAGCATTCCCAAATATTCAGGAATGAGAAAACCCTGTTTCTTTCATGTTCATATCTAATATGAAGTATGTCTAACAGATTTTTATGGAACCTTATTCAAAATAAGTTTTGCACTGTATAATGCGTATCCCTTGAAGAAAAATGGTACCTCAGAGCGACTCATGATTAATCTTATCATGTCCAATAAAATTCGGTTTCTCCATTTGGAAACACCGCTCAATTGAGGTGTTTTGAGAGGAGTCCAATGTGAAAGAATACTATACACTTTCAGTATACGAGAAACTTATTACTTAAGCATTTTCCACCATGGTCTAACTGTGACTGTTTTAATACTCTTGTCGATCTGTTTGTCTACTTCGTGTCGAAACTCTTTGAATTTATCAAAAGTTTCCGATCCGTGTTTCAAAAGAAACACATAACCATAACGCGATGCCACATCCGTAAAGGTTATGAAGTATTCATATCCACCTCTAGCCTAGCTAGACATGGGCCCACTTACGTCACTATGAACGAGGTCTAACAGATCGATGGCATTTGCACTTTTACCAAGTAAAAGGTGTTTTTGGCACTTTGCCCAATAAACTAGATTCATAGACATCATTTGAATAGGATCAAATCCGTCCTAGTATCCACTCTTCCAAAGTGTGGATATACGAGTCTTGTTTAATGTGTCCCAGACAACAATGCCACAAATAAGTCTCATCCTTTTAATTCAGTTTGAGCTATTTATTTGTCATGTCATACGTTTGAGATTCATTTATATTCAAAATATAAATACTGTTATTCACATCTAATGTGTTTATCTCAATATCATCTTTATAAAATAAAACACTTTAGTGTTCTAGAATATAAAGGTATACCCGTAACGAGTTATACTCTGATATAGAGATAATGTTTCTAGTCAAACTAGGTACATTATAACAGTTTCATAATTTAAGTACATACCCTAATGGTAGTTCCTAAACTTAGGTTTCTACGGTTAAAACAGCGACTCTCGTCCCGTTTCCGACTCGCAGGTTAATCTCGACTGAAGCCAGTCTCCTGCTAATCAGCAGATTCCTCACATTAGTACATATCTTATGTACCACATCTAGTATCAAAATCCAATTTTGAAACTAATAGCGAACATGTTTATGACAAACATACTTATAGCCGGAGCCTTCCCCCTCTTCATTTCCTTCATGTCTGCCTTGTCCATACGACAGTCAAGTTTCCATGACCCCGTTTGCCACATTTTAGGCAGACATCTTAGGATATGTCTTTTGTCTTCCTAGAAGACTGTGATGATTTTGCCTTTGCCCCTTTTAAAATCTCCGGCTCTACCTCCTAGAGCATAGCCATCAACTCTCCAAGAGTTTACTCTTGGTTCATAATGAACCTGCCGCAGCTTTCGGGTAAAGACTATAAGATCAAATCGTTGGCAGTCTCAGCCACGTAGGTAATGCCGAGCTAACCTAGCTGATCGATGTCAGCAATCATCTGCGACACCTAGTGCTCGACAGATGTACCCTCTGACATACACGAGCTTAAGAGCTTATTATGCAATTTGTACTTCTAAGAATAAATCTATGAAGATCTTTAATTTCATCATCATGGTACAATGATCTAATCATTAATTTTGACGACGGAATTAAAGTGTAATTTCATTAAGTATAATGGATTGAGCACTAAAGTTATCATCATATGAATCTTCCAAAGATCATGTTCTACTATTTACTCAACTCCGAGGTTAGGCTCGAGAGGTTGCTCTATCAAATAGAGTAACTTTTTAGTTCCGAGGACTATCCTGAGGTTCTATTCCAAATCTAAAAGTTAAAGCTGTTTAATGACATTTTCTCCCAGGATTATGTTTTAAACACTAATCTTTCAGTTATCTTGATTGCTATAGTCCAACTATCCAATCAACGATTTCGGTTACTATTAAATATAATGATTACTATAGTCTAACTATATAATCAACTATAATTTGTTTGGTTAAATTCAAATATATTGATTACTATAATCCAATTATATAATCAACTATAAATTGAAATAGTTTGAATACAGTCCAATTGTTTAATTAAAACAACGATATTAGTCCAACTAATATATATACGAGTAATGACGAAAAATTGAAATGAGCGCGTATTGACAAGTACCTAAACGAAATTGCAAAATTAATACTTGCCTCCCAATATTTTTCGGCGAGCCTCTAACCCTTTGTTGAGTACTCGGGAAACCTTGTTTCCTAGTGGAATAGGATCCCGTTAAATAACACAAAACCTTGACTTTGGCCAACAAGTTGTATGATGTTTAACTAGGCAGATCTCTAAGATCAATTGGATCTCATCCAATTCCTGTTGGAGTGTCTACGATACCGAGGATCGAATAACAAGCATAAAACACATGTGCGAATACAATCAAAGAGTTGTGGAATACTCACAATGATCGGTTGAGCGACGCGGTGGACAAAAAAAAACTTTTCTACCCTCCATAGATATCTCGGCAGTGGGCTGATTTGGTGTCCTCCAAGAATCGGTAATGGTCCTCCATGCAAGCTCCAAGCTTTGTGATGAAATCCATGCTCACAAGTGCGGTTCCCTATCACCTTCGCAAGACTCAAATGGTGTGCTAGCACTCGGTAATTTTGCCGCAATATCACATTTGGTTCTCCTTCTTGTTCTCGGCAGAAACCAGAAAATAGAAGGGAAGAATCGGTCCAAGACCGTGAGAGAGAGATGAGGGAAAAAGAGAGAGAGATAGAAATGTGTATTAGATTAATTGTATTCCAAAAACAATTAAAACTGTTGGATAATATGACCCATAGCATCACTATTTGTACAGATCATAGTGTTGTTGTACAAATTAACTATGTGACAAGGAAATTGCACTCTCATCATTTGTGATTAGATCACCATAGATGTATAAATGAAGAGAGGTCCATATGATTAGTTCCTGGATTGAGATGATATGAGACAGTATCAGTCCGTGAAGGATTAATCATTAAATATCCCTAGTCGTAGTATTATCGAGACTGGACATCGATAATGCGGAATAGGCTAGTATTGCACTTGTGCGCGTTATGAGGGCACAACGGAATAGTTCTCATATATTTAAGTATATGATACTTATGCAAGTGCAGTAGGAGGTTGTGTTTCACCGATGGTACGGGAAACAGCTTCGCTCTGGATAGACCCCTCGGAATCCCATTGGTATTATGACTATGTGTCTTTGGGAGTCCGACATCAGGGTAGGTGTGTATAGTCTTAATCTGAGACTTACATCGCTAATACTTGCGATAATCGGTAGACTTTGGTCTTGGTGGTACAGGGCTTTAACCGGTTCTGCGTACACCACTTCTGGGTTTATCAGAGAGTCGTAGTGTATTGGGTGTGATGTCAAGACGGAAGTATCACTTCAGTCATAGTGGAGATGATGTCACGCAGGATACGGTATTAGTTCTCTTAAGTGCTGGCCGGCCATCGGGATATTATGACAAGGTCATGTATATCCGATTATAGAGACTAGTTACCAGACATCCGGCATGTGCTTCGGACGGGGCAGACACTTATCCAGCCCCAACCCTAGCACGTGACTATCTGATACTGGACTGATATACACAATACTTGGTATACTACGCTTGATATAGATCTTAAATATTCTTATAAGAATATGTCCGGAGAATTGGGAAGACTTGGTGCTTTGCTAGGAGTCGACCTTGTCTCGTAAATCGGTAGAACGTAGTACTTGGTACGTACGTGATTCGGATACTCCGACGCCCGTATTTACTGCCAACATATCCGGGGATCTCATGGGTCGCTTCCCGATAATCCACCAATGACGTATGACTCGCACTCTTAAATAATCTGGGATTATATAGTAGAGAGAGAGAAAATTAATCTAGGATTAATTACGGAGATATTTTATCTAGGATAAAATATCGTCTGGAGAGAGATACGGTAAATTAATATATTCGATATATTAAACGAAATTAGATTTCGACGCGGAATTAAAATTAGATTTTAATTCGGGCGAACGAATTAATTTGGAATTAATTCGTTAGCGACGTGAATAGTGAATTCGCTAGGCGTAATCATTAAATTACGACGCGACGGAAAATTCGCTAATTAGGAATTATCGAACCCGAGCCCGAGTGTGATTGCGAGCGCATTCGTATTTCGAATTCGAGTGCGGCGACGCAAGTCACATCAAGCGTCAAATCATTCGTCACATCAAGCGTCAAATCAAATGTCACTTTGAGTGATGTGATTGATTGATGTGATTGATTGATTGATGGATTGACTTACATCATATCACTTTATTAAAGTGACTTTGAATAGTTGATGTAAGTTGGTGTAATAGTGTTTGGAGGGAAAAGCATTTACTTTTGGTTTTTTATTTAATCAATTAGTAATTGTTTTTTGTATTTTTTCTTGGAAAATATATAAAGGCATTTTTGGAAAATGTTTTACCAATTATTACACAACATTCTTCTCTCTCATTTCTCTCTTCCAAGTCACGCCCAAACTGATTTTCTTCACTGGTTTTTGAAGCCAATTGGCGTGAGCAAATGGGAAGTAAAGAGTGAGTTTTTGTGGCAAAAACTCAAGTGCTAGCACACTACGAGATATGCGAAGGTGGTAGGGAGGTTCACCCATGAGTCGGGATTCGTTTGACGCAATCTTGGAGCTCATTTTCGCAGCTCAAAATTCTGAAATGGAGGGGAGTGAACTGCACAGCAGTGGCGCCAAACCAGTGAGCATTTTGGGCTTTGTTCGTCTTCAAATCATCTCAACCGATCGATGTGAGTATTCCGCTACCTCCTTTGATGTATTCACACATGTATTTCATTGCTTCTTTGATCTTGGGACCTAGATATAAACCTAACAAAAACATATACCATATACCACTTTCAAAAAGTCAACAAGGTTTTGGAGCCAAAATTTGGCAATTAATTGCTTCCAACAACCCACATCAACTATTCACATCACTCAAACAATCAATGTGACAAGTTGTGATATCACTCAAAGTGACTAATGATTTGACGCTAGATGCGGCTAACGATTTAACGCTTGATGTGATTTGTGGGCAGCACTCGAATTCGAAATACGAATGCGCTCGCAAACACTCTCAGGCTCGGGTTCGCAAATTCCAAATTAACAAATTTTCCGTTGCGACGGAATTAAATGATTATGCCTAGCAAAATCACTATTCACATCGCTCATGAATTAATTCTAAATTAACTCGTTCGCCCGAATTAAAATATAATTTCAATTCCGCGTCGAAATCCAATTTCGTATAACATATCGAATATATTATTTTATCGATTAATTCCAAATTAATCGTTATCTCTCATTTAATAATATTTAATCTCATATAAACTATCTCCGCAATTAATCCCAGATTAATTTTCTCTCTCGTTTAATTAATCCCAGATTAATAAAGTGCGAGTCATACATCATCGGTGAATCTTCGGGAAGCGACCCATGAGATCCCCGGATATGTTGGCAGTTAATCCGGTCGTCGGACTATCCGAACACGTATGTACCTAGTACTACGTTTATACCGATTTACAAGACAAGGTTGGCTTCTAGCAAAGCACCATGCCTACCCAATTCTCCAGAAACATGCTTACATGAATAATCGATCTATATGAGGCGTAGTATATGTAGTATTGCGTATTTTGATCCAGTATCGGATGTCACGTGCAAAGCCTGGGGCTGGAAATGTGTCTGCCACGTACGAAGCACATATCGGATCTCTGGTAACTAGTCTTTATAATCGGATAAACATGACCTAGTCATTTTATCCCGATAGCTGCAGCATATAAGAGAACAAGTTACGTATCCTACGTGACCATCATCTCCACTATTACTGGAGTGATACTTCCATCTTGACATCATACCCAACACACTACGATTCTCAATATACCCAGCAGAGGCATACACAGAACCTTTTAAAGCCCTGGACGACCTAAAACCAAAGCATATTGATTGTCGCAAGTATTAGCGGTGCAAGTCTCAGGTTAAAACCAAATACACCTACCCTGATTTCGGACTTCCATAGACACATAGTCATACTACCAATGGAATTCTGAGGGGTCTATCCAGAACGAAGCTGTTTCCCGTACTATCAGTAAAACACAACCTCCGACTACACTAGCATGAGTATCCTATACCCAAATATATGAGAACTATGTCGTTATACCCTCACAATGCGCACAAGTGTAATACTAGTCTTTTAAGCATTATCGATGTCTAATCTCGATAATACTCTGACTATGGATATTTAATGATTAAACCTTCATGGACTAGTACTGTCTCATATCATCTCAATCCAGGAACTAATCATAAGGACCTTCTATCATTTATACATCTTGGTGATCTAATCACAAATGATAAGAGAGCAATTTCCTTTGTCACATAGTTAATTTGTACAACAACACCATGATCTGTACAAATAGTGACGTTATGGGTCATAACTGTCCAACAATCTCCCACTTGGCCTATAGCCAGTCACTCGAGTGTCTTACACCTGAACTATGTACGGTTCGCTCAATTACCTGAGAAAAGACTTTCGTCAGCGGTTTTGCATGATTATCATCTGATGCGATTTATTCGATCATCACATCGCCACGATGTTTGATCCGAATGGATCAGATGAATATCAAAGTATATATCTAGATCGTTGATGAGACTATTAATTCTTTAGCCTGTGCTGTAGCCTAGCTCAGCTTCTAACAGAACTATATCTAATCTAATTAGATTTATTATCGAGCCAAATGGCTTCTATTGGTGCCTCAGCCGCAGTAATAACCCGCATTTGTTGTTTATTCGGTAACAATATCTTGCTTGGAAGATTTCCAGCTCATTGTACCGTTATTAAAACTATATAGTACCGTTTGCGATTTATAGTCGTTATTATCGGTTAGGAAACTTGCAACGGTGATCCCAGTCACTTCAAGTTCTCTATGTTCATAGTATAAGACATCATCCTTAGTTCTCTAAGATACTAACGGACGTTCTTAATATCAATCTAGTGACTATCACATGGATTGGCCTGTTTGTGAATCCATATGCTCAAAGCATATGAGACACCAGGTCACGTACATTTTTCAATGTACGAGTTCTCAGAGAGGTTTAACAACTTTAAATTTATCCCAGTAGATCTTTATTCTTATAATAAAGGTTGTTTCTCTCAAGAATTTTCATGAAAGCCAAGCTTTCACCGATTGTATTATTGGAATATCATTTCCAAGAAATGATAAGTCATCATTATTTATAGGACAACCACTGTCAGTTCGCTCCCACTAACCCTCTTTATATACACAAGAATTATTTTCGTTTTGAATTAAATCATATACCATTATGATTATATCAAAACGATAATTCCAAGAACCATATGTTTGCTTCAATCCATACATAGATCGAATAACCTGCAAACCTTGTTTGCTTGTTATGGTATGACAAACCCGCAGGACGTTGAAAACAACCTCCAAAAGGTTTCCGTTAAGGAAATCAATTTTGGCATTTAGCTGACATATTTCATGAATGAAACATGCAGCTATAGCAAACATTTTCCAAATGGATTTACCGTGGCAACAGGAAAAAGGTTTCATCGTAATCGACACAATGTTGATAACGATACCTTTTCGCTACAAGCCTAGCTTAGTACATTGGTATGTTGCATTCCATGTTTGTCTTCCTTGAAGACTTATATAGTACCAATAGGCACAATGCCTTGCAGTACATCAACTAGTATCCAAACTTGGTTGGTATACATGGAATCCATTTCGGACATCATGGCACTTTGCCATAATAGGGAGTCGATACCTTGTATCACTTCCTCATATGTAGTCAGTTCGTATTTCTCAATAAGATTGACATCTTTATGAGCCGAGATTAGAAACCCATACCCCAGGTTATTTTCTGACTCTCTCCGACTTACGTGGTTGTTGTGTATTCGAAGATTATGGTATAGTTTCATCCTAGATGAACTATTTGTGTTCCATTAAGGAATCAGTGCCTGGAACAGTATTACTCCGATTTTCATCGAGTTTTACTTTCCTCCCACTTACCACTGCATATAGGTATTTCTCTTAGGAAAACAGCATGGCGAGCAACAATTTCATTGTTCTCTAGTGAGATGTATAAGTACTATACTTTGGTATCCCTAGGATAACCTACAACTTGGGCACTTATCTGATTTGGGTTCTAGTTTGGTATCATCCAAACATATGCCTAACATCCCAAATCTTCAGGAATGAGAAAATCTGGTTTCTTTCCTGTTCATATCTAATTTGAAATCTGTCAAACAAATTTTTATGGAACCTTATTCAAAATAAGTTCTGCACTGTTAATGCGTATCCGTTGAAGGAAATGGTAGCTCAGAGCGACTCATGATTAACCTTATCATGTCTAACAAAATTCGGTTTATCCGTTTAGACACACCGTCAAATTGACGTGTTCCGGGAGGAGTCCTCATTGAAAGAATACTATACTCTTTCAAGTATTTGAGAAACTTATTGCTTAAGTATTTTCATCATGGTCTAACCGTGATGGTTTAATACTTTAGTCGATCTGTTTTTCTATTTTGTGTCGAAAATCTAAAAGTTTCTGATTTGTGTTTCAAAACACATAACCATAACGCGATGCCACATCTGTAAAGGTCACGAAACATTCATATCCACATCTAGCCTAGCTAGATATGGGCCCACTTGCTTCATTATGAACTAGGGCTAACAGATCAGTGGCATTTTGCCTTATAAACTAGATTCGTAGACATTATTTGAATGGAATCAAATCTGTCCTAGTATCCACTCTTCAAAAGTGTGGCTATACGAGTCTTGTTTAATTGTGTCCTAGACAACAATGCCACTTTTAAGTTTCATCTGATCAAATCAGTTTGAGCTATTTGTTGGTCATGTTATATGTTTAGATTTATTTATATTCAAAATATAAATATTGTTATTCACATCTAATGTGTTTATCTCAATATCATATTTATATAATAAAACACTTTAGTGTTCTAGAATATAAAGGTATACCCGCAACGGGTTAAACCCTGATATAGAGATAATGTATCTAGCCAAACTAGTTACATTTTAACAGTTTCCTATTTTAAGTACACACCCAAAGGGTAGTTCTTATACTTAGGTGTCTACGGTTAAAACAGCGACTTTCGTCCCATTTTCAATTCGCAGATTAATCTCAACTAAAGTCAGTTTCCTGCTCATAGCAGATTCTGCACATCAGCACATATTTATGTATCACACTAAATATCTAAAATCCAATTTTAATACTAGTAGTGAACATAATTATGACAAACATATTTGAAGCCGGAGCCTTACCCGTTCTTCAATTTCTTCATGTCTGCATTGTCCAAACGGCAGTCACGCTTCCGCAATCCCGTTTGCCATAATTTAGGCAGACATTTTGGGATATGTCATTTATCTTCCCAGGAGATTGTAACGATTTTGCCTTTGCCCTTTTTCCACACTCCAGAAGCCTTCGGCCTAGCCTTTGCCTTCTGGGATGTCGAAGTAAGATGCGCCTTGCGCTTCTTACCTTATTGCAAACTTTGACTTTGTCTCTTTGAGAAGAGCCATTAACTCTCCAAGAGTATTTATTGCAATTTAGTACTTCAAAGATCTAAAATAGATCTATGAAGATCCTTCAATTTCATTATCATACTTTAAGGATCTAATCCTTAGTTCTGATTAAGAAATTAAGGAGTCTATTTGGCAAGCTTAATGGATTAAACACTAAAGTTATCATTACATAAATCTTCCAAAGATTATGCTCTACTATTTGCTTAACTCCGGGCTTAGGCCTAATATGTTATTTTATCAAATAAAGTAACTTATTAGTTTCCAGGACTATCCTGATGAAATTTTATTCCCAATTAGAAAAATAAAGTCGTTTAATAACATTTTCACCCAGGATTATATGTTTAAACACTAATCTTTCAATTATCTTGATTCTAATAGTCCAACTATTTAATCAACGATTTAGATACTATTTATAACAATGATTACTATAGTCCAACTATATAATCAACTATAATTTAATAGGTTAAATTCAATTATATTGATTACTATAATCCAATTATAAAATCAACTATTAATGAAATAGTTTGAATACAGTCCAACTGTTTATTAAAACAACCATTTAAATATTAGTGCAACTAACATTTAATTTATTTGATGTAATATTTGAAATGAGCGCGTATGGAAAGTTATTAAACGAATATTGCAAATTTAATTCTTGCCTCCCACTATTTTTTGGCGAGCCTCTAACCCTCTGTCGCGTACTCGGGAAACCGTGTTTCCTAGTGGGCTAGGATCCCGTTAAATATCACACAATCTTGACTTTGGCCAACAAATTGTATGATAATTAACTAGGTAGATCTCTAAGATCAATTGGATCTCATCCAATTCCTAGATCCAGTAGGTGGACATCCAAGACTGAAACTTATATCTTATATATGCCAATATATCCAATATATTGCCTAACCTTTTTTCCTCTAAATCAACTAAGCCATGGCTTTGGCACAACAAACTTAGTGATCCCAGTTAAGCGTGACCCATTGACCATGGAAAGCTTCGTAATCAATGTCGATGGACAAGAATTGGTCTTGACTTTGGCCAACAAACCACAACTTGGACAAGACACTGATATAGAACAAAGCTCTCGTGATTCAAAACATCCTCGACGGACAAAGGTCTTTACTTGGCCAACAAACTAATGCCAGTCTTAGATCTTGAGTAAGAATCACTCAATGGAAGGAAAAACACTCAATATTTTGTGAGGGTTTTTCGCGTGCAAATTGGCAACCAATTTATTATCTTGTTAAGGTCTCATCATCATACACCCATAAACATGCATTCTAAACACATAATAAGGCGCATAAAATAAATAATAATTGTTGGTTTCTAATTAGGTCCCAAGATTCATGAAATCAAGCAAGAAATTCGCATGAATATATCAAAGAAGTAAGGAGGAAAACATACTCACATTGATGGGTTTGATGCTACGAAGAACAAGCCACTTCTTCCTCCTTGTTGAAGCTCGGCAGTGAGCTCCTTGAACTGCTGGACTGCTCGGTTTTGGGCTGGTTTGCCTCCTCCATGATCGGCCATTGATGACTCCATTGAAGCTCCAAGCTTCAAGCTCAACAATGGATTCCAAGCTCATGTGTTAGTTTCCCTATCACCTTTGTATAACTCAAGGTGTGCTAGCACTTCTTCTTCTTCTTTGCTTCTCCATTAATTCGGTCATTACCAGAAATTTTAGGGAAGAAACGGTTCCAAACCGTGTGAGGAAGAAGGAGGGAAAGAGAGGGAGAAGAGAAATGCGTAAAGGATGAGAGAGAGGGATTAAAACAAAAAGTGTATTTGGTTTTTATATTTCCAAAATATTATTAAACCATTTACCAAATTCTCTAATTTCAAAAAGCAAAAGCCATTATTGCTTTTCAACTACCACATCAATCACTCAATCAAGTGACAACTTGTCACATTACTCAAAGTGACATTTGATTTGACGCTTGATGTGACTAGCGATTTGATGCTTGATTTGACTTGCGTGCCGCACTCGAATTCGAAATGCGAAGCGCTTGCAAATAATCTCGGGCTCGGTTTGCTAATTCCAAATTAACGAATTTTCCGTTGCGACGCAATTAAATGATTATGCCTAGTGAAATCAATTCTAAATTAATTCGTTCGCCCGAATTAAAATCTAATTTTAATTCCGCGTCGAAATCCAATCTCGTATAATATATCAAATATTATTTTATCAATTAATTCCAAATTAATCGTTCTCTCTCTTTAATTAATATTTTATCCCAGATAAAAATCTTGTCGAATTAATCCCAGATTAATTTTCTCTCTCTTCTAATTAATCCCATATTAATAAAGTGCGAGTCATACATCATCGGTGAATCTTCGGGAAGCGACCATGAGATCCCCGTATATATTGGCAGTAAATATGGTCGTCGGACTATCCAAACACATAAGTACCTCGTACTATGTTTGTA
Organism: Zanthoxylum bungeanum; assembly: GCA_019454045.1. NCBI lineage: Eukaryota > Viridiplantae > Streptophyta > Magnoliopsida > Sapindales > Rutaceae > Zanthoxylum > Zanthoxylum bungeanum. The sequence continues at coordinate 39,617 of SKCR01021769.1, read as the reverse complement.
CCGATTTACGAGACAAGGTTGGCTTCTAGCAAAGCGCCATGCCTATCCAATTCTCCAGAAATATCCTTACAGGAATATGTGATCTATATCAAGCGTAGTATACCGTAGTATTGCGTATTTCGATCCAGTATCGGATGTTCACGTGAAAGGTCTGGGGCTGGAATCGTGTATGCCCCGTACGAAGCACATATTGGATGTCTGGCAACTAGTCTCTATAATCGGATATACATGACCTAGTCATAATATCCCGATAGCTCGAGCATTTAAGAGAACAAGTTCTGCATCCTATGTGACCATCATCTCCATATGACTAGAGTGATACTTCCGTCTTAACATCACACCCAACACACTACGATTCTCAATATACCCAGCATTGGCGTACACGGAAACTGTTAAAGCCCTGGACGACCTCAACCAAAGTATATTGATTGTCGAAAGTATTAGCGGTGCAAGTCTCAGGTTAAGACCAAATACACCTACCTTGATTGCAGACTCCCATAGACACAGAGTCATACTACCAATGGGATTCCGCAGGGGTCTATCCAGAGCGAAGCTGTTTCCCGTACCGTTGGTAAAACACAACCTCCTATTACAATTGCATGAGTATCCTATACCCAAATATATGAGAACTATGTTGTTGTGCCCTCAAAACGTGCACAATTGTAATACTAGTCTTTTACGTATTTATCGATGTCCAATCTCGATAATACTCTGACTAGGGATATTTAATGATTTATCCTTCGTGGACTGATACTGTCTCATATCATTCTCTGTCCGGGAACAAATCATAGGGACCTCTCATCATTTATACATCTAGGTGATCTAATCACAAATGATAAGAGTGCAGTCTCATTTGTCACATAGTTAATTTGTACAACAACACCGTGATCTGTACAAATAGTGACGCTATGGGTCATAATTGTCAAACAATCTCCACTTGGCCTATAGCCAGTCACTCGAGTCTCTGACACCCGAATTATGTACGGTTGGCTCAAAATGCTGAGAAAATACTTTCTTTAGTGGATTTGCATGATTATCATCTGATGCGATTTATTTGATCATCACATCGCCGCGATGTACGATCCGAACGAATCAGATGATTATCAAAATAAGTATCTGGATCGTCGATGAGACCATTAATTCTTTAGCTTGTGCTGACGCCTAGCTCAGCAGCTAACATAACTATATCTAATCTAATTAGATTTTTATTGACCCAGATGGCTTCTATTGCTGCTTCAGATGCTGCAATTAAACGCATTTGTTGTTTATTCGGTAACAGTATCTTGCTTGGAAGATTTCCAGCTCACTGTACCGTTATTCAAACTGTATAGTACCATTTGCGACTTTTAGTCGTTATCATGAAAGCCAAGCTTTCACCGATTATTTTATGGGAATATCATTTCCAAGAAATGATATATCATCATTACTCAGGACATTTACTGTCAGTGCGCTCCCACTAACCTCCTTATATACACAAGAATTATTTTCATTTTGAATTAAATCATAAACTATTATGATTACATCAAAACGACAATTCCAAGAACCTAATGCTTGCTTCAATCCAAACATGGATCGAATAACCTGCAAACCTAGTTTGCTTGTTATGGTTCGACAAAACCGTCAGGATGTTGTAAACATCCTCCGAAAGGTTTCCGTTAAGGAAAGCGGTTTTGGCATTCAGCTGCCACATTTCATAAATGAAACATGCAGCATTAGCAAGCATTATCCAAATGGATTTGCCATGGCAACAGGTAAAAGGTTTAATCGTAATCAACACAATGTTGATAACGATACCTTTCCGCTAAAAGCCTAGCTTTATACGTTGGTATGTTGCCATCCATGTATGTCTTTCTTGAAGACTTATAGTACCAGTAGGCACAATGCCTTGTGGTACATCAACTAGTATCCAAACTGGTTGATATACATGGAATCCATTTCAGATTTTATGGCACTTTGCCATAATATGGAGTCGATACCTGTATCATTCCTCATACGTAGTCAGTTGGTATTCCTCAATAAGATATACATCTTTATGAGGTGAGATCATAAACCCATACCCCAGGTTGTTTTCTGAATCTCTCCGACATACGTGGTTCTTGTGTATTCGAAGATTATTGGAATATTTTCATCCTTGATGAACTATTTATGTTCCATTAAGATTCGGTGCCAGGAATAGTATTACTCCGATTTTCATCGAGTTTTACTATCTTCCCACTTACCACTGCATATCGATATTCCTTTTCAGGAAAACCGCATGGTGAGCAACAATCTAATTGTTCTCTTGTGAGGTGTATAAGTACAATACTTATGGTATCCCTAGGATATCCTACATTTTTCATTTATCCAATTTAGGTTCTTGTTTGGTATCATCCAAATATATATGTCTGGCATACCCAAATCTTCAGGAATGTGAAACCCGGTTTCTTTCCCGTTCATATCTAATATGTTATCTGTCAAACAGATATTATGGAACCTTATTTTAAAATAAGTTCTTGCACTGGTTAAAGCTTATCCGTTTAAGGAAATGGTAGCTCAGAGCGACTCATGATTAGCATTATCATGTCTAACACAATTCGGTTAATCATTTCGGACACACCGTCAAACTGATGTGTTCTGGGAGGAGTCCTCATTGAAATAATACTATACTCTTTCAAGTATACGAGAAACTCATTGCTTAAGTATTTTCATCATGGTCAAACTGTGATGGTTTAATACTTTAGCCGATCTGTTTGTCTATTCGTGTCGAAACTGTGAAAGTTTCCGATTTGTGTTTCTAAAGAAACACATAACCATAACGCGATGCCACATCCTTATAGGGCACGAAATATTCATATCCACATCTAGCCTAGCTAGACATGGGCCCTCTTGCTTCACTATGAACTAGGGCTAACAGATCAGTGGCACTGACACTTTTACCAAGTAAATAGTGTTGTAGGCACTTTGCCCAATAAACTAGATTCGTAGACTTTATTTGAATAGAATCAAATCAGTCCTAGTACCCACCCTTCGAAGATATACGATTCTTGTTTAATAGTGTCCCTGACAACTATGCCACAATTAGGTTTCTTAACTGATCAAATCAGTTTGAGCTATTTATTTGTCATGTGATATATTTGAGATATTATTTATATTCAAATATAAATTCTATTATTCACATCTAATGTGTTTATCTCAATATCATCTTTATATAATAAAACACTTTACTATTCTAGAATATAAAGGTTCACTCGCAGCGGGTCAAACACTAATATAGAGATAATAATCTAGTCAAACTAGTTACATTATAACAGTTTCCTAATTTAGGTATATACCCGAAGGTAGTTCTAAATTCAGGTATCTACGGTTAAAGCAGCGACTTTTTTCCCGTTTTCAATTCGCAAATAAATCTCAATTGAAGTCAGTATCCTGTTCAAAACAGATTCTGAACATCAATACATATATTTATGTACCACACTAAGTATCGAAAATCTAATTTTAATACTAGCTGTGAACATAATTATGACAATCATTTTTGTAGTCAGAGCCTTGCTCGTCATCAATTTCTTCTTTGGATATGTCCTTTTATCTTCCCAGAAGATTATAATGATTTTGCCTTTGCCCTTTTTCACACTCCAGAAGCCTTTGGCCAAGCCTTGGCATCCTGGAATATCGAAGTAAGGTGCGCCTTACGCTATTTGCCTAATTGCAAAATTGACTTTGTCTCCTTGAGAATAGTCATTAATTTTCCAAGAATTATTTATTGCAATTTTAGTATTTCAAAGATCTAAAATAGATACATGAAAATCCTTCAATTTCATTATCATACTTTAAGGATCTAATCCTTAGTTCTGATTCAGAAATTAAGGAGTCTACTTGACAAGTATAATGGATTAAGCACTAAAGTCATCATTACATGAATATTCCAAATATCATGTTCCACTTATTTGCTTAACTCCGGGCTTAGGTATAATATTTATTATTTTATCAAATAAAATAACTTATTATTTTTCCAGGACCATCCTGAAATTAATCCCAATTTGAAAATTAAACTATTTAAACACATTTTCCTCAGGATTATGTTTTAATGCCAATCTTTCAATATTATCTTGATTCTAATAGTCCAACTATTTAATCAACGTTTGTGGTATGACCGGCGTAAACACACACGTATAACGCAAGCGCACGTATCGTTCAAGTAGTATAAAAATATCGATCCACGAGGACTTAATATCAAAACTATTAATTTTATGAGGTCAAATGATTACTAGTATCTAACAGATTGTTTGATTGATTGATTTGAAATGGTGACGATTCTAAATTTAAAAGCAAGTAAATAAAATTGTCGAAAATATGTTTTAAGAAAATTCAATATTAAAAACTATCTAGGGTTGTGATTTCTTCCAATATCATTTTAAAGATGAAGTGGTTATCTTAAAGTTGGGTAATATATTGATTTATTAACCTGGAACACTAAATTATGTGTAAGCCCTGTCGATGGTCAGACACAAATACCCAGTTTAACCCAATTGAACCATATGTCTATGTCAACCAAATTATCTGGATTCATTAAGTTTAAGTTCCAATTATGGCTACCCCCGCCCGACAGGTATATCCTATCCTGTAAGGAAATCTATTAAAGGGTTATCTATCCTCAAGGAAGATCGTGGGCTATTGAGTCTAAGGCTGAAACCTAAAATCCCTATGTCTAGTTCATTTTAGATTTACCAGATCAATTTTATTAATGGCCAGTTAATGAAAAAGCATTAAGTTTAAGACTCAATAAATAAATCTTTATATTACCCAAGCTATAATCTAACCCTTATAAACCGGTGATATTGGATTTCATCACAACCCCAGATAACTGGCTTAGTTACGACACATATTTACAGGTGGTAAAAAAAACTTAAATAAAATAAAAAACATAAAGTAAAATACTGAAAATTAAATGCTGAAAAGTAAATGCTGAAAGTAAATTGCTGAAAAGTAAATTGCTGAAAAGTAAATAAAGTAAAATTACAATAAAAGAAAATGCTGAGGTAAAAGGATCCACTTTTATTATTTCTATTTTAGATATCTCCCTTAATATAATATATTAACTTTGCATGATAATTACCAACCAGCCATACAGGCGGTATCCAGATTAAGTCAAATTAATAATTAATTACCAACCGACCAATCAGGCGGTATCCAGTTTAGTCAGGTTAAAACCAATTTAAATAATTACCACCGACCAATATGGCGGTATCCTTGTTAAGTCAGGTTTTAACTAGTTTATATATTATAATTAAGGGAGATTAATCTAATATTAGTAATAAAAGTTTTACCTTTTACCCCAGCAAAGGGGGGTTACCTCCTCATTACTGAAAAGTAAAAACTGAAAATTAAAGAAAGAAAAGTACTGTGCGTAAAAGTAAATTGCGGAAAGTAAAAACTGAAAAAGTAAAGAAAAGAAAGTGCGAAAGCGGAAATTAATTACTGAAAGCTGTAAATAAACAAACAAGATACAATCTTCTTAGTATTCTTAAGGAATTCCTTAGAAGAAAGTATGAATTTTACAAATGAAATGGCTTGGTATTTATAGGCAAAATTTTGCCACCATCAAATCATCAATCAATTTCTCCACCAATTACATTATTAATTTCTCCACTAATTACTCCACCAAATCCATAATTGCTCCAATAATTTCTTATCTTGTTGGTGTTGATTGATAATTTTTTAATTATATTAATTAATTAATATTTTGCTTTGAAAATGATTGATAATGACTTTTAATAATTACACTCAACACACTTCTGGATGGTTCATCAATTTCGGTCATGAAATCTTCAGAATTCGAAAATATTTTCTCTTTCAAAGTTGTAGATCTTTGAGTCTTCTTTAATCTGGCACTTGAATCAGTTGTTTTGTTTCATTCTAAATTACCGAATAAGTAAATTCTCCGATTATTTTTACCATTCTTCATATACACAGCCAACAAAATATTAAACAACTCATTTTGCCCACAACAGTCATAAGTGCAGTTGATAAGAGAGTAATATTTTTGTCCTAAAGTTCTAACAGATTTCACATCTTTTTGGAGCAATAGAATAATATTTCTGATTTTCTGATTTTTTTTGATTTTTCTCTATTTTTTATTTTATACACAATATATCATCTATGTAGCGAGCTTTGGGTCGGTGGCTCCCAAACCAGTTGGTTTTAGGGCACCAGGTGTTAAGACACCCCTACGGACTTAATTACCAGACTTCAGATAAATATATTTTGCAGCATCTTTGATCCATGTAGCGAGTGTTGGGCCAGTGACTCCCAAACCAGTTGGTTTTATGGCACTAGGTGTTTAAAACACCCTTACAGACTTAATAACTCGGATCTCAGACGTTTTTTTTTTTTTTATTTTTTTTATTTTTTTTACTCCATTGCTTTTTTAAGATGCTTCTTCCAATTAAACTAGAGCACTGAATATTACAAACTTTTCAATTTTAGTTCATGTCTGTATGTTACCATGTATGTTGATAATATCTGTCAACTGAGCATATGAAGATTCCTTTTAGTCCGTTTTATGGAGAATTCACAATTAAATAATTCAAAATAAAATAAACAAAAATTAATTTGTTTCGAAAATAGGCTTGAGATACGTATCAGGAGTGGAAACTCCATACTCACTATCTCTTACCAATTTCACCTTTTAGTCAAAATAAAAACACAAAAACATAAAATATTTTTGTAATTTTCTGAAAATTTTTCAATTTTTTTTGTATTTTTCGACGAAAATTTTGGACTAAAAAAAAATAGCACACAAACTAAAAAAAAACTAAGGTACTGATAAACTAATTCCCTCCCCCAAACCTAAATGAGACATTGTCCCCAATGTCTTAAACAGTAGAAGAAGAGTTTAGAAGATAATACCTGGTTAGCTGAAATCTACAGGAAATTAAAGGTTTAGATCCAGATTAATCCTACGTCTCTTACCACGATCGTCCCCAGACCAATTTATCTTTGAAATGATAGGGTCAACTTGTGGTTCATAGGCTATGAGTTGGTCAATTAGATCCGGAGCAGTTCTGGCAGTGAAGATGAGTTCTTTTAAAGGTTTTGACACGAACCCATTTCTCGAGCATCATCAAGAAACACACAAAGAAAATCATAAAATCCATCAACGTTGAGCAGTCCAAGCGGTTTTCTGGTGTATGTTTAGGTTCGCCCAAGATAGAACTATAAAAATTTCCTCCAGTGTACCCAAGCCACCTGGCAAAGCGATAAAAGCATCAGCACGGTTAATCATTTCTACCAGTCGTTCAGACATACCTGGCACGATCAGTTCCTCTCCGTTTGATGAACCAATAAGATTTGCCTCTGCCAAGGTTTTGGGATGATTCCCAAAACATGACTGCCTCCTTCTTGTACGCCTTTGAAACGATCCCCATTAATCCAAGATTGCCTCCGCCATATATTAAGTGCATATTCCTTGCAGCTAAGACTCGACCCAATTCCTGTGCTACTTCTATGTATTGTGGTTAGTACCAACACTACTACCGCAAAACACACACAATGTTTTCAACTCGTCTTCTTGAAGTGGCTTCCATGTTTTATGTTTTTCTTTCTCAACTCTGGATGACTTCAAAGGTGCAATGATGAGTTGAATTTATAATACCTGAAAAGGGTGAGTAAAAATAGCACAAGTTTCTTCCAAAGGACGATTAGTAGCAAAATAATAAATAGACCGTGATAGTAAAAAGATCTGGATCCTGTCGGAGAAAATAAAAGAAAACAACAAAACAAATCACAATTATTAAGAAAAGACAAAAAGATATAATATTTACAAGAAAAGTAACGGCTTGATTGACATCTATGCGTCAGGGACAAGCTTCCCATCCAATTTTCTTATAAATTGGCAAACAGGGTCTTTTTGAGTCAGATTCCCGAGACTTAATTGTTGTCTTTCTTTATGGAATTGTGTATGTAATTTTCGAATGGCAATGTGAACATATCCACTGGGATGCGTCTCAAGAGTTGAAGATATTTCATCTACAGACTCCTTACTCAAGCCATCCCTAATGAATTTAATTTTGTCTTCGCGATTATCAGACACCATTCCTAAAGAACGACAACGAGTGTTGCAATTAAATCGTGCACATTTAAAACAAACACCCATTTGCTTAGCTCTTCGTTTCTTTGCATAGGTGCTTCTTCCAAAACCAGGCAGATGTGAAATAAAAGAGTCAGAAGACTCACCTGCCAATCGAACTCGTGCTTCAATTACCCAACGAATATCATTAGGAATACCATGAATTGTCAGAAACCTCATCCGTTCCAAGCGAGCTTTGTATACTTTCATCAGAGATTTTGGAGGGAGAGAAGGAAATTGCTTGTGAAGATTTGCGAAAGCTTCTTCCATCTTGAAATGACTAAACCTGCAAAAATAAAACACACAAAATTAAATCACACCAAATCACAATATATACAAAAATTGCATGGGTTGCCTCCCTGCTAGCGCTAAGTTTAAAGTCGTCAGCCAGACATGACTTCTCGAACGTTAAGCTGGATCTGAAAGTGTAACACTTTCTTTTTGTCGCTCAAATGATTCTCCCCAGTAGTGCTTGACACGCTTGTTTTTAACCTTGAAAGTTTTGTTAGCGTCAGGATCATGTATCTCAACGGCTCTATTTGGTAAAACTTTGGTGATCACAAATGGACCTGACCACCGTGATTTTGGCTTCCATGGGAAGATTTTCACACCCTTGATTTGTTTAACAGTACCTTCTGCCCTGGTTCCAGTTGTATGCGCACTAACTTCTCATCATGTCTTTTCTTGCCCTTTTCTTTGTACAATTTGGCATCTTCAAAAGGCTGATTGTGAAATTCCTCCAATTCGTTGAGCTGGTGGAACTTTTTCTCTTCTGTTGCTTGTAGAGCAAGAATTGGCTCTTTCAGTGCAAAAGATGCTTTATCTTTAGGCTCCACAGGCAATTGACATGTTTTAAGTTGTCAGTAGAACTTTGTCTTTTATCAGAGTTCTGAATGGTACTGTGTATCACATCGAGTTTGAAACATTCCTCATTCTTTTCATCATCTGGAAATTCATGGCCTTGAAAACATTGAATGTTACTTCTTGGTCCTGTACCCTCATGGTTAGTTCTCCTTTTTGTACATCAATAATGGTTCGACCTGTAGCCAAGAACGGTCTCCCGAGGATGATTGGCACGTCTGCGTCTTCCTCCATATCAAGGACAATAAAATCTGCTGGGAAAATGAATTTGTCAACCTTGACCAGCACATCCTCAACTACGCCTCTTGGAAATACGAGCGTTCTATCAGCAAGTTGCAGTGAGACTGAAGTTGGCATTGTTTCTCCAATCTGTAATTTCCTGAAAATAGAGAAAGGCATCAAGTTAACACACTCGCACCTAAATCACACAAGCCTTACCAAAGTTATGTTCTCCTATGACGCAAGGAACAGTGAAACTGCCAGGATCTTTCAACTTTGGGGGAAGTTTCCTCTGAATGATGGCACTGCATTCTTCTGTTAATGCTACTGTCTCGTAATCTCCCAATCTCCGTTTTCGTGAAAGAATATCTTTCATGAATTTGGCATAGGTGGGCATTTGTTCCAACGCTTCTGCAAATGGAATGTTGATATGCAGCTTTTTGAAGATCTCCAGGAACCGAGAAAATTGCTTGTCCAATTTGTTCTTCTGAAGACGTTGAGGAAAAGGTGGAGGTGGAGTGATCTGTTCTTTTTCCTTTGCTTCTTTTTCTTCTCTGTTGCTTTGTTTCTTTTGGAACTTCCTCAGCAGTTGTTTTGACTCCAACATCTTTGTTGATTTCAGTACCGCTTTTTAACATGATGGCATGACATTGTTCCTTCCCCATGTTTCTTGGATTTGGCTCTGTGTTGCTGGGAAGGGTACCTGGCGGTCTGTAACTCTGAGCATTTGCCAGTTGTCCCATTTGATTCTCTAGTGCTTTAATAGAAGCAGATTGACTTTGAATTAATGCCGCTTGAGATTGAAATATAGCATCATACTTTTTTAACTGAGTCAGCACTTCTGTTATGCCTGGTTCATTTGTCTGCTCCTGGCTTTTGTTCTGCTGTTGGATTCAGGTGGTGGATAGTTCTGCTGTTGAAATCCTGGTGGTGGATTGTTCCTTTGTCCAGAATTGTTGCTCCATGAAAAATTGGGATGATTCCTCCACCCTGGGTTGTAGGTGTTGGAATATGGATTGTTTCCCTGTCTGTTAAAATTGTTGACATAATTCACCGTTTCTTCTTCGGTTGAGTTGGCTCTGGTGCTCCTCCATATGTTGAACTTGTTGCTCCAATATTGCTTTGAGTGTTGAGAGTCTCCATGAATTTGCATATCTGGTCCAGTTTGGCACTAACTGCTGTGTTGGCTCCAACTTCATAAATTCCTGCAATTCTTTGAATCAAGCTCCTTTCTGTTGGCCACAAGGAATTTTTATTGGCCATCTCTTCGATTAGGTCCCAGGCTTGATCTTCTCCTTTTGACATCAAAGCTCCTCCAGCAGCAGCATCAATAGTGGTTCTCATCAATCCAGAAAGTCCATTATAGAAAGTTTGGACTTGAAGCCATTTTGGAATCTCATGGTGAGGACATTTCCGGAGCAGATCTTTGTATCTTTCCCAAGCTTCGTACATGGATTCTGAATCTTGCTGCACAAAGGATGTGATGTCATTTCTCAGTTTTGCTGTTCTGGCTGGTGGAAAGTACTTTGCAAGGAATTTGGTGGCTAGGGTGTTCCATGTTGTGATGGAACCTGCTGGTAGTGAATGTAGCCAGGCCTTTGCTCTGTCTTTCAAAGAGTATGGAAAAACCCGCAATCTCATTGCTTCTTCAGCTCCTCGGTTGTAATTGAAAGTGCCGCAAACTTCCAGGAAGTTGCTGATGTGGGCGTTAGGATCTTCAGTTGCATTCCCTCCAAATGAACTGACTGCTGAATCATCTGAATGCATGTTTTGATGTCACACGCATTTGCTGGTAAGGGAGGAAGTACAATACAGGAAATGAGTCTGTCAACCATCGGAATGGTTCTGTCTCGAATGGGAATTGGTGGTGCAACGATCAAAGGTTCAGGTTCCATGTTGACTAAAGCTTCTTGGCCTTCTCGCCTTTCTCTTCTCAACTGTCTGATGGTTCTTTCAATTTCTAGGTCAAGTGGTCGGAGTTCAAAGCTTCTGGTTCGTCTCATGAAGTGTCTAAGAACCTGTAACACAAGAAAACAGAAATAATAAGTAAAAAGAAATTAGATACAAGTAGGTATCTAACCCCTAAACTAATAGTAAAAATAAAGATACTAAGTCCCCGGCAACGGCGCCAAAAACTTGACCGGCGTAAACACACGTATAACGCAAGCGCACGTATCGTTCAAGTAGTATAAAAATATCGATCCCACGAGGACTTAATATCAAAACTATTAATTTTATGAGGTCAAATGATTACTAGTATCTAACAGATTGTTTGATTGATTGATTTGAAATGGTGACGATTCTAAATTTAAAAGCAAGTAAATAAAATTGTCGAAAATATGTTTTAAGAAAATTCAATATTAAAAACTATCTAGGGTTGTGATTTCTTCCAATATCATTTTAAAGATGAAGTGGTTATCTTAAAGTTGGGTAATATATTGATTTATTAACCTGGAACACTAAATTATGTGTAAGCCTCTGTCGATGGTCAGACACAAATACCCAGTTTAACCCAATTGAACCATATGTCTATGTCAACCAAATTATCTGGATTCATTAAGTTTAAGTTCCAATTATGGCTACCCCCGCCCCCCCCGACAGGTATATTCCTATCCTGTAAGGAAATCTATTAAAGGGTTATCTATCCTCAAGGAAGATCGTGGGCTATTGAGTCTAAGGCTGAAACCTAAAATCCCTATGTCTAGTTCATTTTAGATTTACCCATCAATTTTATAATGGCCAGTTAATAAAAAGCATTAGGTTTAAGACTCAATAAATAAATCTTTATATTACCCAAGCTATAATTTAACCCTATAAAAACCGGTGATATTGGATTTCATCACAACCCCAGATAACTGGCTTAGTTACGACACATATTTACAGGTAGTAAAAAAAACTTAAATAAAATAAAAGACATAAAGTAAAATACTGAAAATTAAATGCTGAAAGTAAATGCTGAAAAGTAAATTGCTGAAAAGTAAATTGCTGAAAAGTAAATAAAGTAAAATACAATAAAAGAAAATGCTGAGGTAAAAGGATCCACTTTTATTATTCTATTTTAGATATCTCCCTTAATATAATATATTAACTTTGCATGATAATTACCAACCAGCCATATAGGCGGTATCCAGATTAAGTCAAATTAATAATTAATTACCAACGACCAATCAGGCGGTATCCAGTTTAGTCAGGTTAAAACCAATTTAAATTAATTACCAACCGACCAATTGGCGGTATCCTCGTTAAGTCAGGTTTTAACTAGTTTATATATTATAATTAAGGGAGATTAATCTAAATATTAGTAATAAAAGTTTTACCTTTTACCCCAGCAAGGGGGTTACCTCCTCATTACTGAAAAGTAAAAACTGAAAATTAAAGAAAGAAAAGTACTGTGCGTAAAAGTAAATTGCGGAAAGTAAAAACTGAAAAAGTAAAGAAAAGAAAGTGCGAAAGCGGAAATTAATTACTGAAAGCTGTAAATAAACAAACAAGATACAATCTTCTTAGTATTCTTAAGGAATTCCTTAGAAGAAAGTATGAATTTTACAAATGAAATGGCTTGGTATTTATAGGCAAAATTTTGCACCATCAAATCATCATCATTTCTCCACCAATTACATTATTAATTCTCCACTAATTACTCCACCAAATCCATAATTGCTCCACTAATTTCTTATCTTGTTTGGTGTTGATTTGATAATTTTATTAATTATTAATTAATTAATATTTTGCTTTGAAAATGATTGATAATGACTTTTAATAATTACACTCAACACACTTCTGGATGGTTCATCAATTTCGGTCATGAAATCTTCAGAATTCGAAAATATTTTCTCTTTCAAAGTTGTAGATCTTGAGTCTTCTTTAATCTGGAACTTGAATCAGCTCAATCCGATATCTGAGTAAAAGGTTATGCCCAAAATACGACAGATGCGCAAAACTGGAATTTCCAAAACTGCACTTCGTCAAAAACGCCCTTTCAAGTTTCCAATCTCCAAAATTAATATATCAAGTCCAATAATTGCCCTTATTTGATCCATTTTCATCCTAAATGATTTCATTGAGTCCCGATATTATTTTATCTGCAAAATAAAATAAAACATATCAAAACGTTCATCAAACCCGAGAAACTAAACAAAATATTAAGTAAAAGGGGCGGTAAATATTGATATATTTTCCGCTCATCATGTACTTTGTAGATATTGATTATTATAGTCCAACTAACAATCAAATATAATTCAAATCAATTAACCTCAATTACATTGATTACTATAATCAATTATAAAATCAACTGTAATTGAATTAATAATTCAATATATTGATTACTATAATCCCAATATATATCACATATACAGTCCAACTTTATTTATTTAAAAACAACAATTTAAATATTAGACCAACTAACATTTAATTTAACGACGAATATTTGAATGAGCGCGTATGGCGATTAATTGAACAATATTGAAAATTCAATTCTTGCCTCCCACTATTTTCCGGCGAGCCTCTACCCTCTGTCGAGTACTCGGGAAACCGTGTTTCCTTCCTAGTGGCTAGGATTCCCGTTAATATCACACAATCTTGACTTTGCCAACAAATTTTATCATAATTAACTAGGTAGACTCTCTAAGATCGATTGGATCCAATCCAATTCCTAGATCCGGTTAGGGGACGTCCAAGTCCGAAACATATATCTTATATATGCCAAATTGGCCTAACCTAACTTGCTACAACCAAGCCCAAAAGCCCAATTACAACCTTTAAGGCCCAATTTCCAAAAACAAGCAAAAATTCCAAATTCCATAATTAATTAACCTAAGTGTAATACACAATTAACCACCCAATTAATATTTCTAAAACATCAATTAGCCTAATTAATCATGCACTTTAATAGCAAATAGTGTCCAACACAATTCAATCAAAATCAAACCCAATTTACATGCTTAAAGTCTCGGCAATTAGGGGTTTTTTTCAATCCGATTCGGTTTCAATCCAATTGATTCCACAATTATTATTTCCCAAATCAATTCAACTCATCCAAAGAATCAAAACAAAAAAAAATCACAATGAATTTCATGTTACTTGAATTCGGCCAAGCCTACTTTTAAAGGGAAAAATGTTCCAAATCAAAATTCAATCCAATTGAACTTCAAAACAACATTACCCTATTGTTTTAAGTCATCCAATGATCAAACAAACAAAAAATCACCAAGATATTAGGGTCTCAATTTTCGGCCATGCCCAAAAATTTGGGGAAAAATGGATCTAATCCAATTTTCATGAATTTGAACATACACAACTTCAATTCATCAACATACAAGCATACTTAATTAATCAATTCAACCAAATCATGCTTCAATTGATTTTACCCAATTCAAACCCTAAATTTTTCATGCTTGATCAAAGCTCATAGATACCATTGTTGGTTTCTAATTAGGTCCCAAGATTCATGAAATCAAGCAAGAAATTCGCATGAATACATCAAAGAAGTAAGGCGGAATACATACTCACATTGATGGGTTTGATGCTACGAAGAACAAGCCACTTCTTCCTCCTTGTTAAAGCTTGGTAGTGAGCTCCTTGAACTGCTGGACTGCTCGGTTTTGGGCTGGTTTGCCTCCTCCATGATCGGCCATTGATGACTCAAAGAATGGATTCCAAGCTCATGTGTTAGTTTCCCTATCACCTTTGTATAACTCAAGGTGTGCTAGCACTTCTTCTTCTTCTTTGCTTCTCCTTTTAATTCGGTCATAACCAGAAATTTTAGGGACAGAAACGGTTCCAAACCGTGTGAGGAAGAATGAGCGAAAGAGAAGGAGAAGAGAAATGCGTAAATGAGGAGAGTGTTGGTGATTCTAGGTCTCCAAGATCGAATTAAACAAGCATGAATCGTGTGAATACAACGACGGAAGTTGCAGAATACTTACATCGAGCGGTTGAGCGATGAATTGAGCAACAAAATCTGAAATTTTGCCACTGGTTTGGGCGTGAGCAGTCCACTGTCACAGCTCACTGCAATTTCGGTTTTGGTCCATCTTTGCAAGCTCCAAGCTTTGTCGAATGGTTCCCGACTCATGGGTGGACTTCCCTATCACCTTCGCATTGATCCCGGAGTGTGCTAGCACTCTTATTTTGCTACAAAACGCACTGCTTCCCTCCATTTTGTTCACGGCAGTACCCAGAAAAACCAGAACAGAAATGGCGTGAGTGATGAGAGGAAGAAGAAGAGGAGAGAGAGGAGGGAAATGTGTCTCACGGTTTTGTGTGTGTAATTTGTGTATCTAATACACATGAATTTCATTTGAAATTCATTTAACACACATTTGGCTTTAATTGCCAACCACACACATCACTCATCACATCAAGTCAACTCAATCAAGTTGTCAAGTCACATCACTCAAAGTGACAAGTGATTTGACGCTTGATGCGACTAATTATTTGACGCTTGATTTGACTTACGTGCCGCACTCGAATTCGAAATACGAATGCGCTCGCAAATAATCTCGGGCTCGGATTCGCTAATTCTAAATTAACTTCCGTCGCGTCGTAATTAAATGATTACGACTAGCGAAATAACTATTCACGTCGCTAACGAATTAATTCTAAATTAATTCGCTCGCCCGAATTAAAATCTAATTTTAATTCCGCGTCGAAATCTAATTTTGTTTAATATAAAGATCAAATTATAATTCTTCGATTAATTCCAATTAATCGTCTCTCTCTTTAATGATATTTTATCCCAGATAAAATATCTCCGTAATTAATCCCAGATTAATTTTCTCTCTCATCTAATTAATCCCAGATTAATTAAAAGTGCGAGTCATACGTCATCGGTGAATCTTTGGGAAGCGACCCATGAGATTCCCGGATATATTGGCAGTCAAATCGGTCATCGGACTATCCGAACACGTGAGTACCAAGTACTACGTTTTACCGATTTACAAGACAATGTTGGCTTCTAGCAAAGCACCATGCCTACAAAATTCTCCGGAAATATCCTTACAGGAATAAGGATCTATATCAAGCGTAGTATACCGTAGTATTGCGTATTTCTGTCCAGTATCCGATGATCACATGCAATGCCTGGGGCTGGTACAATGTCTGCCCCGTACGAAGCATATTTCGGATAACAAGCAACTAGTCTCTTTAATAATCAGATAATCATGACCAAGTCATATTATCCCGACGGTTGCAACCTTATATAGAGAACGAGTTGTGTATCCCTGCGCGATAATCAACTCCATATGACTGGAGTGACACTTCCGTCTTGACATCACACCCAACACACTACGATTCTCGATATACTCAGCATCAGCGTACACAGAACCTGTTACAGCCCTGGACGACCTCAACCAAAGTATATTGATTGTCGTATGCATTAGCGGTGCAAGTCCAGGTTAAGACCAAATACACCTACCCTGATTTCGGACTTCCATAGACACATAGTCATACTACCAATGGAATTCCGAGGGGTCTAATCCAGAGCGAAGCTATTTCCCGTACCATCGGTGAAACACAACCTCCTATTACACTTGCATGAGTATCCAATACCCAAATATATGAGAACTATGCCGTTGTGCTCTCACAAACGCGCACAAGTGTAATACTAGTCTTTTACGCATTCATCGATGTCCAATCTCGATAATGCTCTGACTAGGGATGTTTAATGATTATATCCTACGTGGACTGATACTGTCTCATATCATTCTCCATCCAGGAACAAATCATAGGGACCTCTCATCATTTATATATCTAGGTGATCTAATCACAAATGATAGAGTGCAATCTCCTTTGTCACATAGTTAATTTGTACAACAACACCGTGATCTGTACAAATAGTGACGCTATGGGTCATAATTGTCCAACAATCTCCCACTTGGCCTATAGCCAGTCACTCGAGTGTCTGACACCCGAACTATGTACTGTTTGGCTCAAATTGCCGAGAAAAAACTTTCGTCAGCGGATTTTCATGATTATCGTCTGATGCGATTTATTTGATCATCACATCGCCACGATGTATGATCTGAACGAATCAGATGAATAGTCGAAGTATGTATCTGGATCATTGATGAGACCATTGATTCTTTAGCCTGCGTTGTATTCTAGCTCAGCTGCTAACAGAATTATATCTAATCTAATTAGATTTATTTATCGACCCCAGAAGGCTTCTATTGCTGCTTCAGCTGCAGCAATAACCCGCATTTGTTGTTTATCGGCAACAGAATCTTGCTAGGAAGAAATTCCAGCTCACTGTACCGTTATACTATTGTATAGTACCTTTCTTACGACTTATAGTCGTTTTCAGGAAAGCCAAGCTTTCACCGATTATTTTATGGGAATATCATTTCCAAGAAATGATATATTATCATTATCTTACAGGACATTCATGTCAGTGCACTCCCACTAACCCTTTTATATACACAAGAATCATTTCGTTTTGAATAAATCATACTCCATTATGATTACATCAAAACGAAATTCCTAGAACCTATGCTTGCTTCAATCCAAACATGGATCGAATAACCTACAAACCTTGTTTGTGCTTGTTATGGTACGACAAAACCGACAGGATGTTATAAACATCCTCCGAAAGGTTTCCTTTTCAGGAAAGCGATTTTCCCGTTAAGCTGTTATATTTCATAAATGAAATACGCAGCTTTAGAAAGCATTATCCAAATGGATTTTCCATGGCAACAGGTCAAAGGTTTCGTCATAATCAACACAATGTTGATAACTCTACCTTTTCGTTACAAGCCTAGCTTAGTACGTTGGTATGTTGCCTTCCATGTATGTCTTCCTTGAAGACTCATAAAGTACCATTAGGCACAATGCCTTGTGGTACATCAACTAGTGTCCAAACTTGTTGATATACATGGAATCCATTTCGGACTTATGACACTTTGTCATAATAGGGAGTCGATACCTTGTATCACTACCTCATACGTAGTCAGTTGGTATACCTTAAAGATTAACATCTTAATAAGGTGAGATCAGAAACCCATACCCCAGGTTCTTTTCTAACTCTCTCTGATCTACGCGGTTCTTGTGTATTCGAAGATTAATGGAATAGTTTCATCATTGATGAAATATTGTGTTCCATTAGGAATAGGTGCCTTGAATATATTACTACTCTGATTTTCATCGAGTTTTACTATCCTCCCACTTACCACTGCATGTCTGTATTCCTCTCAGGAAAACTGCATGGTGAGCAACAATTTAATTGTTCTCTGGTGGTGTATAAATACAATACTTATAGTATCCCTAGGATAGCCTACAATTGACACTTATCCAATTTGGGTTTTAGTTTGGCATCATCCAAACATATGCCTAGCATGCCCAAATTTACAGGAATGGGAAACCCGGTTTCTTTCCCGTTCATATCTAATATGTAATCTGTCAAACATATTATTATGGAACCTTATTCTAAATAAGTTCTTGCACTGTTTATCTGTATCCGTTGAAGGAAATGGTAGCTCAGAGCGACTCATGATTAACCTTATTATGTCTAACATAATTCGGTTACTCAGTTCGGACATACCGTCATTTTGACGTGTTCCGGGAGGAGTCCTCATTTGAAAGAATACAATACTCTTTCAAGTATATTAGAAACTTATTTCCTAAGTATTTTCCATTACGGTCTTACCGTGACGGTATAATACTATAGCCGATCTGTTTGTCTATTTCGTGTCGAAACTATTGAAGTTTCCGATTTGTATTCTTCAAAAGATAAACATAACCATAACGCGATGCCACATCCGTATAGGTCACGAAATATTCATATCCACATCTAGCCTAGCTAGACATGGGCACACTTGCTTCACTATGAACTAAGGCTAACTGATCGGTGGTATTTACATTTTACCAAGTAAATAGTGTTTTAGGCACATTGCCCATTAAACTAGATTCGTAGACTTTATTTGATTGGTATCAAAATAGTCCGAGTACCCACTCTTCAAAGTGTGGATATACGAGTCTTGTTTAATTGTGTCCTAGACAACAATGCCACAAATTAGTTTCTTCTGATCAAATCAGTTTGAGCCATTTGTTTGTTATTATATACATTTGAGATTTATTTATATTCAAAATAAATTATGTTATTCACATCTAATGTGTTTATCTCAATATAATCCTTATATAATAAAACACTTTAGTGTTCTAGAATATAAAGGTTCACCCGCAGTGGGTTAAACACTGATAAAGAGATAATGTATCTAGTCAAACTAGTTACATTATAACATTTCTCTAATCCTGCTAATAGCAGATCTGAACATCAATATATATATTTATTATGTACCACATTAAGTATCTAAAAAATCCAATTTTAATACTAGTAATGAACATAATTTTGACAAACATATTTGAAGTTAGAGTCTTGCTCGTTCTTCAATTCCTTTTGGGATATGTCCTTTATCTTTCTAAAAGATTATAATGATATTTCCCTTGCCCTTTTTCAGCATTCCAGAAGTCTTTGGCCAAGCCATGGGCTTCTAGAATATCTAAGTAAGGTGCACCTTGCACTACTTGCCTAATTACAAAGTTTGACTTTGTCTCCTTGAGAATAGTCATTAATTCTCCAAGAATTAAGTATTGCAATTTTAGTACTTCTAAAATCTAAACATAGATTTATGAAGATCCTTCAATTTCATCATCATACTTTAAGGATCTAATCCTTATTTCTGATTAAGAAATTAAGGAGTCTACTACGACAAACTTAATGGATTAAGCACTTAAGTTATCATTACATAATCTTCCAAAGATTATGCTCTACTATTTGCTTAACTCCGGGCTTAGGCATAATACTATTTTATCAAATAAAATAACTAATTATTTTCCAGGACCATCCTGAAATTTAATTCCCAATTTGAAAATTAAACCATTTAAATACATTTTCCCTAGGATTATGTATTAAACGTCAATCTTTCAATTTTATATCTTGATTCTAATAGTCCAACTATTTAATCAGCGATTTGTGGTACTATATATTATGATTATGATAGTCTAACTATACAATCAAATATAATTTAAATTAATTAACCTCAATTATATTGAGTACTATAGTCCAACTATAAAATCAACTATAAATTGAAATTAATTAATTCAAATATATTGATTACTATAATCCAATTATATAATCAACTATAATACAGTCCAACTGTTTTATTAAAACAACAATTTAAATATTAGTCCAACTAACATTTAATTTCATTGACGAATGATATTTGTTTGAGCGCGTATGGCGAGTAATTGAACGAATATTGCAAATTCAATACTTGCCTCCCACTATTTTTCGGCGAGCCTCCAACCCTCTGTCGAGTACTCGGGAAACCGTGTTTCCTAGTGGGCTAGGATCCCGTTAAATATCACACAATCTTAAATTTGGCCAACAAATTGTATGATAATTAACTAGGTAGATCTCTAAGATCAATTGGATCCAATCCAATTCCTAGATCCAGTAGGTGGACTTCCAAATCCTAAACATATATCTTATATATGCAAATACATCCAATGTATTACCTAACATTTTCCTCTGAATCAACTAGGCCTTGGCTTTGGCACAACAAACCTAATGATCCCAGTCAAGCGCGACCCATTGACCATGGAAAGCTTCGTAATCAATGTCGATGGACAAGAAGTGGTCTAGACTTTGGAAAACAAACCACAACTTGGACAAGGACACTGACATGTAACAAAGCTCTCGTGATTCAAACACATCTTTGACAACAAAGGCTTGACTTTGGCCAACAACCCAATGCCGTCTCGGATCTTGAGTGAGAATCACTCAATGGAAGGAAAAACGCATGATGTTAATGAGGGTTTTTCGCGTGCAAATTGGCAACCAATGTATTATCTTTGTTAAGGTCTCTTCATCATACACCCTTAAACATGCATTCTAAACACATAATAAAGCGTATATGAAAATAATAATGATATGCGGATGGATATTTTACACATTGATCCTAGATCAAATCTCTCACTTTCTCTCTCCCGCTAGCACAAATATTTCTTCTACTCGTTACATACACTTCTAAAGAAACCTCATTTACATTGAGGGGAATAGGTGAGAAGAGAATACAAGAATATGAGGTGATAAGGCTGGACACGCAGGTCCAATTAATAAATCAAATTTATTACAACAATTTCTAAAATTGCCCCACCCATCTAATATCCATCTGATATACATTATTCATGCATCGCAACCATATATTCACACAAGCATGTTATCAATCAATCTAAACAAATTAATTAATCTGATAATTAGTGATCATCCAATGTTCAAACAACGATTTGATTTTGTTCGAGTCAAACTCGTTTTTGCGAATAAGTACTTAAAGTACGAATTCCCGAATTAAATTAAACTACACAATTAAATCCAATTCAATTTGTATTTAATTCTAATTCATTATTTAATTCCAAATTAAATAACACCTTATAATAATAAACCTTTTACGACTTAAATTCCAAATTTAATCGATACGGGTCTCAAAGCCCGATTAATATCCAATATTAATTTAATTAAAGTCAATGGTCTTTTAATTAATTTCTTAAGGCGTGGATTTTTGGTCAACTCGGGTCAAACCGATAACCAAAATCCAATCCGGGAGTTACCCCATAAGCCTATAAATTAATCTTGGCCCATTAGGCCCAATTAAACTTTAAAGGTATTTTGTAGCAACTGGGCTTTATGGAGGCGGTTTTGGGCCCAATTGGATCCAATCCATTTGGCCTAAACCTAACTTGGTACAACCAAGCCCAATTACAACACAACAAGCCCAAATCCAATTTGAGGCCAATTAACTAAATTACTAAAATCCAATTTTACAATTTAATTAATCAAAGTGCATTAACATAATTAATCACCTAAGTCATTATTTCCAAAACACAAATTAGGCTAATTAATCATGCTTATCTAGATCAATTAGTGTCCAACACAAATTAATCAAAATCAAACCCATACATGCTTACTTTGTTCTCGGTAATGGGGTTAATTTTATGTCCGATTTGTTTCAATCCAATTAAACCCAATTTCGACATTACATCAATATACCCTAATGATTTTCAACACATCCAATGTTTCAAAAAATCAAAATCACCAAGAACACAAAGGGCAAACTCTCGGCCAAGATAAGATTTTGGGCAAATTTGTTCCCAACCAAATTTGATCAAATTGATCCAACCAATCATCAATTAAAAACATTCAAGCATACTTAATCATCCAATTTCATAATTGCATGCTCAAATCAATTTTACCCAATTTCATGCTTTATAACATTCTTGGCAATTTGGGGATTTTACATCCGATTCGAATTCAATCCAATTAATTCCGCAATCGACATTAAATCATCATCCCAAATGATTTCCAACACATCCAATTGTCAAAAATCAAAAATCCCAAGACATTAAAACATGTATCAAATTCGGCCAAGGTAGCAATTTGGGGAAAAAATGATCTAATCACAATTTGTTGAAATTGACCCAATCAATCTTCAATTCAAACACATTTAAGCATACAAATCCATCCAATTTCATTTATCATGCTCAAAATCAAGTTTGCCCAAATTTTAAGCCCTAACTTTTTTCATGCTTCAACTAGCTCAAGATACCATTGTTGGAGTTTCTAAAGGTCCCAAGATCGAATTAAAAAAGCATGAATCGTGTGAATACAACGACGGAAGTTGCGGAATACTTACATCGAGCGGTTGAGCGACGAATTGAGCAACAAAATCTGAAATTCTGCCACTGGTTTGGGCGTGAGCAGTCCACTGTCACAGCTCACGTCACTCAAAGTGACAAGTGATTTGACGCTTGATGCGACTAATGATTTGACGCTTGATTTGACTTGCGTGCCGCACTCGAATTCGAAATGCGAATGTGCTCGCAAATAATCTCGGGCTAGGATTCGCTAATTCTAAATTAACGAATTTTCCGTCGCGTCGTAATTAAATGATTATGCCTAGCTAAATAACTATTCACGTCGCTAACGAATTAATTCTAAATTAATTCACTCGCCCGAATTAAAATCTAATTTTAATTCCGCGTCAAAATCTAATTTTGTTTAATATATCAAATATATTAATTCTTCGATTAATTCCAAATTAATCGTTCTCTCTCTTTAATGATATTTTATCCCAGATAAAATATCTCCATAATTAATCCAGATTAATTTTCTCTCTCATCTAATTAATCCCAGATTAATTAAAAGTGCGAGTCATACGTCATCGGTGAATCTTTAGGAAGCGACCCATGAGATCCCCGGATATGTTGGCAGTCAAATCGGTCATCGGACTATCTGAACACGTGAGTACCAAGTACTACGTTTTACTGATTTACAAGACAAGGTTGGCTTCTAGCAAAGCACCATGCTTACAAAATTCTCCGGAAATATCCTTACAGGAATAAGGATCTATATCAAGCGTAGTATACCGTAGTATTGTGTATTTCTGTCCAGTATCCGATGATCACATGCAAGGCCTGGGGCTGGTACAGTGTCTGCCCCGTACGAAGCATATATCGGATAACAAGCAACTAGTCTCTTTAATAATCAGATAATCATGACCAAGTCATATTATCCCGACGGTTGCAACCTTATATAGAGAACAGGTTCTGTATCCCTGCGCGATCATCAACTCCATATGACTGGAGTGACACTTCCGTCTTGACATCACACCCAATACACTACGATTCTCGATATACTCAGCATCGGCGTACACAGAACCTGTTACAGCCCTGGACGACCTCAACCAAAGTATATTGATTGTCGTATGCATTAGCGGTGCAAGTCTCAGGTTAAGACCAAATACACCTACCCTGATTTCGGACTTCCATAGACAAATAGTCATACTACAAATGGAATTCCTAGGGGTCTAATCCAGAGCGAAGCTATTTCCCGTACCATCGGTGAAACACAACCTCCTATTACACTTGCATGAGTATCCAATACCCAAATATATGAGAACTATGCCGTTGTGCTCTCACAAACGCGCACAAGTGTAATACTAGTCTTTTACGCATTCATCGATGTCCAATCTCGATAATGCTATGACTAGGGATGTTTAATGATTTATCCTACATGGAGTAATACTGTCTCATATCATTCTCCGTCCAGGAACAAATCATAGGGACCTCTCTTCATTTATATATCTAGGTGATCTAATCACAAATGATAAGAGTGCAATCTCATTTGTCACATAGTTAATTTGTACAACAACACCGTGATCTGTACAAATAGTGACGCTATGGGTCATAATTGTCCAACAGAGAGAGAGGGATTAAAAGAAAAATGTATATGGTTTTTATATTTCCAAAATATTATTAAACCATTGACCAAATTAATTTTATTTCAAAAAGCAAAAGTCAAAAAGCAAAAGCCATTATTGCTTTTCAACTACCACATCATCACTCAAATCAAGTGACAACTTGTCACATCACTCAAAGTGACATTTGATTTGACGTTTGATGTGACTAGCGATTTGACGCTTGATTTGACTTGCGTGCCGCACTCGGATTCGAAATGCGAATGCGCTCGCAAATATTTCGGGCTCGGGTTCGCTAATTCCAAATTAACGAATTTTCTGTTGCGACACAATTAAATGATTACGCCTAGTGAAATCACTCTTCACGTCGCTAACGAATTAATTCTAAATTAATTCGTTCGCCTGAATTAAAATCTAATTTTAATTCCGCGTCGAAATCCAATCTCGTATATATATCAAATATATTATTTTATCGATTAATTCCAAATTAATCGTTCTCTCTCTTTAATTAATATTTTATCCCAATAAAATATCTCCGTAATTAATCCCAGATTAATTTTCTCTCTCTTCTAATTAATCCCAGATTAATAAAGTGCGAGTCATACATCATCGGTGAATCTTCGGGAAGCGACCCATGAGATCCCCGGATATGTTGGCAGTAAAACAGTCATCGGACTATCTGAACACGTAAGTACCTCGTACTACATTTGTACCGATTTACGAGACAAGGTTGGCTTCTAGCAAAGCGCCATGCCTACCCATTCTCCAGAATATCCTTACAGGAATATGTGATCTATTTCAGCGTAGTATACCGTAGTATTGCGTATTTCGATCCAGTATCGGATGTTCACGTTGCAAGGTCTGGGGCTGGAATCGTGTCTGCCCCGTACGAAGCACAATATCGGATGTCTGGCAACTAGTCTCTATAATCGGATATACATGACCTAGTAATAATATACCCGGTAGCTCAGCATTTAAGAGAACAAGTTCTGTATCCTATGTGACCATCATCTCCATATGACTGGAGTGATACTTCCGTCTTAACATCACACCCAACACACTACGATTCTCAATATACCCAGCATTGGCGTACACAGAACCTGTTAAAGCCCTGGACGACCTCAACCAAGTATATTGATTGTCGCAAGTATTAGCGGTGCAAGTCTCAAGTTAAGACCAAATACACCAACCTTGATGCAGACTCCCATAGACACATAGTCATACTACCAATGGGATTCCGCAGGGGTCTATCCAGAGCGAAGCTGTTTCCCGTACCGTCGGTAAAACACAACCTCCTATTACACTTGCATAAGTATCCTATACCCAAATATATGAGAACTATGATGTTGTGCCCACACAACGTGCACAAGTCTAATACTAGTCTTTTACGTATTTATCGATGTCCAATCTCGATAATACTCTGATTATGGATATTTAACGATTTATCCTTCGTGAACTGATATTGTCTCATATCATTCTTTGTCCAGGAACAAATCATAGGGACCTCTCATCATTTATACATCTAGCTGATCTAATCACAAATGATAAGAGTGCAATCTCCTTTGTCACAGAGTTAATTTGTACAACAACACCGTGATTTGTACAAATAGTGACGCTATGGGTCATAATTGTCCAACAATAATGATATGCGGATGGATACTTAACACATTGATCCTAGATCAAATCTCTCTCTTTCCTCTCTCCCGCTAGCACAAGTATTTACTTCTACCAGTTACATAACACTTCTAAAGAAACATCATTTACATTGAGGGGAATAGGTGAGAAGAAAAATACATAGAGTCAAAGAGCTAATAGGCTGGACACGCAGGTCCAATTAATAAATTCTAAATTTATTACAACAATTTCTAAAATTACAGCACCCATCTAATATCCATCTGATATACATTATTCATGCATCGCAACCATGTATTCACACAAGCTTGTTATCAATCAATCTAATCCAATTAATTAATATGATATTAGTGATCATCCATGTTCAAACAACGATTTGATTTTGCGCAAGTCAAACTCGTTTTGCGAATAAGTACTCAAAGTACGAATTCTTGAATTAAATTAAACTACAACATTAAATTCAATTTAATATGTATTTAATACTAATCCATTTATTTAATTCCAAATTAAATACTACACTTATTAATAAACCTTTTACGACTTAAATTCCAAATTTAATCGTTACGGGTCTCAAAGCCCGATTAACGTCCAACGTTAATATAATTAAAGTCTAATGGGATTACAATTAATTTCTTTAAGGCGTGGACTTTTGGTCAACTTGGGTCAAAACCAATAACCAAAGCCCAATCAAGGAGTAACCCATAAGCCTAGAAATCAATTTAGGCCCATTAGGCCCAATTAAGTAATTAAAGGTCCATTAGTCGCATTTGGGCTTTATGGAAACGGTTTTGGGCCCAATTGGATCCAACCAATTTAGCCTAAACCTAACTTGGTACAACTAAGCCCAATTAGCCCATTTACAACATTTAAAGCCCAAATCCAATTTAAGCCCAATTTAATTAAACTACAAAAATTCCAAATTTCATATTTAATTAAACAAAGTGTATAACATAATTAATTACATAAATCAACATTTCCAAATCATCAATTTACACAACTAATCATGCTCTTTAACATCAAATAGTGTCCAACACAATTTAATCAAAAATCAAACCCAATACATGCTATATATGTCTAGGCTTTTAAGGTTTTTTATGTCAAATTGCAAATCCAATCCAATTGAATCTTTAATCAACATTAAATCAACAGTCCCAATTGATTCCAACTCATCCAATGAATCAAAATAAATAAAAAATAAAAAATCCAAGACATTTAAACATCTAGTATTCTCAGCCAAGCTAAGATTTTTGGGCAAAATTGTTCCAAACAATATTTCATGAAATTGATCCAATCAAACTTTAATTAAACATCATTTAAACATATTCAATCAATAATTTAACCAAATCATGCTCAAAATCAATTTACCCAATTTTAAGCCCTAAATCAGTTTCATGCTTTTAACTCGCTCTGATACCATTGTTGGAGTTTCTACGGTCCCGAGGATCGAATAACAAGCATAAAACACATGTGCGAATACAATCAAAGAGTTACGGAATACTCACAATGATTGGTTGAGCGACGCGGTGGCACAACAAAAAACTTTTCTTCCCTCCATGGATGTCTCGACAGTGGGCTGGTTTGGTGTCCTCCAAGAATCGGCAATGGTCCTCCATGCAAGCTCCAAGCTTTGTGATGAAATCCCATGATCACAAGTGCGGTTCCGTATCACCTTCGCAAGACTCAAATGGTGTGCTAGCACTCGGTAATTTTGCCACAAAATCACCTTTAGTTCTCCTCCTTGTTCTCGGCAGAAACCAGAAAACAGAAAGGAAGAATCTGTCCAAGACCGTGAGAGAGAGATGAGGGAAAAATAGAGAGAGATGGAAATGTGTATTAGATTAATTGTAGTCCAAAAACAATTAAAACATATACCATATACCACTTTCAAAAAGTCAACAAGGTTTTGGAGCCAAAATTTGGCAATTAATTGTTTCCAACAACCCACATCAACTATTCACATCACTCAATTAATCAATGTGACAAGTTGTCACATCACTCAAAGTGACTAATGATTTGACGCTTGATGCGACTAGCGATTTGACGCTTGATGTGATTTACGGGCCGCACTCGAATTCGAAATGCGAATGCGCTCGCAAACACTCTCGGGCTCGGGTTCGCTAATTCCAAATTAACGAATTTTTCGTTGCGACGCAATTAAATGATTATGCCTAGCGAAATCACTATTCACGTCGCTAACAAAATAATTCTAAATTAACTCGTTCGCCCGAATTAAAATCTAATTTCAATTCCGCGTCGAAATCCAATTTCGTATAATATCGAATATATTATTTTATCGATTAATTCCAAATTAACCGTTATCTCTCATTTAATAATATTTTTTTCCCAGATAAAATATCTCCGCAATTAATCCCAGATTAATTTTCTCTCTCGTTTAATTAATCCCAGATTAATAAAGTGCGAGTCGTACGTCATCGGTGAATCTTCGGGAAACGACCCATGAGATCCCTGGATATGTTGGCAGTAAATCCGGTCGTCGAACTATCCGAACACGTAAGTACCTAGTACTACGTTTATACTTATTTACAAGACAAGGTTGGCTTCTAGCAAACGCCATGCGCCAATGCCCCAATTCTCCAGAAACATGCTTACAAGAATAAGCGATCTATATCAGGAGTCGTATACGTAGTATTGCATATTTCAATCCAGTATCGGATGTCACGTGCAAGGCCTGGGGTTGGAAATATGTCTGCCTCGTACGAAGCACATATCGGATCTCTGGTAACTAGTCTCTATAATCGGATAAACATGACCTAGTCATTTTATCCTGATAGCTGCAGCATATAAGAGAACAAGTTTCGTATCCTACGTGACCATCATCTCCACTATGACTGGAGTGATACTTCCGTCTTGACATCACACCCAACACACTACGATTCTCAATATACCCAGCAGAGGCGTACATAGAACCTGTTAAAGCCCTGGACGACCTAAAACCAAAGCATATTGATTGTCGCAAGTATTAGTGGTGCAAGTCTCAGGTTAAGACCAAATACACCTACCCTGATTTTGGACTTCCATAGACACATAGTCATACTACCAATGGAATTCCGAGGGGTCTATCCAGAGCGAAGCTGTTTCCTGTACCATCTGTAAAACACAACCTCCTACTACACTTGCATGAGTATCCTATACCCAAATATATGAGAACTATGTCGTTATGCCCTCACAACGCGCACAAGTGTAATACTAGTCTTTTACGCATTATCGATGTCCAATATCGATAATACTCTGACTAGGGATATTTAATGAATAAACCTTCATGGACTGATATTGTCTCATATCATCTCAATCCAGGAACTAATCATAAGGACCTCCTATCATTTATACATCTTGGTGATCTAATCACAAATGATAAGAGAGCAATTTCCTTTATCACATAGTTAATTTGTACAACAACACCATGATCTGTACAAATAGTGACGTTATGGGTCATAACTGTCCAACATTCCTAGATCCAGTAGGTGGACATCCAAGTCCGAAACATATATATAATATATGCCAATATATCTGATATATTCCCAAACCTTTTTCTCTGAATCAATTAAGCATTGGCTTTGGCACAACAAACTTAATGATTCCAATCAAGCGGGACCCATTGACTTTGGAAAGCTTCGTAATCGATGTCGATGGACAAGAAGTGATCTTCACTTTGGCCAACAAATCACAACTTGGACAAGACATGCGATATGGAACAAAGCCTTCATGATTCAAACACATCTGCGATGGACAAAGGCCTTGACTTTGGCCAACAAACCAGTGCCAATCTTGGATCTTGAGAATGAATAACTCAATGGAAGGAAAAACGCTTAACATTTGTTGAGGGTTTTTCGCGTAATTGGCAACCAATTAATTATCTTTAATTAGGTCTTATCATACACCCTTAAACATGCATTCTAAAAGCATAATAAGGCGCGATAAATAAATTAATAATGATATGCGGATGGATATTTAAAACAACTTGTTCCTAGAACAAATCTCTCCATTTCCTCTCTCCCGCTAGCACAAATCTTAATTCTACCCAATTACATAAGGCTTCTAAAGAAACCTCATTTACATTAAGAGGAATAGGTGAGAAGAGAAATACAAAGAGTCAAGAGGTAATAGGCTGGACACGCAGGGCCAATTTAACAAATTCTAAATTTATTACAACAATTTCCAAAATTGCCCTCACCCATCTAATATCCATCTGATATACATTATTCATACATCACATCCATGTATTCACACAAAGCATGTTATCAATCAATCTAATCCATTAATTAATCTGAAATTAATGACCATCCGATGTTCAAACAACGATTTGATTTGCGCGAGTCCAACTCGATTTAAGAATAAGTACTCAAAGTACGAATTCTTGAATTATATCAAACTACAATATTAAATCCAATTTAATTTGTATTTAATACTAATTCTTTATTTATTCGAAATTAAATAGTTACACTTAATTAATGAGGCTTTGCGACTTAGATTCTAAATCTAATCATTACGAGTCTCAAAGCCCAATTAACATCAATGTCAATTTAATTAAAGTCCAATGGGCTTTCAATTAATTTATAAGGCATGGACTTTGGCAACCAAAGCCCAATAAGGAATCACCCTTTTGCAAAAAATCAATTTAGGCCCATTAGGCCCAATTAAAATTTTAAAAGCCTATTTAATCATATTTGGACTTTATGGAAATGGTTTTAGGCCCAATTGGATCCAACCAATTAACCTAAACCAAACTTGGCCCAACCAAGCCCATTAAGCCCAAATACAACTTTATAAGCCCAATTCCAAATTTAGCCCAACTATTTAAATTTCAATATTCCCAATATCACAATTTAATTAATTCAAGTGTATTAGCCATAATTAATTATTCAAATTAACATTTCCAAAATACTAATTTAATCAATTAATCATGCTAATCATCATCAACACATGTCCAACATCATTGAATCAAAAAATCATCTCATTCAATGATTTATTGTTCACGGCAATATAGGGATTTTTAAATCCGATTTCGATTTCAATCCAATTAAATCCTAAATCAATTTATCTCATGTATTCCAACTCATCCAATGATAAAAAAACAAAATTATCATGACATTAAGGCATACTACAACTTTTGGCCAAGCCTACTAGTTTGGGGAAAATTAATCCAATTCAATTTTTATCAAATTGATCACATATAACTCCAAGTTATCATCATTCAAGCATACTCAATCAATCAATTTTATCAAATCATGCTCAAATCAATTTTACCCAAATTTTACCCTAAATCAATTTCATGCTTAATCAAGGCTCTTGATACCATTGTTGGGTTTTCTAGGTCAAACCAAGATCAAATTAAGTTATGAAAAGTGCGAATACATCAAAGTAAAGTTGTGGAATACTCACTTTGATCAGCTTTTGCGATGTGATGAACACAAAAATTTTCCTGGCTTCATTGAAGCTCTCGGCCAAGCTCCTCTTTTGTGCTCCAAGTTTCGGCCAAGGTCCCATTTGTGTGTTCCAAGCTCCAAGCTTTGTAAATGGATTCCATGCTCATGAATGGGTTTCCTTATCACCTTTGTATGACTCATTTGAGTGCTAGCTCTTGAGATTTTGCAACAAAATCATGAAGAACAATGAACCCTAGGCTCACGGTTTTGGGAGAGGAAAAAGGTGAATGCCATTCGGCCATGTGAGAAAAGAGAGAGAGACAAATTATGTTTTTGGTTTCTAAAACCTAATACAAAATCCTTCACAATTTTGGTATTTGTTTTTCCAAAAAAACAAAAGGCAAAAAAGAGGGAAAAATGGCATTAAATGCCTCCATCTACCACCATCATGAATAGTGACTGGTTGTCAATCACCAAAATGTGACTTGACATCCATCACTAAAGTGACATATGATGTGACGTGTGATGTGACTTGTGGGCCCCACTCGATTCGAAATGCGAGAGGGCCCGCAAACCCTCTCGGGCTCGGGTTTGCTAATTCCGAATTAACGAATTTTCTGTTGCGACATAATTAAATCAAATTTAATTAAATAATTATGCCAAGCAAAATTACTATTCACGTCGCTAGCGAATTAATTCTAAATTAACTCGTTCGCCCGAATTAAAATCTAATTTTAATTCTGCGTCGAAATCTAATTTCTTATAATATATCGAATATATTATTTTATAGATTAATTCCAAATTAATCGTTCTCTCTCTTTAAATAATATTTTACCCTAGATAAAATATCTCCGTAATAAATCCTAGATTAATTTTCTCTCTCTAATAATTAATCCCAGATTAATTATGTCCGAGTTTACGTCATCGGTGAATCTTCGGGAAGCGACCCATGAGATCCCCGGATATGTTGTCAGTAAATCTGGTCGTTGGACTATCCGAACACGTACGTACCTAGTACTACGTTTTTACCGATTTACAAGACATGGTTGGCTTCTAGCAAAGCACCGTGCCTACCCAATTCTCCAGAAATATTCTTAAAGGAATATGTAATCTATATCAGGCGTAGTATACGTAGTATTGCGTATTGCGATCCAGTATCAGATGTCACATGCTAGGCCTGGGGCTGGAATTATGTCTGCCCCGTATGAAGCACATATCGGATCTCTGGTAACTAGTCTCTATAATCGGATAAACATGACCTAGTCATATTATCCCGATAGCTGCAGCATATAAGAGCACCAGTTCTGTATCCTACGTGATCACCATCTCCACTATGACTGGAGTGATACTTCCATCTTGACATCACACCCAATACACTACGATTCTCAATATACCCAGAATAGGCGTACACAGAACCTGTTAAAGCCATGAACGACCAAAACCAAAGTATATTGATTGTCGCAAGTATTAGCGGTGTAAGTCTCAGGTTAAGACCAAATACACCTACCCTGATTCAGACTTCCATAGACACATAGTCATACTACCAATGGAATTCTGATGGGTCTATCCAGAGCGAAGCTGTTTCCGTACCATCGGTAAACACAACCTCCTATTACACTTGCATGAGTATCCAATACCCAAATATATTAGAACTATGCCGTTATGCTCCCATAACACGCACAAGTGCAATACTAGTCTATTCTGCATTATCGATATCCAATCTCGATAATACTACGACTATGGATGTTTTAATGATTAAACCTTAGTGGATTAATACTGTCTCATATCTTATTAATCCGGAACCAATTATATGGACTTTTATCATTTATATATATCTTGGTAATCCAATTACAAATGATAAAAGAGCAATTTCCTTTGTCACATAGTTAATTTGTACAACAACACCATGTTCTGTAAAAATAGTGATGCTATGGGTCATAATTGTCCAACATTGCATGCATATTTGATATATGTTTTTTGACTTCATTTCTGGTTATAGATTTCTAGAATAGGTTTTAGAGTAGACTAGTTTAGGATATTATTTCTAGAGAGAATAGTTTCTTGTGCAGTAAGGATTAACATGAATTGATTCATGTCTCGAGATTTTTCACTAGCATTAAGAAAAACCTCATTAGATATTATTTGTTTGTCTTTGAGAGATCCAATCGAAGCTTTGAGTGATCCAATCGAAACTTTGGAGATTTTGGGGGTTAGGTGAATTGGTGGGACTTGGGACTGGGAGGCAGAGATATAAGAAGATTTGATCCAATCTAAACTATTTTTCTTATAAATCTTTAACCATTTTCTTACTTTTTTTTATTTCCAATTAAAAAAAAAAATTATTTTTCAATTAGGCCCAGTGGGGGCCATGGCTCCCCACTGGGCCAAATTGGATCCGCCCCTACATGTCATATCCTAGTGGTAATTATTATACACATTCAATATTGAGGTCAAAGTCAAAGGTTCAAGTCACAACAATTGCATCAATTTGTAGGATAAAATGTGGATTGTGTTGGTTAAGTCTGGGCCAAATATCGATCGAATGGTGGTTTGGCGGTGTAATTTATAAGTAGATCGCATGGTAAGATATTTAGCATAATACAAGTAAACTGTGGAGTTCTTCTGATTCTGTTGCTTGTTGATACTTGCCTACTTGGTAAGAACAATTAAAAAGAAAATGCATTTTATTGTGTGTGCCCGTTAAGAAATATTATTTGGTTACATTGTTTTGTAATGCAATTTTATACATCTGTATTAATTTGCGCATCACATTTTTCAGATATGTGTCTTGCGCCGTAAGACCTGTTCTTAGATTCCAGGAACATTTGATTTTTAATCACGTGTCTTGCACCATGAGACCCGTGCCCAGGTTTCAAGACCATTTGTGCGCATTACGACTTGAACAATACTGATGGCATTCATCTCTGTGGCCTTGTAATTTCCAGTGCACAATTTGACACTTGACAGAACTGAAACATGAAAAATCAGAATATCACTTTAAATTTTATTTATCTTTTAATATGTTTGTGCTATTTTTTTTATTTAATTTTTTTTTTTATATAATTATCATTACTATTTTATTAAAAAAAAAAATTTAACGTACCAGTATCGAACAGCTTTGCACCGGGCACACCGGGTGGTGGTTGGACAGAAACAAACGGCGCACTGAGAATTCTGCTTTGCAGCTTTGCAGTAAGAGGCTTCGAACTCGGCTCTAGCGGCCTCCTCCGAGGCCAAAATCAACAGCCTCTTGATCTCCTCCTTTCTGGCAACCGACAGCCGCCATTTGCGGCGGAATATCAGAGCGATTACTGGGAAAACAAAACTAACCACAAGTAGCAGACTAGAAAACCACCCTGATCCGCACTTACATCCAGAGAAATCATCACATCTGATCACACAACCACACATAGTTTTTAACTGCTGCTTTTTGTCACAGCTTCTGCATGCAGCGATTCGCTGATGATCGGAGCTCTTCGGTGATTGTAATGACTTATTTGTTGTTAGTCAACGGTTAAAGAAAATGCCCGAATTTCTTGTGGCTTATAAAAAAGGAATGTGATTCTACTGGTCTATGTCAATGAGTGAACTCGTCAATTTTTCAACAATGAAAACTCTGTGATCGGTTCGAGAATTTATGCAGAGAAAGCGAAGACGCAGAAAAATATATTGATTCACTTAAAAAAAATAAGACTTTTAATTAATTAATTATAAATAAGAGTAATTTGTTGATGGCGGATTTCGGTCTCAGGGGCAATAATGGAATATTACTCCCGAGACAATCCTCCCTCAATAGTGAATTTGTTTGGTTATGGGGGACCAAAAGCAAACTTAGCAAAAGACAGATAAATACGCCAATTGACAAGGAGATTTAACGTGGTTCGGCGGATCTTGGTCCGAACTACGTCCAAAGGCACAAAAATGATGATACTTTTATTACTCAAACATGCTTCTCAGCTATACTTCTGGTTTTTTACAAGTCTGATGGTAATGATTCTGATCTTGATATTGATCCCCCTTTATGCACACTCTACCCTTCTATTTATAATAGTGTAGAAATCAGATTCCTTCTCCTATAAGAATTTCCTAGTTGAAACTATTCAATTTTCCCATAAGGATTCCTAGTCAAAACTATTCTCTTTTCCCATAAGTATTCCTAATCAAAACTACCTTTACTTTCTTTATCTTACTAGGACTCTGTCTCACCAGTTTTCCCATGAAAATAGGATAACTTGTCGTCTTATCTGTAAGAATAGAGTGTCATCTTCTGGAGCATATCTCGCTATCTGGTCGGTCTTCGTGAGGTC
Organism: Zanthoxylum bungeanum; assembly: GCA_019454045.1. Classification (NCBI taxonomy): domain Eukaryota; kingdom Viridiplantae; phylum Streptophyta; class Magnoliopsida; order Sapindales; family Rutaceae; genus Zanthoxylum; species Zanthoxylum bungeanum. Next base: position 3,862 of record SKCR01021769.1, on the reverse strand, counting down.
GGTCATGATGGTCCTTTGAACTGAGAATGCTTCCGCCGATCTGATAATGTCCGGTCATCCGAACCGAAGTGGTCGGTCACCTACCATTAAGTGCTTGACCCTCACTTATGTGGTCGGTCATGATGGTCATTTTTAATGATTTTGACCAAGGAGGGAATTTACCCTTTTATCCTTACTGTGCTGTTTAAATATCATAGTGCCTAAAAAAAAACCATCAACATCTATCCCTAGTTCTCGGTAACAACGAGTTGTGAGTTGATGCCGGGAACTATAAAAAAGATGGTGTGTGTCAATGAATCTGTCGGTGGTCACTTCAGGAACTGCAGAGAAAAATGCTTTGGCTTGCAAATCTGGGTCCTTGCCATCCATCTTCATGAGCTCAGTTAACGAGGATCCCGATATCTACCTGTGGAAAAAATGCTCTGCCCTTATGCTGATGACGATAGACTCGGTGGGATGTAACCCGACCCCGAGCTGAGAAGAACATTTGGCTCTGGGGGAATGTCACCTCCCCAGACCAATAGAGGGCCGACCATGGGGGAGATGCTCTGATCCCATGTCGATGATAAGTCTCTCGGTATATGACGTATCCCGACCCCTAGCCGAAGAAAGACTTGGCTCTGGGGGAATATTACATCCCCAGTCCAAAGAAGCCGACTCGGTGGGACGTAACCCGACCCCGAGCTAAAAGAAAGACTTGGCTCTGGGGAATGTTACATCCCCAGTCCAAAGAAGCCGACTCGGTGGGACGTAACCCGACCCCGAGCTGAGAAAGACTGGCTCTGGGGGAATGTTACATCCCCAGTCCAAAAAGAGCCTACTGACCGGCGTAATCACACACGTTAACGCAAGCGCACGTATCGTTCAAGTAGTAGTATAAAAAGATATCGATTCCACGAGGACTTATTACCTATTCTATAAATTTTATGAGGTTAAGTGATTACTGATATCTAACAAATTGTTTGATTAAAATGACGATGATTCTAAATTTAAAACAAGTAAAAGAATTGAGAGTAGATATTAATGAGAATTAAAACTATCTAGGGTTGTGAATTCTTCCAATTTTAATTAAAAGATTGAAGTAGTAAATTATAGTTGGGTAAAATATTGATATTATTACTCTGGAACACTAAATTATGTAAAAGCCTCTTCCGATGGTCATTTACAAATACCTAGAATAATCAAATTGAACCATATGTCTATGTCAATTAAATTACCTAGATTCATTAAGATTGAATTCCAATTATTGATTACCCCCGCCCAACATGTATATATTCCTATCCTGTAAGGAAATCTATTAAAGGTTTATCTATCCTTAAAGAAGATCGTGGGTTGTTGAGTATAAGGTCTTTAAACTTAAAGTCTCTATGTCTAGTTCATTTTAAGTTTAACTAATCAATTTTATTAATGGCCAGTTAATAAAAATGCATTAAGATTATGACTCAACAAATAACTCTTAAAATTACCCAAACTATAATCTAAACCTTTTTTTAAAAACAGTGATATTAGATTTTATCACAACCCTAAATATTTAACTTAGTTACAATACATAGTTAAAGCTGATAAAAACGTAAAAGACATAAAATGAAATTGCTGATGAAAGTAATTGTAGAATAATGAATTGCAATAAAAGAAATGAAATGCTAAGATAAAAGGAATAACTTCTACTATATACTATTTAGATATCTCCCATAAAATAATAATAAATATCCTTGTGATATTTTAAACCAACCGTCCGGAATGGCGGTATCCTCATTAAGTCAATTCAAATATACCAGCCATAAGGCGGAACAGAAATATAAATTTAAACCAACCGACCTATAATGGCGGTATCCTCATTAAGTCAGGTTTAACCAGTTTAAATTGAATAACCAACCGACCTAGAATGCGGTATCTTTTTATTAATTCAGGTTTTTTAAATAGTTTATATATTATATTTTAAGGGAGATTAATCTAAATAGCAAAAGTAAAAGAATTACCTTATTACCTCAGCATAGAGACGTTACCACCTCATGGATGGATAGAATTACTACTACAAAGCGTAAATAAACTGAATAAAAAGAAGAAAATATGAAGAACTCTTCAATTTATTTATAAGGATTTCAGAGGAAGAGGTACATTTGAAACTAAAAATTCGAAATCTATTTATAGGCAAAAAAATCTAATTTTTTATTATTATTTTTCTGATTTTTATTACTTTATTATTTTATTATTTTATTATTATTTTTTTTTGGATCGCTGAATTTTTCGACACGTGCCATGTGTGTGCTAAAAATGACGGCTCGTTGAATCTTTGACATGTGTGGCATGGTGGTGCAATTACCAAAATACCATCGGTGTCGGGACGCCCAAAATTACCAAAATACCCTTTTCGTCAAATTTCATAGTTTTGCTCCAAATCACCTCCAGAATGTCTTGAAACTTTATTCGGTGTCGGGATGTCCAAAATTACCAAAATACCGTGTCGGGATGCCCAAAATTACAAAAAAAATACCCTTTTTGCCAAATTTCACCAAATTTCACACTTTTCTCCAAATCACCTCCAGAATATCCTGAAACTTTATTTATCTCACAAAATAACACAAACACATCAAAATATTCACAAAACTCAAGAAACTATACAAAATATTAAGTTAAATGAGTGGGAAATAATGATACATTTATCACTCATCACACCCCCAAACTTAACATTTTGCTAGTCCTCGAGCAAAATAAAATAACATAATAAAATTTTAACTAAGCCACTTTCGTAGGGATCACGATTGCATTTAGCATATGCAACAAGCCTTTAAACCCCTAGTGTCCCTATGGACGAGTTGTAGTCTCGTGAAGGTTTACAGCAATGATACCCACAAACACATTTACAAAAGTAAAAAGGTAGTGAAACTAATGCACACAAAAGCAAAAAGCCAAGCGGAAAGAGAATAAAAGATGTTAGTGACTAATCAGGTGAAATTTCTAATCCAAGTTACTAGATGTTTTGTTTCATTCTAAATTACTGAATAAGTAAATTCTCCCGATTATTTTTACCATTCTTCATATATACAGCCAACAAAATATTAAACAACTCATTTTTGCCCACAACGGTCATAAGTGCAGTTGATAAGAGAGTAATATTTTTGTTCTAAAGTTTTATCAGAATTCACATCTTTTTATAGTAAGGAATAAAATTTTCTAATTTTTCTGATTTTTTTCTTTGATTTTTTTTTTTTTCTATTTTTTATTTATATACAATATCTTCCATCTATGTAGCGAGCTTTAGGTCGGATCACTCCCAAACCAGTTGGCTTTAGGGCATCAGGTGTTAAGACACCTCTAAGGACTTAATTACTCAGACTTCAGATATATATACATATATATAAATTTTTCATCATTTTTGATCCATGTAACGAGCTTTGGGCCAATGACTCCCAAACCAGTTGGTTTTAGGGCACTAAGTATTAAAATGCCCTTACAGACTATAAACTCGGATCTCTAGATTTTTTTTTTTTATTCCATCACTATTTTTTTAGATGTTTCCTCCACAATGAACTAGAGTACTGGATATTACAAACTTTTCAATTTTAGCTCATGTTGTATGTTACCATGTATGTTGATAATATCTGCTAACTAAGTATATGAAGATTCATTTTAGTCAGTTTAATGGAGAATTTACATATTAAATAATTCAAAAGTGAATAAACAAAAAATTAACTTGTTTTGAATTAGGTTGTGAAATACGTCTCAGGAGTGGAAATTCCTTACACAGCTATTTCTTACCAATTTCATTTTTAGTCAACATAACAACCACATATTTCTACTAGTCATAAAACTATAATTTACATTTTTTTTTTTCAAAGGCCTCGCTGACGAAGGATTGTTC